>VZSF01001522.1:57639-142639 GCA_013398295.1 Chionis minor
CTCCTCTCCTCTCCTCTCCTCTCCTCTTCTCTCTTCTCCCCAGCTCTCTCAGCCTGTTGGAGAGGTGCTCCATCCCTCTGATCACCTTTGTGGCCCTCCTCTGGACTCACTCCAACAGGTCCATGTCTTTCCTGTACTAATCAAAGGCATCTGGGGAGCTCTCGCAGGCTACAGCTACTGTAACACAGCTGATGGGACTTCTGTGCATAGGAGCTGAGCATCCCAAAGGTGACACCAATGTCTGTCTAATTTTGTGGGCAAGGAGATGACAGAAAAGAGGGAGGAACCCATCCTGCTCTACCCACACCACTAGGAGAAGGGGATGCTCTGCACAGGAGCAGAAGTTACTTTCAAAGGTCGTGACATTAATATTGCCTGAAATGCCTCCAAAAGCTTATGGAAACATCAGCATAAGTTAGCCAGAGTTACTGCTTCTAGCAATTTCTTGTACCAGAGTTTGTCATCTGGGGCACTGAAGTCCAGGTCAGTCTCCTCTCATCTAGGATGTGGGGAGAGGAAATGGGTGCATTTGGGTAATGGCGGTGCTAAGAAAAGATAAAACAAAGGCTGGAAAGTGCTACAGCTTTGCAGATTTCAGGGATGACTTAAGCCAAGAGCTTTTCTCACATGGGTTAGCATGTCCAGCACTGTCACTGCTTGGCTGTTCCTGGTTTGCACTGGGGGCTGCCAAAACCCCAGTTATATGATGCTGTTGTGAAAGTAGCTGGAGTTGTCTGGACCAGGCACATGGCAGAGGCACGTGGAGGGAGACACCCGGGCCTGAGCTGCCTTCCCCGGTGCTCTGTGATCATCTTTTCCATCCTGAGTCACACAGACCCATCGTCCCAGCACAATGGAGTCAGTCCTGGGGCTACTCTGGGCTGAGTAAGACATGAGATGGGTCAGCTGCTAAGCTTGTCAGACTAAACTCCAGATTAGACAAACCCTTAAGTCAGAGCAGTTTGTTGATGAGCATTTCACTGTGAAGCCCTCACAGAGTATCAAAGGGTCTAAGTTTCAATGCCCTGAGGTTAGACAAAAAAGCTCAAAGAAACACAAAGCAGAAAACCTGAGCAGCCCTGACAGAGGACTTCGGGGACAGGTAACAAGGAAAAGCAAACCGTATATAGACTATGAAATCAAACATCCTGATATTCCTGGAAAACATGCCTATGCAAGAAGCTGAATAGTGTTTGTCTGTGAAAAAAGGTGAGGGTGCAGCATTGCAGGGGAAAATAAGTGGAAGTGATGCTCATTAAAGAAAGGCACGAGAGAGGGGTGTGCTCACTGGCACAGGTTATAGCACTGCTGAAGGGTGTTCAGGGATATGTCAAGAGCAAAGTTTTTCCCTTTTTGCTGCCACAGCCCAGTTAAGATCTGTTTGTGGAAAACTGTAAGCAACATAACTGATCGGCAAGTAAATGAGCGCTCTTTAATGCCTGCCAAGCCTCCTGGATCATTTCACTTTAAAGGCTCTAAAGTGCCTAGGACTTCTGACAGATGAAAGCAGAATTGGTTCATTTGTTGAATGCAAACCGAAACCTCTCAAAAACGTTAAGTTCCATTGTAGGGTTAAAAAAAAAAAAAAAATCCAGCTCAGGAGTCAGCCTGCAGTTTTCTGCTGTGGGAGACGGAGAGCAGGAGCTTCGCTGCTGCAGAGCCAGGTTTCACATGCCAAGGCTGTAAGAGCATTTTACAGCTCCAGTGAGCAAACAGCTCTACACCTGATGACACAGAAGGTGATGTCTGTCGAGTTTCTTAAACACCAAAGTTTGATTCAGTCCTTCAGGGGAGCTCAGGCTAGGAAATATGGAAGGCAAGGGACTGAAAGGTAGCCAGAAGCAGCAGCGAAGGCAGCGCAGGGAGCTCACAGCAACGCTGCGTGAAGCAGCAAACACCTTCCGCGAGCGCTGAGATTCCCCCAGTCCGCACTCTCTTCTGTTTAAAGTCTATACATGAACCTTGGACATCTTGATAGCAAATGCTAGAAATAAGGAAGCCATATATATAAAGGAACTTAAAAAAGAGATGCAAACATATTACGTTACAGGTCTCGTCACACTGAGGTCTCGTCATACTGAGTCAGGACTATTCTGAATGAAGACTTGTTTTTTTATTACGGCAACAGGTTTCTCTCCACATTCTTTGATCCTGCCTGCGGTACCACAGGATCCAGTCCATGGCACAAACGGGGACATAAAGCAGTTACTGAGAGGTAGGGTAACGCCATCGAGTTGACGATGTAGAGGCAGCAGTCCTTACGGAGAGCTGCGCATTGCACAGGAATTACAAGCTGCTGACAACAAATGCAGAGTTACAAGGAAAACTTGTGCTACACCTATGGATTAGGGCGTTAATTTTATGCCACCTGTCCCGTTTACTTTGGCTTTGGAACAAATAAAGTTGTAGTGTGCAAAGGAAATACCTGAACCTAGAAGCCAAGAAATGTAGTTTTATTTGTAACATCTGCTTTCAACATCTCATAAAGTATACATCCTTGCCCCAAACAGATGGGTCTATCTAGATTAAAAGCAGTATCTTTCCATTCTTGAACAAGGGAATACACTACTAGCTGTATGGAGTTAAGTAGCTCTGCTTGCTTCAGATTTTTCCCTACAGTAGCGAGTAAATGGGAGCACTACATAAAATGCAAATATAAGTTTTTGAGGAAGGGGAAGGGGGGCTTGACAGTACAGCCTTTCTGGAAAGTCTTCCAGCAGAGGATTAGGAACTATGGATGGTATTTCCATAAGCCCTTGTTTTTGGCCTGACGATGACTCCCAGAGAAGCTGATGGTAAGTCTGCCATTGTATCCAAGAGGAACAGACTTGAGACAGCGCTGAGCAAACTGAAGATCCCAGCCTTTGACTCGGTAGTGTAAATATTTTGCCTTTATAAGCAGAGATTAGTAAATTCAGGGACATTATTCAGAATGCAATTTGGTAGCTGCTTCACTGAGCAGTATCCATACACGCTGAGTATACTTATCTCCCACGGTTTTAAAAACCTCTTCGTGCCGTTAAGGAACAAGGACATAAATCACAAAAGCGACTGCAGTCAGTGTCCTAGTGGGTAATCTCAGCACAAAGGAGACAAACGGGTCACAGACATATTATTCCCTTTGCACCCCTTACGCTGCTCCCCCCTCAGGGAAGGGTGGGTGGCTGTAGGGATGGGTGCTAGGAAATAGGAAGGCTGCTGTTGGCATAGGTGCTTGTTTCTGGGTGCAAGCTGGTAGTGTCGGTCTCTCATGTTGTCGATGTGCTGTTTTTAATGAGAATGGAAAAGAGCTGTGGGGAAAAAAAAGTAAATCCTTTTTCACGTTCAGTCAGAAATATTGTTGTGTATAGAGTGAATTTAATCCACTCAGTAGAAAAGTCCCTGGCCGAAAAGGTATCCAATAAAGATGTTCAGATCTGCCTAACTGAGTTGGAGGGTGGATTTTCCATAGGTGTGTACTCAACATATGTAGCAAAGATCAGGAGATGAGTGCAACATATCTTACCTGTAGCTACAGCAGAAGCCAGAGTGGTCACAAAAAATGTAGATATTCACAGACACCATTACCCACAAAATGCTTCATGCACTCAGTGCTCAAGGAAGAAATGGGATTCCAGACTGACATTTTGGGCAGTCAGGAAAATGTACTTGTTCTTCGCTGAAACATTTCCTTTGAGTAAAGCAGCCTACAGATCCCAACCAGTCTTCATCTTAGTTCCCTCCTTTAGCTAGGAAGTTCTCCTGCCACGTCACTGAAGGTTGGAATTTGGCAATTAGTCAAAGTATTTAAAACAACTTCTTGAAGAATCTCTATAATTTTATACTTTGAGAGTTATCAGGACTCTGCATCTGGCTGAAAAATGCAATAGCACAACTTGCAAAATAATTTAATTCAGAGAAAGTCCCTGACTTGAAATTCATGTATCTGGAGACTCTACTTGTACCTGAGGAACAGAAGTCGAGGTCATCTGGCATGGTAATGTAAGATGCAGAACGCTGGTGCAAAGTTGTGGTCTGCAAGTTTGTGTGGGAAGCACAAGAACTATTTATGTAACAACAATTTTAATACTCGGAGCTTTCCCCCCAAACAAGTTGGTAACAGTGGCACACAGAATTGATATTTTGCTAAAATACTTTGCTGCTGCTGCAAGATCTGACCCTACAGTTACATTTAACCTGCCCAGAGTATTAGCTGAAGAACAACCTTTCATGTCACACAGTAGATTAAATCCTGTTCATTGACTTCTCTGAGTGTCCAAGACAGCATTAAGAAGTCCATCCATCTCTGCACTTTGGTCTGACAGACACTTGCCTCAATGAGTTTTTGCAACAGAAAACTTTCGTTGGGAAAAAAGCCAAGAAGCCAAAGATCCAGAGTAAAGACAAGTGGCTGGTGGGGAATCATCAGAAAACCCATATGACAGAAAGGGATGAACAGCAACAGAGGTTTTTGGTCTTTCTAACTGCTTTACAGTTTTGGAGAGTAGTGGAAAATTGGCAAGGCATTAATTTGAGAAATGGCCCGAGCTTATTTATTCTCATTCATCTTAGGTCTTGACAGATGCATAGGAAGTCTACCATCAGTCCACCAAAGTGACTTATATGAGATGGGATAGTTCCCTAATTTAATTTATTTTAATGAAAGCCTCAGTGATATCTATGCTTGGCAGTAGCACATACTGGTTGGAACAGGCTGCCCAGGGAAGTGGTGGTTTCATCATCCCTGGAGGTATTTAAAAGGCAAGTAGATGTGGTGCTGAGGGACATAGTTTAGTGGTGGTTTTGGCAGTGGGAGGTTTGTGGTTGGACTCGATGATCTTAAAGGTCCCTTCCAACCTAGATGATTCTATGGTTCTACGTTAGAGCACCTGAAAGAGGAAACATCTCTCCACCTAAAATGGAGATGTTGATGCATGAGAGCTGGGCTGAGCTGATCTTATTCCTCTTAGTTTGCTCATACACTCCCCATCAGACCTGTTGACGCTAACAGCCCAGGAGAGCCTGTCACCCTCAGACATGCCTCAGGATCTTCATGAATCACTGCTCTGGCTGCTGGAGCCATCATTCATGGATTCATGGAGCCTTCTCGTTATTCTGGAGATAAACTCCAGATTTTGAACTGGGACTTGAAATGACAACCACAGCCGGCATCGATACCATAGACTTGTGTGTGCTGTGAACAAGGGTGATACTCCACTCAAACTGCACAGTATGGAGGAGAGACAAGGGAACCACCTCCAATCACATCTGTTGGCAGAGAGCAAGAAGAAGAAGAGATGACAGGAATTCCTGTGCAACCTGATCTAGGTGGACCTGCTCTGGCAGGAGGGTTGGACCAGATGATCTCTAGAGGTCTCTTCCAACCCATAACATTCTGTGATTCTGTAATTACTGCTCAGTCCTCATGAGAACAGGAGATCAGCATCCACCATAGGTTTGCATGAAAACTGGATTTCTGTTTCAGTGCAGGCGCTTGTTTTCCTGTATGGTCATTGCAGTCTTCTGTCAACTTTCTCCTGAGGTGACACTTTGCATCCGGTCTTGTTCATCTTCAGACCAGTCGCTTCCTTGGCTCCATCTGCCTGCATTTACAGCAAATTCAGGAACCTCCAGAAACAAGTATCTTGGTGCTTGCTTCACCAGCCCTTTGAGTCAAAAACCACCATTAAAAAACACTGTCTGATAAATTCCTCTTTCTTAATACTGATGTTAATGCTACCATGACCCAGAAAGAGAAGCATTTGTCAGATCAAACAATAACAATCAGACATCAGGGGAACGGCGAAAGCTGTCCTCCAGACACAGCATGGAAGAGCTGTCTGCCGGACTGCGCAACGGGAATGTGAAAACCACCTTCCTTTGGGAACAGGGTCGGATGCAGAGCCCTGCTCTGCTGGTTCCTCATTGACACGGCTGGAAATTGGACAGAAGAAGGATTGTACTGCCTCGACCCAAAGCAGCTGAAAAAGGATTTCATTCACACCCTGGCTTTTCCATGGATCGCTTGAGCACAGGAATGACAAAGTAGTGTTGCATAACTCCAGAGAGTAAACTTTCTGGACAACATCCAATGACATTCTGCTGAATAAACATAAATAGTAATTTCCCCCCTAGCTGGAAAAAAATCCCCTTTCCCCAGTCCTTGGGTGTGATGCGGGGCGGAGCCGAGGCGCTGGGGACCGAGGGCTGCATCTTACATCGCACCCTGCGCTTGACCGAGACACCAGCTGCCAAGTGGTGCCTTATCCTCTCACCATGCAAGGACTCTAGCCATTTCCGTATGCTTTGTAGTCCTGCCAAGTACTGTAACTTGATTTTTTTCTGACTGATTAATCTGAGCTTTTGCTCTATGACTTTCTGCCTCCGAAGGAATTCCCTCCACGTGCCACCGGTCAGAGGCACTGGTGATGGCCAGCAATCTCCTCTCTTCTTCACTGCGCTGCCACTCTGTGCCCTGACAGTGCTGCTTTTCCTTCTGGATGGATGATCCCCCTGGGATTTGTCCCCATTAGTCCACCTCAGATCAGAGAGACTGAAATTCTTCCAAAAATAGTTCCAGTGGCTACTCGCATCCTTCATCTCCAAGAGACTGAGCTTGTTCTTCCTCCCTAATACACATGTACCTGCCTCAAGAAGGGACCTGGGGTTTCCTTGGGGGTTTGAGCATGCAGGGAAGGGACAGGAGGGAACAAGGAAGCTGGGATGGGGTGGTGGGGAAGAGAGCAGGGTCTGCACTCTCCTGCGCTGCCAATGCTGGCTGCTCTCTGGCCTTCAGGGAGGGGAAGGGATGAGGAGGAACCACGGCTGTGGGGATGTGGTGTTGCCACAGACATGTTTCTTCTCACCAAAATGGCAGGCAAGGGGCTGTTTGTGTCAAGAGCTGCTTTCTTGGGTTTTTTTTTCCACCTAGAAAAAACAAAGCCAAGCACCCCAGCCCATGCTGTGCTATGGGACCAAGCCCAGCAGGACAGCCTGGCGTGCCTCCCATAAGGGGAGCATCAAGCTGTGTATAAAGATGCTTCCTTTAATCTCTGCCCAATAGCCCCGTTTTCCTTGTGAAACCCACAGGGGAGCCAGTCACGGTGTACAGAGAATAACCTCAAAATGTAAGTACTGCTCTGCCACATGCCTCATGTTTGATAAAAGTTTGAGCTCAGACATTCGTGGCATCTTGAAGTTTTGCAGACGGAGATCTTGGCCAAGCCACCCACCACCCACCACCATGGGGGTTTGTATGATGGCTACAGGATTTGCCTCCAGGCTTTGCTTGTCAGCAGCCAGTGGGCTGCTTGGGGGGTGCAGTATCATGCACGTAAATACAGTGGAAATATTTTTCTTTTGCTGAGAGGGGCTGCAGAGGACGGGGGGACCTGGTCCTGCCTCCAGACTCTCCAGAGGCTGCGGCAACCACTGGCTTTTGGCACAGCAAAGGCACCAAAGCGTTGATGTTATTTCAGAGAAGTAACAGCTACAAACCTTGTTGCTCAATTGGCAGCAATCTGACAGCAAAGCTTTGGTTTTAACAAACCCCGAGTTGGGCAAATCTGAGGTGGAAGTGCAGATCTGCCTAAATTCCCCATAGCTCCCCTCCTTTGAAAGGTGTGCAAGTCGTGTTGCCTTCATCCTGCTGGAAAAGCAAGGGGAAAAGGCGTCGCTGAGCAAAATTCTTTGCCTCAAATATGTTTAAACACGCTCTCTTCTGATGATCCCAGTATCTCCCTCCCTGACGCTGCTATCACCGCTGCAGCACGTACGTAGAGATGATGCTACTGAAATGTATACGTGGTTGACTTCAAAGCACTGAGCAAGTGCATGTGTAATCAAGTGTGGTGAATGAGTCTGAATCAGTCTTGACATGGCTTTCCTCGCTGGCCTGGCCTGGCTGCCTAGACAAGGTTTTTATTCTCCTTGCTTTCTGATATGATAGAGCTCTTCTAACTGACTTTTTTTTAACCTCCTCTGACATTTAGGGCTTTTCTATACTGGGGATTTAATTCAAATTATTTGAGGATGTGAATTTAGAGAGGAATAATTATTCTTGCTTAGCTCCCCATGTGGACAGTCTTGTTCCAAAATAAAAATGCTTTATTTCAAATGGGTTTAATTGACTCCAAGAAAATCAGTAGGTTGTTTTCTCCTAAGAAAAAGGGAAAGGAAGGATACAAAACGGAGAATATTTTTTTCCTCTTCAAGTTGTTGAAAAATGCAAGGACTTTTGAATATTACGAAAGTTTTAACTGAAAATTGCTGTATGTTATTATGTATAATTAGCACCTCTGATAAACTGCACGCTGTTAAAATTATTGTTCCATGAAAATAATTACACAGCAGCCAACATAATTAGACAAGCAATGCAAAATCAGAGGCAGAAATGTGGGATAAAGCTCTGACTGGGAGGGCTGTTTGTAGGGAGGTTGCTCTGAGGTGTGTTTTATTCAGTCCACACACTTGCATCCAGCCTGATTTGCTGGAACCAAAACCGATTACAGAATGTAACAAGCCTCACAAAACCTTAATCAAAAAAAGTTTGTCAGCTTCAGGATGAATTTTCTGTTCAAAACCAAGAAATGAGATGAATCTCAGCATAATCAATACTCTGCTGGGAAAAATCAGAGACTGGGGTGCCAAAAAATGTCCAGCAGCCCCAATGGTGGAGGCACTGATGCTGCTGCCGCCTGTGGTACCCAGAAGGGAGAGCTGGAGTCAGGCAGGGCACTGGCCACCAAGTGTCACACACGGGCTCAGGCACTGATCTCGTATCATCCATATTGAATTGATCCGATCCCACATATCACTATTTAAGAGTATTTAGGTATTTGTCTGGGGTCAGCGCAGGATGCAGCGAGCGCTTTAGGGTGAAGAGTGTCTAGCATGGATCCTGACACAACTCATGTCATACCTTTTGACTACTGAGTAGGGAACCTGTCCCAGCCTTGCTGGTTACCAGCACAGACCGGCCCACCTAACCTCCTCTTTCTAAATAACTGCTCTGTCTAGGTGGCAATCCAGCCTTGCACATGAGTGTCCTCCTGGAATTAAAAGCTTGCCCTTATGAAATTGTTATGAGGGCTAGTTCATGTGATTCTTCCAAAAAACCTCTCGTCATCAGTAAATCAGGGTTTTCTGAATTTAAAAAAAGAAAAAATCAACCTAAGAAATTCATCACTTGTGTGTGAATCAGTAGATGGGAAATCTTAATCTGGGGCTTCCCAAACAAGCAGCTACCAGTACTGACACAATATGAAGTGCAGGCTTCTTAGCTTCCTTTTTTTTTTTTTTGGTTTTTTTTTTTGTTTCATTTCAGTGTAGGATGGGGAATCTTGGAAAGATTTCTTTTTTTCTTTCCAGGGTCACGAAACCATTTGCCACCCAGCAGCAATTTGCCGTGAAGCAGTAAGCCAGCCCCTGGATCACAGCTCTGAGAACATACAGGGGCGTGCTGGGATGGAGATGACACAGAGGTCAACAGGATGGCTCATGTGCATAAAAACATGCAGAGCTCTGCAGAAACAGAGATGAGAATCGACACTCCTGCAACCATCCCAAGAGAAGTGGGAATCTTAAAGCTCCCAGAGAAGGTTTTTTCTTTGCTTTTCTGGCAGCGCGTTGAATATAGAGTTTCACTGACCCCTCTCCTTTGCCAAAGTGGAAGAGCAATCAATAGGCAGGAGAAAATTATGCCACTCTTAAAACCTATTCTACATGTTACACAGCAGCTCAGCTGAGAAGAGAAAACCTATGTCCACATTTATCCATTCTCTACATCTGCTTCAAGGCACATCATGAACCTCTACTCACTCATACCAAGCCAAACATTTCCCTTCTTCCTGGAGAGCAATATCCTAATAAAATGCACTCCTTTAATTGTCCAACCCATCCGACCAAAACAGATCATGGCCAAAAACCCTAGAAAGACAAAGGAATTCATGTTTTCAAAACACTGATGTAGTTTGAGCTTCCTAAGCCTTACGGCCACCGGACACATGGATTATGTACACAGTGTGGGGAGGTGAGCTTCACTGCACATCTCACCGTCCTGGTCACCTTTGCCAGGTCCAGAATGAGCAGGAGCAACTGCAGCCCTTCTCTAGCCCACACACCTGCAGGTCTTGGTGGGATGGAAGGCGATGGGTGCAGAGACCTTACTGTGGGATGGAAACTGGACGTGGCAGATGCAAACATCTGAACTCAGGAGCTCAGGAAAGGTCTCCGGTGCCACACTATAGACATGTTGTTAGCAACTTTGGGGAATTTCAGTAAAGGTTGGGCTCTCTGCAGCCTGAGCCATTGTGAAAATAGGACTTCAGGATGCTTTTGTAAATTTTAGTCAAGGTGAATTTATACTGAAGTCTAAATCCACAGTTAATTACAATGAAGTAGAAATTGTTCTGAAGAGATTAGGGATGAGCTTTTGAAGGAGGCCTCTGAATTTTAAGTAACCAATTCTCATTGAAAGTCACTGGGTTTGGGCATCTAACTCCCTTGCTCACTTCTAAAGATCCAAACCAGGGTCTAAAACTCATTCTGTTAACAACACAGCCAGTATTTCTTTCCTGGGAAAGCAGCCTTCTGATATCCCAAAATTAAGACAAGAGAGGGCTACATTTTTTGTTTTATTCTCAAAGGCTAATCCTGAAACAATACAGAAATTGTGAAAAATAAACTACAGCAATTTAGATATTCAGTTTTCAAATCAGTTGACAGGCATAGCAAGGAAATGTTTTTACCTCTGAAGAAATAAATGTAATAAAATACTGTTTAAATAATGTTTAAGTGATGTGATGAAAGACGGGTTCACGAACCCTCTGTTATGTTAACAATTAGCAGTGCAGGACATGGATTTTGTTTAAGAAATGTGTACTGCTAATATTGGGGTCAACATATGAATAAACAAGAATGGCGGTATGCACTAGAGTCAGACTTCATTAATGTTCACTTAGCTATCTGTGTTGCTTTACTTACTATACCAAGACCTACTGCAGTCAGGTCCTGCGTGTCCGTGTGTCCACAGGCAGGTGTGGACACCTATTCATACTCTTGCCCTTGTTGAGACATTCTTTGTGTGCTGAAATTACTTTCTTGCTCAAAGTGAGGAAGACACACATGTATCAACCCACTACTGAAGCCTGACGCCGACCCCTGCTGTTAGAGGCAGCAAGACCCAAGGGTTGGGGTCCTGACCTGAGACCACCCCAGGAGCACCCCAGGAGCTACCACTTGTTCTGCTACAGACTAACCATGCAATGCCAGGCAAACCACTGTGCCTTCCTCTCACTTTCTCTTAGTTGTTAACCTTATTTGACCATAAGCTGGTCTCTTGCTCTTGGGCAAAATGGTACCCTGAGCCTGAATTTCTCACTGACAGTAAAAATAAACTTCTTGGAGTTGGACTTCAGAAGACTCCGATGTCTTGGACAGCTTCTGATACATCTCACCTCCTGCTATCTTAGCAAGCTGTGGCCTCCTTCCAGACATATCCTTGGACAGCTTGGTCTTCAGTCCTTCCCAGTGATAGCTTAGGAATGACATGTAAAGCCAGGCCTGAGAAGCACCATCTTGAGAAAGCTGCTGCCATTTACAAAGAAGAAGCTTTCATCTTCATTATGCCTTAAGTACTCTCTTAAGCCTTTTAATTTACGGAGAGCCATGATGGAAAAGTCCATTATCTGAGTCAACAACAATCCTCTGAAATATTTACTGAATGACCTACCTCACCAAATGTTTCCAGAGGCTTTTCTATTTTTGTGTATCTAGTATGATCTCTATTTTTCACACTGCAAAACGCATAGAGTAAGCCAAGATCTGCTCCTGGAAGTTGGTAATGTGAGGACTTGGTCCAGCAAAATGTTGACCACCCTCGGTTCCCACTATAGGCAATGGAAGTTGAAGGCATCCAGCACCCACAAGAAGCCCATGGATGGCAATGGACACTATTTGGACCTCCAGTGCAATGCCTGATCAGATAACGGTCTGTCTCTAGGTAGAATCTATATTCTCTGCCTCTCATTCTCTCTTTTTCTTTCTCTGTCTTAATAATGCGTGTAGCTCTGATTTATTTTTGATCAAGATTAACAATGGAACAATACTGCTTCAAATATTAAAAAGGCAAAGAAATGTAGGTACTAAAAAGGAAGGAAAATACCTCAATTTCAAGCCTAAAGATTACTTTGGGTCCCAGAGGATGCAGAAGCAATTTAGTGGCTGATACCCTTAGCAAGAAAAAAGGTTGTAAGATTAAGACCAACTGCTGTTTGGATAAGTGGTTGGTAATTGCACATATCAGCAATTATGTGCTGTCATATCATTTTTCTGTTACCTTACTCCTCTCTTGCGTCCCGTCAGGGTTTACTCGGAATGACCCTACATCTATGGTCCTCTTTGGATTCACCTTCTTAATGTCATACAACAGTGCCTTGCAAGTTCAAAGAAAAAAGAAGTCATTATTATAGGAGATGCCTGGTGGAGGTGCTCCTCTTCACAGATGTAGCTAGAGGCTACTGCTGTAATAACCAGGCTTCCAGGAAGAGAAATAAAGAAAGGCCTCCTGAACCTGCCAAAACCCTCTTTGTCCTCCAGCCTTGCAGGGGGAGAAGTGGGGGTGTGTGGGGAGAGTTTTAGCAGGGAGAGGTTTGAGCGGGGTAGGAGAGGGATGCCTCTGTGCGTGGTTCAGGTGCCATCCCACCCGTGACGCTGCAGCACCTGGCTCTGGCTCACGCTGGTGGGTCTTGGAGGGAACTGGGGGTCCCGAGGCTTGCTTGGTCGGGGCAATACAGGTTACTATATTGAATCCTCCTCAAATGAACAGGGGGAGCTTGACTTCACTGTATCTAGGCTGCTTATAACTCCTGCCCTGGCTGGGGACATTTTGGGGGGGTAAGGGTGGCCCGCCCTTGAGCTAAGCAGCGGGGCTCACTTCTGCAGCTTGTCAGAGGCTTTGCATGGCTCAGGAAGACGAACGCCGCCAGGAACACCTTTTTGCTCACAGAAGTAACTGATTCCCCAATAAAGTGTCAAAAGATAACAAAGTCTGTTCCAGCTAAACTCATCTGTTCGTTGCCTGAGGGAAGCCTCCAGCCTGTATGGCACTGGGTGCTCCCACGGAGCAGAAAATATTTAGCTTGCTAATCAGATTCAGGCAGGAGTTGTAAGTGCCGGGGTCTGCAGTGTGCTGCGGTGCATCTAGAGAGGACGGGCGGTAGCTGGCTTTCAGGTACCCTGCAGGGTACTGACCTGCAGCGATGCCGCTGAGCTCAGCGACTTTATAGGGGTGTCAAGGAGAGCAGGGTTCTCCATGAGGATCCCACTGCACAAGCAGAGTGAGTCCTGTCTCTCTGCAAGGGCCGTTGTGGTGAGAAGCTCCGGGAAGGACCAGCAAACCGCTGTGTCAGGCTGTGGGAGATGCAGGAGAGAGAGCAATGATAGCAAGGTGCCTCCTAACAGCTTATGGGAGAGCTAATATCCTTTGAAAAGCAGATAAAAGATTCATCAGCACAGATGAAGATATGAGGGCTTGGGCTTAGACAGCCTGTAGCTCCTGCCAAGAAATTGTGTGGAAGGTAGAAATGAATTTAAAAGGTTGAGTAGGGGCCAGCGAGTCAATAACTGAATAATCCCACCCAGATAGGAAACCAAAGCATAAACAAGAGTCTCCACATAGTGACGAGTTAGCACTGGTTGCACTCTGGAAAGGATCCTAAAATAACAGAGATTCCTGGAGACAGAATAAACACATCTCTCGGTTGTCATCCTGAGCAGAGGGTAATTGCATAGATCCCTGATTGACTCGCTGCTAGAACTAAATATGTAGTTCTCTGACATGCTGTCACCCCTTTCGCTGTATGTTTGAGATTTTTCAGTAAAGCACATCAGGAATCAAAGCAAATGTCCACAAGGAAAGATGCATCTCAACCTTGAACTTTAATCACCAGCAAAGGGCTGAAAATGTATTTAAAAGGAGTGAAGTTACTGCATTCCTGAGAGCGACATTTAATCTCGAAATTCCCCGGGGGCTTGTGCACATACGATCCAACCCCCCCAACAGAGGAACATGGAGTTGCAGCCCCTGTCTGAGGGCTGGGGAGCTGGCGCGTGGCTTTCTGAGCTCCCCAGTCAGACCATGACACGGTCCTCAATGACACATCTGATTCCCATTTCCTCTCCCGGGGTTTCCTTTGGGGTTTCCTTCAGCATGTCTCTTCCCAGTTTGCACTGCCGGAAGAGACAAGAGCAAAGTTCCCAATTTAGTCTTCCTTCTAGTTTTAGCAGCTCTTTTACCCCAAACCTGCATGCTTGATGCCTTCTCAAGGCTACCACAAGGCTCTTGGTTAGCAATTCCTACCAAGCGCTGTCCATGTTTTGCTTCCTTCCCAACCCAGAGCTGGTCTCAGTTTCAGCTATGTTAAACTTTTATTTACATAAATATAAGAGAATCTACCCAGAAGCCTTAACACTGGAAAGTCAACATGAAGTTTTTCAGGGAGTTTTGGAAGTTGCAGAGGACTCGGCAACTGTCAACGTAATACTGATTTTCAATTGCAAAATGGCCTGGCCATACCCTAGGCTGGCCCAGCTCCTGGGAAAGATGATGAGCAGGTTCAGAGTTCAGTTCATAACAGATGTAAAAAATAATATACTAAATGCAATGCAGTGCAAGTTCATGAAGGCAACTGTTTGTTAACTTGGTATCATACCCTAATGAGTAATAAACTTCTATAAAATAATTTACTCCATACTCTGTGACAGCTTAAGCACTGAACTCAAACCATAATTAACCTGGCACATCATAGGTGAAAAGAAAAAGTTTAAACAACAGGCCTTTAAAGGTAACTATAAAAGAAAATTGTCATTAGATGAACGTAATTCTAAAAGAGTCCCAGTTCTAAGTCCTTGGTCTTTCTTATTAGGCACCGTTTGAGAAAAAAATTAGATCATCATCAGACAGCACAGACTTTGGATGTGCGATTAATAGCAAATGGATAAATCACAGATGTGAGGTGATCTGCATCACCTGGTAAGCTGCACGTGAGCAATCAGTGAGGTCAGACACAAAGTAATTCCTCAGCAAATGAGGAATGCTGGATGAGCTTCCACACAGGCTGCACTGGGACCAGCGGAAAGCCAGCATGCAAAATGGCTAATGAAAACCCTGGGGAAAATCTGCGAGTGGCAGACTGGAGGAAGGAGGTCACATCACTTCCACTATGGGTCTGCTATGGTCCTTGCAGTGAAACTGCCTGCAGGATGGGAGCGTAGTGCTATCATGAGGTGATGGAGCAGGAGAGGCTTTGAGAAGCTCCAACAAGAGACCAGGAATCATGGCATGGGGTGGGTGGGGGGACAGCTTCTTCTTTCTCCCTGCAAAAAAAGGGACACTGAAGGCATAGGAGGGCTCAGGCACATGGTGAGGCAGTGGAAACCATGTACCCCAAATTCAGGTTGGTGGCCCAAGGACAAGATTATCTTCTTTATCTCTCTGTGTTTGAGAATTCAAGCCAGAGTGAACTGAATTCCAAGTAAGAGTGAGCCTGTGTGACCAGTTTACAAACCTGCCCCCTCCTCTCACCTCCAGCCTGTGCAGGAAAAAACCCATTTTCTTACAGAAAACTTCAGTGGAGCTATCACCTTGTGAGCACTGCAAATACATATACATATACGAAGCAACTTGTCTAATATATGTTCAAGACAGAAGTTTGAGATGTCAGAGAATTTTATCTGAAAAAAACAGGCATTTATGCACAAGAGGTTAACTTCAAACTTATCTACCTATCTATTCAACTCCGAGCTCTAGGTAGATCGAGAAATCAAGCAGAAGCTAAAGCAGGTGGATGCATGTAAAACGATTTCTGCAGGCAGAAAAGAAGACTATAGCCCTACAAGCACTGCTAAACTGAGTTTTGGAGAGAAAAATGGCAATTACCCAGCCTGTGCCTCCTGCCCTCACATGCATGACCTCGGGAACGAAGTGATGCGCTCAGCTGCGACAGTCAAACGTGCCCCAGGGGATTGGGACGGCACATGTTTTCACTGCAGCCAGCTCTTGTTCTACTTGCCATGACCTACTCATCTTTCTCTTTTCGTTTACTGTAGGAAAGAATATTACAACCACCCAGGGAAAAACAGGGTAGGTAGGTGTGCAGCACGGACAGGAGGAACCCAGTCTAAGCAGAAGACCAGATGCTCTGCCAGTGCTCCCTTGGTTTGATTCCATGTCAGCGATGACTGGAAATAAGTCCAGCAATTTAAAACCAGTATAAATGAGTCCTAGCTTGGGCTCATCATACAGTGAATTCCCTTTTTCTCCAAAATTGCATTTGTCATCAAGACCTTTTGCTCACAGAGACTGCAAAGCCAGAATGCTCTCTCCATTCATTTACGTATTAAAACTCAACAGATGACTGGATATTAGGAAAAATTTCTTCACCAAAAGGGTTATGAAGCATTGGAACAGGCTGCCCAGGGAAGCGGTGGAATTGCCATCCCTGGAGGCATTTAAAAGATGGGTAGATGTGGTGCTGAGGGACACGGCTTAGTGGTGGTTTTGGCATGGTAGGTTTATGGTTGGACTTGATAATCTTAAAGGTCTCTTCTGAACTGGGTGATTCTATGATGAAGGAGAAGCAATTACTGGAGACAGGAATAGTAGTTTTCTTAGTTATGTTTATTTGTTTTCTTTTTGCTCAGTAAAGTCAATGGTCAGTGGAAAGTTGATTGTTTCAGATACATTTGTAAGTGGTGTTTTACACCATCATACACCAGTACTCACCACATTAACTTCAGGTGGTCTAACATGGTCAAAATGAAGGAGATCATGTAATGTGAAGGAAATGTGTGGCAACAACTTTTGCTGCTTTCACAAGCAACACCTGCCTACAGGGAGCCCTGCCATTTCAGCCGGGCTGTGTCCGCCTCTCTGTTAGAGGAGACATTTGTCCCCAGAGCCAAGAGCCGGGCAACACCTTGCGGCAGTGCTTCAGCGAAGGGTGCTGCTCCCCTGAAGGGGAGAAGAGCAGAAGTTCTCCTCTGTCCCAGCAGTGAAGCTGGCCATTGAAGCCTTATCTTTGGGATTGCTAACGGGGTGGGTGCTGTCTCTCACCCAAAGACCTCTGCACAGAAGATGGATCCTGGAGATGATATTTTAAACTTCCATTTTCCCTTCAAATGCCATTTGGATTTATTTTGTCCCCTCTCCCACATTGTTTCACATTATCTGTATTCAACTACAGGGAGTATCAGAAAATATTACCTTAGCTTGAGAATAGATTTGCTCTCAAGTGACATCTTCCAATACTACTGATTTATACCCTTTTCCTGCATTGATCTGTTGGGAGCTTTCATCAGCTATATCTGACATAAACACTGTATTATTCTGTATTGCATTATACCCTAGAAATCCACTCAAATCCCTTTGCTCTTCAAATTAAAGCAATATGCATTACAGTGTCCTGATTTCCTTCTATTCTTGCATTTGCATTTTTGTATCATGCTCTAGATTACTCATGTATATTTTGGCATAAGCATCTCCCTGTTCATTTAAGAATATTGCCTTTAATCTTCGTTGTACCTTGAAGCATACAAAATCTGAGCCCCAAAGGACGCGTGGAGACATTTAGTTCCCACAGCGGCCACATTTCTCTGGAAGTTATTTAAAGCAAACGTCGTGTTGTTCAGAAGCCCAAGCCTTGTTCCAGGGTGATCCCGTGGACACCCACAATGTGTCTCTGGTCTCACTGCTCCACACACCGTGTGGGGTTCATCTGCTGCACTGCAGATCCCTGTGCTTTTGGGAAGGGACTTCTCCTGCCACCGTGGCACAGACTGCAGCTCTGCAGCCAAAAGCTTTTATTTGCGTGGCCGTGCTGGGATGCCAGAGCTCCTCAGCATTTGCCTGCGAGCAGCTTTTTGATGGCAGAAACAGAGCGGCAGCTGTAGGTTGTACTTGCGCTGCAAGAGATCAGGTGGATTCGTTCCATCATTCTTACTCACTTTAGAATCATAGAATCACTTGGGTTGGAAGAGCCCTTCAAGATCATCGGGTCCAACCATAAACCTACACTGCCAAAACCACCCCTAAACTATGTCCCTCAGCACCACATCTACCTGTCTTTTAAATACCTCACTGCTCACTGGCTCACTGCTTTGAACATCTTCTGGCCATCAGAATGATCCGCTATTGTATTTCTTACAAAACATAATCCAAAACATAATTTGGTGCAAGAGTGCACCAAATAATATATCTCATAGTTTGGTAGTGTGGGTGGGGTTAGGATTTTTTTGTGGGTCTACATTGCTTCTCAGATTTGTCCTGTGGTAGGACCCTTTGTAGGTCCAGTGTTTGCTCCAATCAGATATTAATGCTTATACTGAAATGTATTCACTCAGCCAGAGCCCTGTGTTTGGTAAAGCTATATGACATATATGAAAAGGCAGGATTTTCCTTGACAGAGGAGCTTCAGACTTTTCGGAGGCAGCATACGGGCATGTTGATTCAGAGCTGCTCCATTTGATAGCCAGTCAAGATGACCCAGCATACTCTTTACTGTAGACTTTGCTGGATTATTACACCCCCCAGAATGTGGTCTGAAGTAAAGCTGGTAGGAAAAGATGCCTGTAATTTAGGAACAAGTAAGTTTCCATAGCTGGGAGGGAAGTGAGAAAACCCAAATGTTCTTCCAGTTAGGGCTGAGACCGTCATGTTCAAAGGGACTCTATTATTGTCTACTCTTATTTTCAAACATCTACTGTGAGATATCTGTGATCTGACTTAAAGATCTGAGCACTACAGACTCTGCAGGCAACCGGAGCACGAGGTGCCCGGAGTCACTAAAAATGCCTCTTCGACCAGGCTCAGGACAGGCTCTCAAGAAACATCTTGAAAGCTGCAGCCCCTTACAAAGGAGCAGCAAACAACCCACAACACCAACGAACGTCCAGCGACACGTGCAAGCCATGACCCATCGCGGTGAGCACATGCAGTGTGGCCTTTGGGTCCAGTGTCAGCAGAAAACGGAAATACTGACCATGGTACTTGGAAGGGAGGAGCCTTTGTATAAAGCAGAGCAGAAGCTGACGACGGTTTGGCAAGAAAACCACTGTCACCTGGAGTCATAGGGGAAATGTGTCTGCAGCTTCCACTTCAGAATGGAAAACCTCTTTCTCTACCCGTATTTAGGCAATGCCCTCGTGCAGAGCTGATAATCAGACCAGCGTAGCTTCAATCACAGCCAGCAACATGGAGCTCTCCTTGAAGGACAGTCCAACAGCAGTGATATAGCCATGAGGACAGCATCTCCTGAAATCTCCCACAAAATGCCCCTCCCCAGCCTGTTTATATACAAAAGCAAAAGATGCTATCACTGCTAAAAATGAACAAAATTTTATATCTAACCCAAGCAGAAGAGACCCACCTCTGCTAATGTCCACTGGGCGAGAAATAAAAAGGACAGACAAAAAGACAGAGGGCTAACAAAAACAGTTATGTTGTTCCTATCAGAGCAAGAAAAATACCGTTGCATATTCATTAAGATTTGTTCAAAAGTTCAGAAAATTCCCTGCAGTCATATAATGGGTGATAATTCAATTTATTTATGTTTTTAAGGCATGAAGACTAGCTTTAATTTCCCTCAACTGTGCCTCTATTATTATTAATCTACTTATCTTCTAAAAAGATCATCTAAACTACACTTCTACAGGGAATGTGATCTTTGGCCATGTAGGGCTTTGCAATTATCCAGTTCTGAATGAACTTGTTGTTAAAACATTTTTTAAGTCTAATGAAAACATTAGATCAATTCCTCGCAGTGATAGTTGTCATTAAATCAATAGTGTGTGTAAGTCCATTATACTGATATTTGACACGAACTGCCGAAGGTCTGCTAACAATGAAACCATGCTGAAGCGTGTCCTCTGCTAAACATGTTTCATACAAGATAAAAATCTGTTAAGTCTACAGTAACTGAAACTTTTCTTCTTTAACGAAAATAAACAAAATATCTGAAATGTAACTCACACTAGGACCACCATGATCACACAGGTTTTGGAACCGGTCCTTTTATCACACCTTTATCACAGCTGTGCTCTCAAGTCAGTCAGAAAAGCTTTTTTTTTTTGATTGTTTATCTATATGGCTAACAAAGCACTGGCAGAGATTTCCTAACAAGGTTCTGCTAAACATGGAGGACCTGATCCTACCCCTCCGAAAGCAATGGCACTGTTGCTGACTTCAGTGGAAGTCAGGCCATTCCTCAGGTCCCTGGGAAAGGAAAGGTCTTCCCAAGGAGGAACGGCATCTCCGCATCACAGCAGAGCAGCTTGCAGGGGCAAGAAACACAACCAGACCCATTTCCCAATGGAGAAGAGTGGTTTCTTTGTATATGCCATTATATAGCAAATGGGAAGGGCTATTGAAAGACCTCTGGCTCTGTGTTCTTTAAGTATTCTTCCAGTGACCTGCAAATTCAGCTCCCCCTCCTGCCATGGGTGCTTCAGGAACAGCATCGCTGACAGCGCAGTCCTGCGAGAGTGTGATGTCTAATGTACATAATATATCATGGGACTTTTACCATGAGAGAAATACAAAACTTGAGAAAATGGCTCCCTGATGGAAAGACTGAACTCCAGAGAAGCTCCATCCAGCATGCCATTTCTTACGGTTTATAAACCTAGTAATTTTTTCAGTGGTAGTACATAGCTTTCCCTCACAGGCAAAGGAACTATGAGCACACAAGTAGAAAGAGAAATAATGGTCAATGGCAGACATGAACAATTTTCTGGCTGAAAAGGCCATTTTAAAATGAAGGCTCAGACTATTTTATTTGAAAGTCATAAAAAATTTACTGGGAGGCAGGCAGAGGCTCAGTGAAACTCTTCATCAAACAATTTTTGAAAATGTCGGTCCTCAGAAACTGCATTTTTTCCCAAACAAATAAACTAATTGATAGGAAAAAAAAGACACCTGAAACATTCTCTGCCACTTTGGCTTCTGTAATTCTTGCAGCAGAAAATCCCAACCAGTGCAGATGTGGAGTGAGAACCCAAGCGGAGCAGGGTCACGCCCTGCCCTGTGCTATGGCTCCCACTAACGGCAGCAAGGGAAAGCTCGGTCACTCCCAACAGAGCAGAGAGAGCAGAAAAAATCTCTACAAAATGTTCTTCACCCCACTTTTGACATTCATTTTTTACATGTCTAAAAATACAGCTACCAACCAGCTTTTCCTGAATCATTTCCACAGTCAGAATATGAGTTTAACAGGAAATAATCTGAGTATTAGAACCCTTGGATGGGTTTTATCTCGCCTTCAGGCATCTGCAATGTAGACTTCTACATCCTCACTTCAGCCAAAGGAGCAAGGTCCAGGGTGGAATTCCCATTGATGGTCTGACATATTTCAGGCATGGGATGAATCATGATCTTGATTTCGCTGCCAACTTCTGCCTTGCCTTTATGCGGAGCTGGGGCGACCGGTTCAGACGCGTATTAGATATAACCCCAGCATGACTGTGAGGAGACGCCACCCAGAAAACAAAGCCCTTGTGCTCAGCCAGCGAGGATGATAGTGGTTGAAACGATGATGTCACGTAGGACTCCCCTTCAGGGAGTGTGAGCCAGGGGATCAGTGCCATGGGATGAAGGTTCTTACTTATGGTTGAGCAGAGCTTCAACACCGTTCATGTGGGGTCTTTTGATTTTGATCGAGTCTATGCTCCAGTTTGGTTACGAGGGACAAAAGTTCCAAAAATCTCAGGCGAGAAGTGGTGAGTGTGGAAGGAGAACAGACAAATATGTTTGTTTCACGTGTTGGTACTGAGGACGATGGAGATTATCAAAACAGCTGAGTAATTTTCTGTTGGTAACACCGCAGAGCTATCCCCCTCCAATCAAACACAGAGACCAGGTGCAGGCTGTCCTTGGGTCCCACTTCTAAATCTCAGATACATTTTTATACGGCCTCTGACTCAAGGAATAAACATGACAGGATTACAGCTAATCAGATAAGTATGTCTTTATTTAACTGTAACATAAAAAATTAAGCTTGCAGTATGTTCTTAAGAGATAGAGTCTTCAATCTAATTCAAAGATTTTTTTGAAAGATTTTTTTTCATTTTAATAAAATCGTGTTGATTTTATTTGACGTTTGATTTCAAGAGAACCACCAAGTGTTCCTCCTTTACCGTCTGTCTCGAACCCGTGTGTAACATGTCACAGCCAAAAGGCTAGCCCACTCCTCCTGAAGGTTGCTGTATTTTAGCTTTTCGGTGGGTCACACAGATCAGCCGAGGTACAGATCAGCCACTTGAACATTTCCCACCGATGATCCAGATTTCTATATTGTGCAGCGGAGCGCTGTGCCGGCAGCACAGTACGCATTTGGCACGTGTGTAGGTGCAGGGAATGTAAACCTGCTGACACAAGGTAGGCTTTCCTCATGTTGAGGAACAAGTTACACTGGGATAAGCAACAGAGCAAATACCCTGCAAATACCAGGGAAGAGGTTTTGGCCAGCTTGTCCCCCTGCACTGCTCCGTGGTGGGGCCAGACCAACATTCAATGGGTGCAGTCAACAGCGGGAGGTTGAAGGGAAGTAACATTGCTCCTGTTCAGCAGCCTCTCCTATTGAAATGTATTTTATATTGCAGCTCCAGGGGTGAAGTCTCAGCCTGGGTCACTCCTCCGGTCTGGCTCCCCACGTGACTGTACACACACCTGTGGTGGTGACACTGTGGTGGAGGTGCGAAGGGGAGAACTTCGCCTTTTGATGGCAACGCTCCTTGTAGGACCATAGTGGTGGCTTTGGGGGACCTCCTTGGGTTCAAAACCACATGCATAACTGTAGAGCCCAAGAAGGAACCTATAGAGGTACTCCATATGTTCAAACAGAATATAAGTTTTTCAGAGATGGGATCTGATGTACCGAAGCATAAAAGAGCTAAAAAAAGATGCTGTGCTGTACAGAAATAAATACACAAATATATTAAGGTTGCAAATCAGGATTTCAGAAGTCCAAAAACGCCTGCATTAATGTTGGCTGGGAAACAGCCCTGTGTCTATTGAATTCCCCTCTCATTTGTTGCTGAAACTGGAAGCTTCCCAGTGAATGAGGCAGGAAATTTGAGGAGGAGGAAGGAGACATGGTGAAGGCAGCTGAATGGTGTCCTGGGGAACTGGCTGCTATCTCTGTCCCTGCTGAAGAGTTTCTCTGAGATACTGCCAAGTCATCCAAACCATACATCGAAAGCTTTGTGTTGGTAATTGTGTGGGTTTTTTGTTTTTTCAGTGCATAAATTAATGCCCCAAGTTCTGATTCACAAAGCTGCTGAGCACTCGTTGCTGTGAAAGAAAACAAGGGCACTGTCCTTCCAGCACATAAAGTGCTAGAGAACGTGAAGTGTTCAGAAAAATCAGGTCATTAGGCATGCAAATTGGGTCATCAAAATTAGTGGATCTTTTTGACATTAATCTCTCTAGACTTCTTCCTGGGAAAACAGGGAGATCCCATACCCTACAGGAGAGTTGTGAACTAAATTAATTTAATGTTTGTTTCCCCACCAGCTCCCGCTCCATCTGATGCTGATGCTATTTGCATGTCAGGCGGGCTGTTTCCCTCTCTTCCTCGCTCGCTGCAATCACCAAGGACATGGTCGAGGTGTGGATTGCTGCTGCACCGGTACGGAGCATCCCCACCCCTGGGCAGACATGGAAGGGGAGACCTGCCCCGGCCCCTACAGCCACACCAGGCACCTCTGGTGCTGGTGGGTCCATCTGGGCTGCTGAGCACTCTGACTTTCAGCTCCCAAATTCTGAAATTTGGTCATATTTGAGCATTGTCTCACACGTCCAGAGTACCATGAAGGCCAGGATGACCCACCCACTGCCCAGCTTTAGGGCAGTGCTCCACTACATAGAGCAACCCAACAGCGAAAACAACTTCTGAACACGCTTGTTCCTCAGAGTGGTTCTGGTCCCCTTCCATTTAGACAAGCCCAAGTCTATTATCCCTAAAGTAAAATGCTAAAACTCCTACCGCAGATGTTTAAAGTAAGCATTTCTCAGAACAAAGAGCTTATTCAGCTTGAAAAGACTTACTACCTACAGAGCCTCAGCTCCCCACTTCTCCAGTCCCCAGCATCTGGGGGCCGTCTCAGTCGCTGCTCAGCCTGCCACCCCAAATCCTGCTGCCGGCGGAGGCAGCAGGGTGGGACCCCTCAAAACTGCTGTGCCTCCGTCACCCACGGCTTTGTCAAGGGATTCGGGGAGAGAGGTACGGCTGCGTCTGAAGCCATGGCGCTCATCAGGGAGGACTTATTTCAATATGTTGTTGAAACTATCTGATGTCAGGTTATATGTCTCAGGGGGACGCGTGTTTCGTGTAGTTTGTTATGCCATCTGTTAAGAAATGCAGCCACTCATCTCTCCGCTACAGGACCACAGATGGGGAGTTTTTCCCCCTGTGTGCATTACTGTCAATATATGCCAAAGCCTTCTTAGCTGGAGCCAGGTGGAATCACCACCACGACGAGCGCGCCTGGGAAGAAGGGTGCTGCACGGGTCTTCCCAAGCACCTTGGCTCACGGCGTGCAGATGAGCTTCACGAACAAAGCCAGCCTACGCCGGCGGGGTCAGGTCCCCAAAATCCTTCTGGCTTGCAGGGCGCCAAGCAACAGAGCGGAGCTCAAGGAGGAGGGAGTGCGGCTTCGTGCAACACGGCGTGCAGCCTCAGCTGCAGATTTTACCCTCCTGTTGGTTGGCTGTGCACGGTGCTTGCCCCAAATCACTGTCTGGCGACCGCCCCGGCAATCTCAGACACACAAAAAAATCCGAAACCTCAACTGCTGCCTCTGTGGAGGTGCCACAGCTCTCAATGAAGGCTTGGTGTGCGCTTAACTAAACACCACGTCTCCAGCGCTCCAGACTGCGAAGGAAACCGTGCTCTGCTGACTGACCGGCCGAGTCCTGCAGGGGAAAAAGCAAACACGAAGCGAGCAGCAAGTCCCCCAACGGCTATAAGCTGCTATTGACTTAAGCGTCAATAACGCTCCTTTTTTTCAGGGGTGATTATCGCACCTTTTAATATTGAGCTGACACTTTTCCAGCACGACTGGGTCCGTTCCTGAGCCTGTGGGTTGGAAGTTTTAAAGGGAGGTTTTACAGAAAGGGGACTGTAGCTGGAAGTTTTATTGAAAACTGGAAGTTTTACAGAAAGGGGACGTTGGTTAGGAAGGGAAGTTTAACACAAAGGGGATTTCATTAGGAAGGAAAATTTTACGGAAAGGGGACTTCAAAGCCAGCCCGTTCTGATCACCCTCCACTCACTGGTCTCTTTGGGACAGGTATTTCACCCAAGCAGAATAGAAACTGTTTTCAGATTTATTTTCACTGTCGCCCTGCTCTCGTGGGCACTGCTCCCATCACATGGATGGCAGCACCTGGTGGTGTTCCAGAGTCCAAGTAACGTTGCTGTCCTTTGGGAAGACCCAAGTGAGCAGCAGGAGCTGCAAAGCAGCTCCCTGGGGATGAGGAAGCACTTCTCAGGCTGGTGGGCATGCCAGAAAGTCTGTCTGAAAACTGAACCAAAAAAATATAATTTGTTCCACCACTGTTAGAAAGATCTTCCCCCTCCACCCCTAGCCCCACTTCCAGCTGTGGGTGATGCTCAGGCCTTCTGCAAACCTGCTTTCAAAGCTCAGACCTGGGATGCTGCCTTGGAGTCAGAATTGTGTGGTACCAGCAGACATTTGCGCCCATCACTCCTTATAAAAGCCTGTTTGGCTTCACCAAACACAGTCCCCCAATTGAGCCCCTCACCTCCGCAAAGCTCCATAGGTTCTTGCTCCCCATGCCCACTCTGGCCAGGCTCCATGCACCAGCAGAGGCAGGTGAGGTGGCCCCAGCTCCAGGGGGACCAGTTGGCAGCCCCAGAAACCACTGGAGACAGCAGGGAACCTGGAGGTGCAACTGAGCTGTTCTGAAGCACCAAATCATAGAATCATAGAATGGTTTAGGTTGGAAGGGACCTTAAAGGTCATCTAGTTCCAACCCCCCTGGCATGGGCAGGGACACCTCCCGCTAGACGAGATTGCACAAAGCCTCATCGAACCTGGCCTTGAACACTTCCAGGGATGGGGCCTCCACAGCTTCTCTGGGCAACCTGTTCCAGTGCCTCACCACCCTCAGAGTGAAAAACTTCCTGAGATCTACTCTCCATCTCCCCTCTTCCAGCTTGAAGCCATTACCCCTCGTCCTGTCATTACATGCCCTTGTAAAAAGTCCCTCTCCAGCTTTTTTGAAGTCTCCTTTCAGATACTGGAAGGGGCTATAAGGTCTCCCTGGAGCCTTCGCTCCTCCAGGCTGAACAACCCCAACTCTCTCAGTCTGTCCTCACAGCAGAGGTAGGAGACCAATATTTGCTCATCCTGGATTTTTATAACCAAACGCGAGTTTTGACTGATGTCCAGTTTGTGCAGCAAGAAGGCAGATGCTCTACTCTGGTGCTCTGTGGACTTCAGGCTCCTTCATCCTGCCTCACTCTGCAGGATTGGGGCTTAGTTTACCACGTGACTAACTAAATAAAAAAGTGAAAGTACTTTAATAGGATACTGTGACTAATCATAGAATCATAGAATCACTTGGGTTGGAAGAGACCTTCAAGATCAAGTCATGGATGAATATATGAATGGAAAGGATATATGAATTTGCAGATATCTTCTCTACTGCTGCCATAATTTACTTCTGCCATAATTTAAGGTTGCACCCGCCCACGGAAAAAATGCCAACAACTCATAAAACAATTTTCAAATAAACAGATATCTTATACTATGCATATACATCTTTGAGGCACGTAAAGCCCTCCATCTAAAGCAACCTCCAGCAGCGCTCTGCCTGCCATAAACTCTCAGCAGGGACTGCCCGCATGCATTTATTTTGAGCACCCACATATTGCTCCTGCATCTCTGATGGCACGGCAAGGAGACAGCTGGCAGGATCCCCTCGGCTGGGGGATGCTTCAGCCACAGACCAAGTTCATCAGCACCTGTGTGGAGCCCCATGTAGCCAAAATTTTCCTCCGTGTCTCTTACAACTGGGAGGCTGCCAGTGCTACATCTGCCTCTACAAGTTAAGAGTCCTGTATCAAATATTTGGACTCCAAAAAATAGGGCCCCAAGAGAGAGAGGATTAGGCGCAACCCTTAAAAAAAAATGAAGTCTTTGTGTTTTAATATCCGCATTCATATCTCAGCCTCTGTCAAGCTTTTCACACAGTGCTTTGGGTGGGGGGCAGCCAAGAGTCATGGCACCTCGGAGGGAGCCGCCGGTTGAGGGAGCATGTCCTTCGACGCCAGGAAGGGCAGCAACAACGCAGACCTTGGAGAGGAGAAACACTTGCTCCTTTCTGCACCTGTATAATTCCCCAGATGGACGCCCACTAGGGTTGCCAGATTTAAAATCTGAAAATAAGAGATGCAGCAGCCACAGCAGCTGGAGGAAGCTGTGAGGAACTATTTTTCCATCGTGTCACTGAAAAAAAATAAAATTGGAAGTGGAATAGAAATAGAAAAAAAAACCCGAAACAACAGAAAAGGAAGAGTAAAAACTTCAGGGAGGCCAGGGTGGAAAGGAAAGGAATAGAAGTAACAGAAAACAACAAAAAACCAGCACTTTCAGTCCTGAATATGAGGAAGTTCGGAGAAAAACAACAATTCTGCTCTTACAAAAATTTGCAAAAAAGCCCAAACAAAAACCCCTGAATGGGCAAAAATGCTGGCCATCATAAAAACTCACAATCTCCACAATTTTTTAGGCAAATGACCAGCAACATGGCAACTTTTGTGCATCGATCCTTAGGAAACAGCACTCCCCCTGACTCCTGTCAAGAAGGACAAGGGCTTAGCTCAGGCACCGAGGAGCTGACATAGTTAAACACTGCTGCTGGCAGATACAATCCAGTTTATGACTGAGGCTGCAAAAACACGCATGAAAGCAAATTCGTAAGAAAGATACTCTAATGAAGATGTATAGAAGGGCTGTAATGCCATGTAGCCTCTTGATAGCTAAGGCCCTGATCCTGCAAATTAAGCTAAGCGGCTAAGTTAATCAGATGCATAAGCGTTTGCAACATCAGTGGTTTGTTTTTTTTTTTTCCCCTTCCCCAAATGAGCTAAATTCAAAAAGCCCTGGTTTAAATTACACGAAGATATTAGCAACATTGGTTCTTTATTAGAAACAGTTTATTCATTCCGGGTGTACAGTACGGAGCAACACGCCTGGCATGGTTAGTGATGCGTGAACCTGAAGGGGAAGAAATCCCTTTGCATTCCCTTCACAGCCAAGTTGCACAACAATTCAGGCTGCTGCCTCAGCAGCCAAATGGGCAATTTTCCAAGCCTAAAAGTCAGCAACGAACCCAAGTGTTAAGGCAGCTTTGTTCTCCCTTAAAGCTGACCAGATACCCTTGGAAAGCTCCCTCGGATCATTCTTCCTCCCCACCTTCTCCCTGACAGCCTCTTTCACCAGAAGAGCAAAACCATGATGTTGCATTCCCCTGCCCTCCGCTCCAAAGCAAGGGGTGAAAACCCCACGTGGCTTCACAAGGTCAATGGCAAAACCTTTGGTTCGTGTCAAAGCTATAAATTTCCTGGTGAGGATGACAAAATCAGAATGATGCACCTGAGGGATGAGGAGAATTAAAAATCCAGGCTCTCCGACAGCTCATCTCCTGCCTCAAAGGTAAGTTTAAAGCTGTGGCAAATGTGTGTTAGCAGCAGGCACGGCAGAGTCACCCTCAGGAGCCATCCCATCCATGTCTTCATGGCAGGGAAGGAAATACAAACTAAAAGCAGCAAATACCGGTTATAATTTGCACGTCTCAAAGACATGTCTAAAATCATCTCTTTTGAAGGATGAGAGAGAAAAACTGTCAAAAGCTGAACAGGCAAAGGAGAGTGAGAAGCCCTCTCCATGAGTAGAGCATCTCCATGATCATAGTATAACGCAATCAAGGCTGGGAGGCCAGGGGACCTTGTTGTCCTCTCAGCACACCCATCAGCACCCTGGTAAGATTTTTTGTGTTGATCAGTTGAACAGTAAAGGTTTCTCCTAACAAAGCAGCCCCAGCAGCATCCATCAGGTATGGTCATGAGATATTGATGTGTGGGTGAGCAGGGATTACTTCTTCTGCAGTGAAACACAGGCAACATCGGGATGGGATGATTCAGCTATACCATAATACACAGCAGTGCTGTAAAAAGGGGAAAACTGTGTAAAACTTCTTAGAAATAAATCACTTCAGAAAGAAATACAACACCAACGTCTAAGAGGAATAGAAAAAAACAGGTGAACAAACAGTTGTTGCTTTCCTCCACCAGTTTTTAAGGGCCGTAAGTGAAAATTTCTAAACCTATTTTTCATTTAATTACTGTGTTTTCTCAATAGATACTCTCCATTTTCTACTGGCTCTGATAAAATTAATTTTCCATCCAAGCATTCCAGCAACCTCCTTGACTAGGATTGCCTATTTAACAAATATTTTCACCTCACACCATGGCTGTACTCAGGTCTTTCGTAGCTGGTCTGTGCTGAATGGACACAACGCATTTAGAAAACAAGAACATCTACAAATATTTCAGTGTGCTTGACCTGAAATTTCAGGAAAACCCTCTGAATTCAGTGATCTTTTGTGGTTGTTCATGACTTAAATTTTGCTGAAGGAGCAAAGGATCTAACCTTGTCTTTGAACATTGGTCCCATAGCACGTGAAAAGGAAGATGGCAATGACAAGAGTGGAAAGCGTATGACATGCCAAGGTATCATTTCTAGTCCCCCAGCCACAAATGTCTGGAAAATATTTTGAGTAGATGTAACTGTTCTTGCTCCCTTTTTCAGTCTTGGCTCTAGCTACCTCTTACTGGTCATTCTGGTTATTCAGAGATAAATACTGTGCCAGATGGACTTTTGTTCTGACCTGGTACACAACTTCTTACATGGTTGTAGGATCAAGACCCAGCTTTTCAAAATTTCCCATGTTTGAAAGCATTTCGAAGGGAAAAACAGTAAAGAGAAAGAAATGCCATCAATCTAGTAACATTTTTACATATTTTTTTTTTTTACAATTCTTCCCTACACCATTTGTAATAACCAGAAAAGTATTAAATAGTTACAGAGTGGCAAGAGGAAAAGCAGAGTGAAATAGGAAAAGAAAAATGCCTAATAGATCATTTTATTTCCTACAAGGCAAAGACAGATGAAGCGAGTGTTAAGATTAAGTAGTGAAAATAAATGCTAAGAATGATTAGCAAAACAAAATGCTGTTTCATTTCAAATGTGCAAGAGAAAATCTGCTTTTTTTATTATTATTCATTAAAAATGAATTAAATTAATTCAGTTCATTCATTTCAGTCTAACCCCTCCACATCAGAGCGCCGGATGAAGGGGACACAGAGGGAAGAGGGGGCTTCCTGGAGTGCTTTGTGCCGAGGCTATTTTGGGTTGCGTAGCAGCTGGTGGGCAACTGTGGGCAGCATCTATAAGCTATAGCAACGCTTGGGGTGGTGGCTGGCAGCTGCGCCAGCCCTTGGATCCATCCCGAGGCCCAGAAAAGCAAAGACACCACGAGGCCATTTTCCTCCCTTCTCTTGTGTTGATCCTCCTGGGAGGCACGAGACAAAACCTGGCGTTGACGGTCTTCTTGATCTCTATCAGCCGGAGCTTCCACACCCAAAACTCACGGAGACATCCAGCCTCTATATGCTTTCGCAGAACCGGCCCAATGCGTTTCAGAGAGGGCGCTTTTCTTGCAGACAGAATGATAACAACCTACATAAACGTCAGCTCTTTGGAATAACTGCTGGAACAAGATCAAATTGGTAGGCTGCGGGATGTTTAGTCCAACAAAGCCTGGCTTTCAAGCCAGAAACATTCCGTAAGAGCCCTCCCTTAGCTTGCTGCAGAAGATCCCCTTTGCTACACTCACACTGCCCAGCACCAATGACCTCTTCTGTTTGTGGGATACCTGGCACGGTCCGAAGGCATTTCCTGAAATAATCTGTTTAACGCAACTCCACAGCTGCTGTGTAAATTTAAAGACTGAACACGAGCTGGTACTTGCGCAATCCCTGACCAAGACGTTTGCTCTTGAGTTGATTGCAGTTGACCTGCAAATTGAGCAGGTTCTGGGAGGTACAGGGCAAAGTCAGCGCCGCCGGTACCAGAGCAGGCAGCATTGCTTCCCAACTGCAAGCAAATGTGCATTTTGGCATAGCTCCTGCTGGAAAGAGCGAAGTGCAACTGTTAATCGCTGACTTCTCAGTAACTAAACACAAAAAGCTTGTCAAGAAACAAAAAACAACAAAATTAATCTTTTCTCTAAGTGGTTGCCAAACCTGACGTAGACAATACATCAAGCAGGCGGAAGATGCTGCAGTTTTCCCTGCAAATCTCTAACTGCCAAGAGCGCTCGGCCACGGCTCTCCCCCAGATTGGCGAGAAGGTCAGCAGCTCCCATCAAAGGAGCCACCTTCGCTCTGCAGCTGCAGCCTGACACCTGTCAGCTTCATCAGCTGGAACGGAAACCTTTCCCAAACCCTCTGGCTCCGCCTGGGAGCAGGCAGCCCAACCTGAGCTCAGCCTGGACTTGTTCAGAGCCCGATGACGATCAATAAGTGTCCTTCCTCTTGTTGGCATCTGCAAACTGGTGCCTGCATTGCAGAGAAATAGCGTTTGCCGGCATGTCACAGGTCTGCTCCAAGGGCTCTCTGCTAGTGCCACCACCCCGGGAGGTGACACCAGGGACCTAAATGAACGGAGAACTGGGGAGCCTCAGCGGCGGAGCCTCCTGCCTTGCCTGCATGAAGCTCCATCCAGGTAGCACCAGTGCAAGGCTGGAATTGGAGTTACCATGGGGAACCACCCGGCATGAAATGACTTCACTGGAGACTTCCTCCTTCCAGGATTCTGGGGGATGCAGTAAAGCTGATTGTAATGCTAATTTTCTTACAGGACTGCAGTGCTGTGCTTATGTCAGACATTGAACATCGCTGGTTGCAGGAGTGGTCCCCTCCCCCTCACGGGCTGGGAATCCTGCTTTAAGTCATCATTAAAGATAGAGTTTCACTAATCCCCTGTTGGGTGCATCACACACACACACATGCGCGCACACGCACACACAGAGCAGCATCTGCTCCATAGAGATCTGGAGTGACGATTTTGGGGCTGTAAGGTTTGGACTGCGCCTTGTAATGGCTTCAGCATTGGTGGCTGAAGTCAACTGTCTGTGCTTTAAGTCTTATAAATGCTCTCAAATTAAGCAGCGTCCCCTCATCCCACAGCTGCTTCCAAAATAACTTTAAACGCAACCCAAATGGTTGGACGTGGCTGGTCTGCTGGGACAGCAGTTTTGGAAACTGTTATGTGTGTGTGTGTGTGTGTGAAGGGATGTATGTGGCACATCCTGACATAGGCAAATACTGGAAATCTGTCTCCATTTCAAGATTTCATTGTTGTACCTCAAGGTGTAGCTAAGGTTGGGATTTTTGCTATTGTACTAACAGCTGCATCAAGATGTTTGGTGATCTACAACCTCACCCTGCATCAATTCTCTTCATGACTTGACTTCCTCCAGTGTCCTCATTGTGCTTAAGCATCCCTTGAGGCAGGCACACCTCTTGGAATGTGGTTGTACTGATTCCTGACTTCAGGTGCTCCCGCAAGCTCTCCTAAAGCACACAGACCTGCATTTCAGAGGCATCACACTTGTACGGGACCAAGGGTTCAAGCTCTGTGAAAGCGTGGAGTCAGAGAGGAGGCAGCTGCTCCCACATCTGCAGGCAGTCCCAGGGCATTTACACATCCTGGAAATTGTCCTGATTTCACCCAAATCGAGTGTAGGTTTTTGCTCAGAAGTACTATATGTCACTTAGTAGCATTTATCTGCTTTAAGTTTTCTTGTCTCTCCTCTCTCACATTTCTCAACTTCTCTTTCCATAGGTCTCCAAGATCGGAAGGGACGGTGGCAATTATTTTGCCTCATCTCCTGCACTGAACAGGCAACAGAATTTCATCCATCCCTCTGTTGAGTCTATTATTTCTGGCTGAGCTAAGGAATATCATTAAGTAAGCATTCTACTCCTGATTTAAAGACTTCTACTCATAAGGAAGCCACCACATTTATTGGTATAAGCACGTATGTCCATTTATGCATGCACGCATTTCTTTTAGAGATTACAGCATTTACAGAGTTTCCAACAGGAATGACCCAAGAAGGTCCAATCCTGGAAGGAATTGTTTCTGTAGTTAACTGAAATAAATATATGGAGTACGTGTTGAAAGCCCACTTCTGATCTCGCTCAGTATGTAGCTGGTATAGGGAGGGAGTGTGGTCCCGTTTGTTAATGACTGCAGATTGACTTGAACAGTCTGTTTGGCAGACAGCTATCAGCAGTGCTCCTCGGACCAAAGCCATCCTTTTTTCTCCAAAGGTGGATGCAGAATTGCTTCCTATCATGAAAAAACCCCTCAATTCAAATGAGCTATGTCACCCAGGGCAATCTGGAGAGGTACAGGGGAGCAAGGAAAGGTTTCACCTATCTAATGTGCTAGACACAATCCAATAATCTAGATTATCTAGGAATGTTGTTGCTGCTACCAAGAACAAGATCCATGAGATACGCAAAGACATCAAAGCTATTTTTACTTGAAAAGTAAATCAGGAGCATCTATGGGAAGGTTACAGGAGTGCTCACATACAGAAGATGCTCTATTTTTACAGACATGCCCAGGTTTGGAGAGAAAGCCAAGCAACCAATTAAGGAAGCTAAACTGATGACAAAAGTGTCACCCAGAAGATTTAAACAGCACAGCTTTGTTTGTTTCAGACTATCAAAAGTTCAAGTGAACATCTCTGCAACTCCGGCATGGTGTTCGTAGTACCTGAAACCATTGGGTTGTACTGGAGAGAGGCTGGATGTAGTAAGTGGGTGTGCAATGCTATCTATCCTAGGGGCTGTGGTGATGGTATAAAACAGCTTTTGCAGATACAGTCAGTTTCACTTACTGAATTGCATGGATCACACTAACTATAGCATTTATTTCACAAAATAAATTTTAATCTAGCAAGGTGGATTCTGTTGGTAAAAATATTATGCGTTTTGGCTTCTAAAAAATCTTGAGTTCATGGAACTAGGTTGAGATGTCTGTTAACTTTGGGGTTACAGAATCATAGAATGGTTTGGGTTGGAAGAGACCTCAAAGATCACCTAGTTTCAACCCCCCGTGACACGGGCAGAGACACCTTCCACTAGACCAGATCGCTCAAAGCCCCATCCAGCCTGGCCTTGGATGCTTCCAGGGATGGGGCACCCACAGCTTTGCCAGAAAACCTGTTCCGGTGCCTCAGTACCCTCAGAGTGAAAAATTTCTTCCTAATACTTATTCTAAATCTCCCCTCTTCCAGTCTGAAGCCATCACCCCTCGTCCTGTCACTAGATGCCCTTGTTCATATTGTCCGTGTTTATGTGACCCTGTGATCTTATTCACGAGGACTACTCATTTAGATCTACACAACAGACCCTTAAAGCACTCTCAGAGTATGTCCAAACATGACTATACTGTACCCAGGGCACCTTCCATTTTTCACAAAAATCCTTGCAGCATCCACTCTAAGGCACTGTTACCACTTGCTCCTCCCTCAGCTCGTCCACATCACTCTCCAGACCTGCTGCTTTGCCCATATACTTGTGTCCCCCCGTGGCCACCTTGCTCAGCAGCACATTGCAGAGCCGCAGGTCATCAGAGCGAGGGACAGAGCAAGAGTCTCCTGAGCTCCACACACTGTCTGCAGGATGGTCTTTGCAAAGGAAGCCCGTTACCATATTTCTCAGCGCTATAACCTGTGCTAGCAAGCCACTCTTCAGGACTTCAAGAGCATGTTTCAACAGGAGATGGCCTAAACCTCAAGTACACATTGGTAAGACATCCTTCCCCTTTTGACACCAGGGGAATGCTGATTTCAGGCTGTAAGATGCCTTCCCAGTCATCCAATTTTAGGTGTCAGTTTGGTACAAAACAGAAGAGCCCTACTGGCTCAGAGCAAACCACCTCCAGATGTTCCACACAGTGAAATGCAAGGAGATCCCTGGATAAATCTGGCTTGCATTTTGCCATCAATTATAGTGTTAGGTAGCCCTAATTGCTTGTTCCCTGAGTGTTTCACTTTTAATATCTAGGAGACCACTCAGCACTCGTGAGGCCACACCTGGAGCACTGTGTCCAGTTCTGGCTCCCTACTACAAGAGAGACACGGGCATACTGGAGAGAGTCCAATGAAGGGCCACAAAGATGATGAAGGGACTGGAGCATCTCTTCTATAAGGAAAGTCTGAGAAAGCTGGGACTGCTTAGCCTGGAGGAGAGAAGGATCAGGGGGTTCTTACCAATGTATATCACCTACAGGGAGGGTGCAAAGAGGACAGAGCCAGGCTCTTTTCAGTGGTGCCCAGTGACAGCGCAGAGGCAACGGGCACAAACTGAAATACTGGAGAGACTGTCATCATCAGGAAACACTTGTTTTTACTCTGAGAGTGACTGAGCACTGGAGCAGATGGCCCAGGGAAGTCTGAAGTCTTCGTCCTTGGAGATATTCAAAAGCTGTCTGGACATGACTCTGGATGGCCCTGCTTGAGCAGGGGAGTTGGACCGGATGACCTCTCCAGAGGTCTCTGCCAACCTCAAAACCATTCTGTGATTCTGTGAGGCTGCTGCCCACAAATCTATTGCCAGTCCGTGAATTAGGGAAGGAGCATCATATTCTTCACTTCTTATAATCTGGTGTAAGCAACTTTGCCTCTTCAAGCTTTTATTCCTTTTCCCATCTTCTCTGTTTTATCTTTTAGATGGTCATTTTGCTGGACCATGAACTACCTTATCCTGAGCTTGTGCAGTATGCAACAGGATGATGTTCTCACTAAAGTCTTCTGATTGATACCGGAATGTTCAAAATCACAAAGATAAAACAGAAATCTTAAGTTAAGTACTGAGTGCTTCGTTTTCCCCCTACTTTTGAAGTACAGCCGAAGACTTACATTTACCCACCTTGGCTTCCATCAAAGCCGAGTCAAAGGATATTTCTGCAGCTGCGATTCTGAAATCAGACCACAGGAAGAGCTGCCGAGCAAAGGGCCATGCAGCCAGTTCTGCTCCTGTCCCTGGGATTGCCCAGGGGTGTGGAGCATGGGCTCTTGTCCCCCTAGACCCCCTCTGTCACCGCTCTGCCTGGAGTCAGCATGCTAGACAGCAGGTGCTGCACAGTATATCTCCATATGACGTTCATATGGACACCTCTAGTCCTCTGGTATCTCTTAAGGCCTTCACTTTTCTTGTTTAAGCAGATGAGAAAACGTTTGTTTGGGGTTTTTTTTCCCTAACAGGTAAAAAACAAGCTTGTTCCATATTGTTAAAAGAATTTTTAACTGTCTTACAGCTATTTAAAAGAACTTACAAGGTATTTTGCCATTTGAGGTTGAAAAGCGTTCTTGTCTTGAAATATTTTGTCTAAGCTTAGTTTCTTTGTCTAACTAAATCAGTAAAACGATGTGAGACCCAAACATAATGACTGCATTTTTAAATCAGTAAAAACTTCAAAGGAGCATGTTCATTGCAGACTACAAAACTGTCCTAGAATATTCACTGACATACTCTACATTAGGAAACATATACATATTCATTAGCAGTTTTTATTTATCTTCAAAACACTATAGTTCTGAAAGAGCAAATCAAACACAGGTCTAAAAAGCCTTTGTATTCATCCAAGACTCTTCTCAGGAAATTATTAGTATTACTGCAGTTGTACTGAATAGACAGGATTATTAATTAAGACATATTGGTTTGCTCTGGTGCGCGCTATCCTCAGCAGAAGATCTGTCAAGTTGTTATAGTTTGTAAAAAAGTTTTCTCTGCATACAAATTCTCATGTTTTCTGATATGAAAACTCACTCGAGTTCTTTGTGTTTTTAAAGATCTCAGGGCTATATTCACTGAAAACAATGGCAAAATTCCTACTAAATATAACCTGGGCAGACTCAATCCAGGTATATATTTGTGAAGAAGCATCATACTGTCCCTCCAATAGATAACCACAGAATTCTATTTAAGCGCCTTCAAGTCTGGGAACAACTGCCAACAGTCTGTGCTCTGTGGAACACGGGTCTTCAGGAGACTCGCATTTGATTTGCCACAGAAATGAAATCTAAACTCCTAAAAAGAGGAAGAAATCTTCAACAATGCTGTATAAGGCTGAGATTTAGGGGAGAGGAATTAAATTCTGCCATAAGGACAAACTTTGTGTATGACCTTGGACAAAAGCCTCATGAAGGTCTACACTGCACAGCAGTTTTGTGCAGGAACAGCCAGGTTAGTCTAGGAAGCAGTCTGACTGTGGTGAACTGGTGTCACTGGAGCCTCAAGCTGCTGGGGCTGGACTATGTCTGGGTCCTGAGCCAGCTTCAAATGAGTTCACGCTGGTATGTTTACACCGCTCTGCATTGTAACCCTGAAGGAACATCTACAGCCACAGACCTGAGAAGACTGGAAAATTAGCTTGCATTGAGTCCTGTGACACTAGACCACAAGCAACAGCTGAGGAAGCTCAAATATCTCTATATGTCATTCATCCTTCTATATCATTTTATTCTTCATTTTAAAATGGGGATGGTAGTGCAGATGGGTGAGGTGAGAATAAGTACTCTGAAACGCGTCAGGTAGCAGTGCAATGTAAAGCTGATCAAAACCACTACAAGTGACCTCTTGTGCTCATGTTGCTTCTTAGCTAGAACTTTCCTCACAACGGTATCAAGTACTGAGAGCTCCAGGTGGAGTTACACACACGTATGCACAGACAGAGACAAGCAAAAGTATTTTTTGAAATGTAGGTTTTCAGCCTCCCTTTTGCCTGTCTCTGTTTCCTTGTCCATTGACTCGACACAATAGCTTGCCCATGTAATAAGCTTCAAAATATTTCGTCGAAAAGTCTGGGGTTTTTTGTTTCTTGAGTGAGAAAGAACCGCACTTTTAAAACAGACTTAACACCAGTTGTAGCTACACTTGCAAAACGAACGGGGCAAACACATTGGCCTGATCCTGTCCCTGTTATTTAATTCTTACTATAGTCTCCGCTAACCAGTCCTCACCCAAACACCACCTCAGCACCAGCTGGGAGTTAAACACGCACCAACAACCACTCTCGCAAGGTTGCCTGAACCTGGCCACCCTGTTTCGGGAGCAACAGAGCTCAGTGAGCTGGGCCACTCACCCCCCGGGCCAGAGAGTAATCTCCGATCTCTTCTCTTTACTGATACTGGTGTAGCTACTCTGCTCATTCAAGGATTCATTTGGGTTTTTTAATAATGATCCTATGGCAGACGGGGTGAAATGATTTTGTGCTAACTGAATATAAATGGTCTATGAATGTATCACAAGCTCAACACTTTCTGACAGCATTGATGCCTTAACAGAGGGAAATCTCTATTTTCTGTAAACCAAAACTGCGATGAACTGGAAAAGGCTTATTTGTAATATAAGCAAAGTTGATCCAGACTTCAATGAAAGGCAGTAAACAAGACATTTCTTCTGTTTCTTGAGCTAGTTTTTCCAGTAGCTGCTCAGCGTAGAACTGCATACTGATTCTTAATCTTCTTCAAGCTTTCACCAAAGTGATGCTCTTATGAGGGATTTGTGTTTCACTACACCTGCAGACCCCTATCGAGAACTGGAGCTGCCTTTTCCAAGCTTTTGTGACTGTCTCTACCTCAAAGGCATCACAAAGTAAATGTACAAAGCAAGACATCCAATATATTTTAGAAACAGTCCTCAGGATCATAAAGGAGCACAGGGCCAATTATGGGAAGTGAAACGGCCACTGTCACAGCATTCTAACTCCACACAAACCAAGTTTCATGTTTTAAGTCCTGAAGTAAGCACAGCTGCTCCAGCATTGCGAAGAGGTGTTCTTCCGAGATAAGCACAGGTCACAGTGAGTCTTCTTCTACCCATCACACACCCAACGCACAGCCCTTGGCACGTTCAGCACGACTGCAGACTGTGCGAGCACACTCTTCTTCCTGCAACTGCTTATTAAAATTGGTCTTTCTTAAAAAGTATTCCATCTGGAAATTTCACAGATAATATTGTGTCTGAAAAATGAGCAACAGACACCCTTTGGAGGTTCAGTTTTTTTGGTTTTGTTTTCATTATTCTCTCAAAGCTTTTTGGTTTCAAAGGCAAATATCAAAGCATTTAATTGATATTCTTATCTTTCTCTGTCAAGTACACATTACTGGATTCAACCCAAATCCCCGTATCCAGCAAAGCCTGAATTATCAACCACCTGACATGACTATCTACAGTTTGAGTTCTGTTGTGCTTAGCTGGAGCTCTGTCATCTTCTTTTTACAGTTTTTATAGTCCTTTACCATTTTTTTCCCCAAACTCTCCTTACTCCACAAGCCTTGTAAGCATATTTTCCTTTCTTTATTTTCTCCATAAGACATTCCTCATACCCTGCAGTGGAAACACATACACAAATCTGTTTTACTCTCAGCTACTCTGAGACTGCCAGCATGGAAGTTCCCTCTGCAATACAGGTCGTCTCTGAAAAACTGAAAGCTTGAGCCTAGATGGATGCTGTAAAACACTCCACAGAAAATCCTGCAACTCTGCAATTAAGGGGGTAGTCTTCATATACCATCGAAGAGACAGAGTAAGACTTGATCTTTGGCTTTACTGAAAGGCTCTTTGCAGATATTAGGGGCTTCTCTGTGCTGAGGTAATGTAAAATTCTTTTCTACTTCAGCAGATTTAGGGTCAAGCTGTAAAAGCAAAGAGATCCACAGCGATGAGGAACCTAATACAGAGCCTCCTACAGTGAACAGCCCGGCGGTTTCTGCGGGACTCCTCTGGGTGATATGTTGGATGGCTGGCGCTAAAGACTTGCACACCAAAAGAATCATTGCATCGAAATAATGAAAGCATTTAGAATTCCTTTGGCTACTAATATCATTAACAGTTCACAATACACACAAGGACGGGAAGGAAACGGCAGCAGACAAAGGCATTGTGTTTGGGGGAAGGTGACAGTGAAGGTCAGCAGCAAGACTCAGGACAGAAACCAGGTGTTCTCACTGGGGCTTTCAGAACAAGAGAATTCGTCCCTCTTCTCATAGGGATCCCTGCTCTTAGCATAACACTAAAGTAACTGCTGAGGAGACTATGTAAATTCACACATCAGCCAGACGCTTTTTCCAGTAAGGAAACTCCTAGAAGTTTTGGCAGGCGCCTACTACGGTGTCAAATGGTCTCTTCCCCAGAACACAGCACCAACATATGGTTGTGACACGTGCAATATTGTGGTATTGTATCAGCAATACCTGGCAATGTCCTTTGAAAAATTCACCTGCATTAGATGGCACGTTGAGGTGCACACAACTTCAAAAGCAGTAACAACAAAAGTTAACAGCTGTAGAGTCAACCCTTACGGACTGGCCATTTCCCGCAGAACTGTTCTACCTGCAGCCAGTGGTTTTTCTTCAGTTTTTATTTAAAGACTAAAGGACTTTTCCCTCATTATTTTCTCATATTATACAAGGTATCCTAACAGCTGCTGGAAGCTGAATATCATGTTAACAATACATAATTTAGTAAATATATGCCCATATTGACACTGAAAGAAAACCTGATGTTGCACCACCATACTGTGTGTTTTTATTATACTGTAAGTACAGTCTCAAACATAATAGGATTTATTCATAACATATTTACTCCGCTGAAGTGAGCATAAATATGTAAATGTCTAAGGCTTAGACTGGGAATTGCCTACTGCTGCTTTCAAGTCATGCAGCACTCTCCGCACTCTAAATGCGGGCTGACAGCAGAAACGGCAGAACTGTACTTCCAAGGAAAGTATTACAGAAGGATCAAGCTTGCATATCATTACCTTACCCCTGACTTCTAATAGAGAACGACGGTGGACACACAGTTGTAGCTTTCACACTACTTTAATGGAACAACTACACAGAGAGAGCGGAAGCAAACATTGCTGATTGGGGCAGCTCCCACCGGAGTGCGATTTGAAGGAAGAAAAATCCCTTTTTATAAGATACCATGCGGATGTATGGAGCAAAATAATTTTGCGTTGAAATGCATGCAAGTGAAGGGGGTTGATTTTGTTGCCTGGTTGTCAGGGAAGAAGAGGACAGCAGAGTGCCTGCTAGCAGCACTCAGATAAAATCTTGAAGCATGAAGTATGTGGTGGGAAAGTTATTCTGCCAAAGCCAGTGGATGAAGCTCTGTTGGCTTCTCTGGAGTACGAACCATGAGAGACCTGTTTCAAAGGCCTGCAGGCATGAGAGGCTACACCAAGGTGAGGGAACACGATACGGCGTAGAAAGGTGAGAGAATGTGCTTGTAGCTTTCTCTGAGGCAGAAAGCGCAATCAGTTTTCAAAGTTGCAAATAAATAAGTAAAAAGACACAGCAGCAAAATTGCTCATGAGGCAATTACTGAAGGGTAGTTGGAGCAAGAGAGAATAATCCCAGCTTCGCAGTTGGGATTTCAGGTCTAAGCAAATATCTGGGTAATCGTCTTTAGCTGTGTGCACATTTTAATTCACACCTTTCCACTGACTTATTGCTTCCATGCCAGATACTTTTAAAAAAAGTGAATCAATTGCCCATAAAAGGTGTCAGGTTGTCAACAATGGAAATGAAATCCCCTGGTTACTGAACAAACGGGCTCGGAGCAGCGCTACAAACTTCCTCTCACCGCCGAGGCAATTTGCCTCTCGTGTAACCTGGAGGGTATCTCTCATTATAACTGCTACTCGTTCCTGGCTTGAATTGCTCCAAGCGCTTCTAATACAATCCGATCCCTTCAGACCCTGCTTTACTGCCCCTGTTCAAGCATGAAGAATTCAAGCTGGAACAGGTGCAGAGCAGGATGATTAATACAATCTGGGGAACAGGGAGTCTTTCACAAGCAGAGCTGCCAACGCTATCAATTTATGTGTTAGACAACTGCTTTGGGCAGTAACCTACTGGATTTCCACTACCCTGCAGCTTACGTTCTTGGATGCCTGGAAATTCAGGAGAATTTCACAGAGCCCACACAAAGCAACTTGAGGTGGAACGAACAGCGAGCCTGATATGTCCCTGGTCCCCAAAGGGGTACAGAGTCACTTCGTGGTTGTCACTTCTGGACCTGCAAGGGCAGAACGGTCCAAGAGGGGCTTGGTTTACACAGTGTAGTAAAGGCTGACTGCTGTCTGGGCTTACATGGGACTAGGAAGGAAAAATGCTGTCAAGGAAGAAACGTCACTTCTGCTAAAAGATAGTATCAGCACATTAGAACAAACAAGTATGAACTGGCCAAGGATACAGTCACACTGTAAACTGGAAGATCTCGGGTAACTATCTGTATAACGATGTTGCACAACAGCCTTCCTCTAAGGGAGTGGAAGGCAATAGCCTAACTAATTCTAAAAAAAAACCCCTTGAACCTTTATGAAAGGTTTGTATTAAAAAAGTGTCTATAACATTAGGGATTAAATCTGCTGAGTCCCACGATCCTGTCCTGTTTTCAACCACACAGAAGCCCTTATGTGCCTTTCTCATAAAAAACCATACGATCTTTTCTCCTTTCTCTGGAATTTCCTCTGTGTTCTTCTGCACTGAGCATTAACAGTAGAATTGTGTTTTCCAGTGTCTTCATCTTAATTGCCAGTTCCTTGTATTAGGCTTAAAATCTGTATATGTTTTCTGCGTATATGTCTTTACTTCACACAGGTAAAGGACTAGAGATTTTGGCACCATTTGGTTTAGCTGACAGCACAATCATTAAAAGAACTGTCTGGAAATTATCTGTATCCCCCATTTTCTTCTATTGTGTAAGCACATTTTTTTCCTAAACTTTACAACATAATCACAACTGTAGCCCTTTGAAATCAGCAATGAATGAATCTCTTTTATGGCCATGGTATCATGGAGTCACTGGAAAATCTCCTGCAGATCAGAGGTTAAATTTCCACTTGGGCTGAGAGCTGGTGCATTGTGAATAAAAACTATATAAATCCTATTAATTTCACCCAGTGAAGGCCACTGGTAACATTCTTCCCTGTTACAACCTCCCTTATAAAAGACCATCCAAATCTTTAATACTAAGCCATGAAAAAAAGACAACAACCTAGGGCTTAAAAAATAAGGTCTTTTCAATTAACGATTTAAAAACCAGGGAAGGCACCTTATGTACCTTTTTCTTATCTTACAGATAAAGACCTCTTGGGTAAGCTTGGTAAATCCTTATCTGGTAGATAAAGGGCCACTATGATGGGCCTTATCGCTTAATTAAATCCTAGTACTATGTACAATGAAGTCAATAATTTGTTATACAAGATAGCACTTCAAACTGTGGATGCATTGGATAATGCATCTCTATCGGTTCCCTGTACCACAGCACACTGTAATGGGTCATGTTCCATAACCTGCTGCTGGGCTGCAAGGATGTCATTATACAAAAGGTGCCCAGCTTAATGTGGACAGGCTGTGATAAACAAATCTGTTGGATTGACTAGATAAACTAAGGTCCCTGGATGAAACTGCTTTGATATGTAGGGCGTAATTCTGTCAGTCCTCCTTGCAAGGGAAATAGTTGAATGAAAGATTTGTGGATCTTGGCCCAAATAAAATACTGTTGATTACTGTAATGGAAAAATAGTGTAATCAAAGCTAATATTAGAAGATGTGAAACCCATGGAACAAACACAACTACTGACAAAACACGTGATAAGGTCTAAATCCTGACCGTTTTGCTCATTAAGGTTCATATCACTCAATGTGTTTATACCCACACATATCAGGGCAAAAAAAGAAACTGGTCAATAATAGTTATAGCAACTGTCACCAGATAGCATACTTGCAAGGTCTTCCTGAATACTAAACCCAGTCCAAATGATTCTCTTTTCCACAGACAAACATATTGGCATAAAGAAGTCTAATAATTGCAATGCTTCATTTCACTAATTGGCTTATCAGCCATGTGCTAGAGTGATCTGTTCCTGACTTTGTTTGGCAAAAACACTTCTGTATATATGGATAATCCATAAAATCAGGTGCATTGTATCGCTGAGTCTCTGAAGGACTCCACTGTAGCCTAAACCCATTATGCATTAGGCCCAGCAAACACAGTAATGGCTTGATCCTGCAATACGCACTGAAGCTCTACAAGCCAGGAGTCTTTTCCTGGTTAATGTGGAAAATTTTAGACTTGAGGTCTGCTGCTGGCTCTAATCTTGCTCAGCACTATCAAAATAGAGACTCTATGGTTGGGATTTATTTCCCTTGACTTTTATCAAGGCACGTCTCCCATAGCTAAGAGCTGCCATTCAGCTCATCTCATGTAACTAAATGGAAGAGGTTCACACAACAAGCTTAGATTAGGCATCTAATTTTTAGCCAACTAGAGCTAGAGAACATTTATTCTTCTTTTAGAAAGAATCCCCAAGGGGCGCCTGAGCACATGGCTGTAGCAGCGCTATGACACAGATATCTGTCCATGAAGGATGAGGATTAAAATTCTTGGGTGCTCAGTACGACAAAAGGTCCAGATGTGGATCTTGTTCATAGTGAAAATGGTCATTGCTTTGAAGTGTGTTATCTTTACTTATTTATGCCAATGACATGCTCAGAACTACACTGTCAATGTTAATAAGAGGTAAGTCCTAGCCACTGGGATATACAGGAGTAACCACAAAACAGCTCTAGATTATGCCAGCCAAAACCGCCCCTGTTAGGGCTAGTCTGTAAACTTAGCATCTCCACACGTTTAGAGGGTTTCTTACAATCACATTCATGCTTTCATAAAGCTGAGGGCACAAAAACTGCTTCCAGGAACCACTGGTATCGAGGCCAGGCTAAACAGGCTCTAAGTTGCTGGAGCTGTGTGCAGGAGTTCTTGGATTTCACAGCTGGGTACTTCTAGCAAATTGTACTCCTTTTTGTGCATAGTCCCGCAGGATTTCCCCATAAATGCACAGACCTAGTTCTCACATGTCTGGCAAACTCTTCCTGTATGCTTGCCAAGTTTTAAAGGGCAAGGAATCAACAGCTGATAATTTATGCCAAGAACCTACAACGATCCAAATTCACCCCTCGTGTAATTCTGGTAAAGCCAGCAGAGTTCCAGGGGAGAAGTTGTTGGCTTAGCAAAGTAAATTTTCACTGACATTTGAGGAATACACAATATCAATTAAAGCAGAGCTAATTATTGCTACTATTATTTGCATTGCAGTAGTTCCCAGAGGCTTTTAACAGGATTATAGCCTTCTGGTACGAGGAGTTCTTAGGAACGTAAGTTGGGATCTGGAAGTTCACGTAGGATAGCTGTCATTCTGTACCTGCGCACAATGCCTCTACATTCAGTGGGGCTCCACAGAGCACGGGGCTTTGCTCACAGCTCTGGGGCACAAGAATCCGGGACACAGAAGTTGTTCGTGATGCTCTGAGCTTTGCCTAGAGCCATCACACGTCCTTCTGTTCTTTACAGAGTGGAAGGGGCCAGCCTGGCCTGCGTCCAGACAAAGCAAGCCCTTCCCAAAAACTGAACATTTGGCCAAGGCCAGCGATGCCGTACATTGGCTCCTTGTCAGGAAACCTTGGGAAACGTTCAACCTTTACTTATTCTGATGTGTTTATCACGGGGTACCACTTTGCCTAAGAATGGGGCATCTCAGACATTTTCTACTTTATTCTTGAAAGGAAGGACAGCCTTACATTTGTCAGCTTCACCCCGATTCCCCTGCTGCCCCTGACATCAGGTGGACTTCCTGGTGAAACAAAGCAAAGCTTAGTCGGCAAGACTTCCAGCAACCAGACTGGAAAAAAAAAAATTACAAATAAAATGCTGTAACATGTTTAACACCTGGATTCCTCTGGTGTTTCTTCATTTCTCTTCTCTAGATACCTAAAATATATTGCAAACACTGGGGTCCAGGGCAATACCCAGGCTTCTGCGTGCTGCTCTCAGTTCAGAACCCAAAGCTACAGCCCAAGCCTCCCTGCAGTCAGTTGGAACTGGTAACAATTTATGTATTTTACACTATATTTGAACAGTATATGCATTCTGTTGAGATTTTGATCTTCGGTGGGTGACCAGCTTTCTAGGAACTCCACACGTGACACATTGCTGACACACTTGGCAGACACATTGCTCAGCATTTAGACCATTTCTCAGCACACAGGGTCTCCTATTCTCCACCCTAGCAGCTGTTTCGGGGGTCCTCAGGTCACGTCCCTCTGAAGAAATTACAGCTGAAATAAGATGCATGGGGTAGGTTGCAGTAAACAAGGCAGATAAGCTGCAATAAGCAACAAGAACGGGGGAAGAAACAAACTAAAATTACAGCGATAAAAGCTGACACACATTAACCCTTGCCCACAGCTCTGACACTATGGTTAGTCCAGAGACTGTAACCCACTCGGAATGTTTTCTGTTCAAAGTTTGTCACACCAGTGCTTTTCATATATTTTAATTGTTTTAATCCTCATACTGTTCTCTATCCTTAAGTAAGATATTTATTAGTTTTTAAAGTCTTTCTCATTTCCTTCTCTGCCTTTACCCTTTTGGGCAGTACGCTCAAAGAGAAAGCATCTTTCACATGCGTGTATCTTTTAAGAGGTCCTGCTGCCTCCTAAGATTGCTGCCAGTCCCAACAGGCCACAGATCAGGCCCGGTGGCACCTACAAGAGAGTGAATTTGCTTTCACACCCCTCATTTGTATACTTTAAATCCAGAATTTCCTGCCAGGCGTGATAGAACCTTTGCTGCATCACAGGATGTTGCTGACTTGGTTTGGTGTTCGATTTGGAGGAACTTGTGTGAAGACAGAATCACAGAATGTTAAGGGTTGGAAGGGACCTCTGGAGATCATCTGGTCCAACCCCCCCTGCCAGAGCAGGTCCACCTACAGCAGGTCACACAGGATGGTGTCCGGGCGGGTTGGGAATGTCTCCAGAGTTGGAGATGCCACCACCTCTCTGGGCAGCCTGTTGCAGTGCTCTGCCACCCTCAAAGGAAAGAAGTTTCTCCTCATGTTGAGATGAGGAGCTTACAGGTGTAACTTCGAATGGAAGACAGTGCCTCGGGGTTAGATGTCACTTTTGAGAGGTTCATCACAAGAAGGTTATGAGCCAAACTCATGACTGCACCACCCATCTTGGCCAGCCTGCCACGCTACAAAAACTCAGTCTGGTTTTGCCTAGACTAGAATGAAAGCTCATGAAGAGATAAATGTGGTTAAAAAAATAAGCCAGAAGCATATTTTCTCAATGGAATTAGGAGCTGTTTGCTGTTGATAGCACTGTTCTTACTACCCTCGTATTAATTTTAAGTGTTTAAAGGGAATTAAATTTGGAAGTCTACTTTACTGGATTTCTGACTGGTGATTTTTAACCATTTGAGTATGCATGCAAAAATAAATAATAAATTTAAAAAACCCCAAACCGAACCAAAATAAAAAATCATTGCGTCTGCTCAAAAAAAAGATATGAAGTATTTTGGAAAAAAAAATGTTAAAATCCAAAACTAGTGAAAATAAAACTGATAGTGACTACTGCAGTGGAAACAGCTTAATATAGGGAAGTTAAGACACAACAATTTTTACCAAAACATTTATAATAATCAGAAAAAAATAAGTTTAGCATTATTCTCCTCAGCTTAGCGAGGGAAATCTGAGGCAGCAGATGCAAGGCAATCTGACCCAGTAACACAGCAAGCGAGTGCAAAACCAGGATTACAGGTTTCTGCAGTTTTGGCTCAGTTATTTACTTAATATCCTCGCAAGACAATCTGTTGCGTTCCCAATTGCAGCTGGAGCTGCTTTGGAAGACACACAGGCAAATACATTATTTATGCAGAACTTCCAAAAATATTTAAATAAATTGATGATGTTTAGTTCACATAGTCATTTTAATTCACAGATTCCAGAGGTGGCAAGTATGGTAACCCCCATTTACAGAAAAGACAGGAGCACGCTTGCATTTTACAGCACAGGTTAGGCAGTATCGGGAAAAGATGGAGTTTTTTATGCAGAATCCAGAGCAACTATAGTTCCTGGAATTTGAAAACTCACCAAAAGTTCTGAGTGAAGGTGAGTAGTCACCATACACATCTCTGTCATCATAGTTTAGGTGCCTGTTCCGCACCTGATGAAGTTCGGACATCTGAGAATGGCCACTTTTTTGTACCAGAGACATAGGTTCCGTATATTAACAAACAAAGTAACTGTGAACTATGCTGTTATTCCTCTTTAATATTGGATTGGTGTGTCAGGCAAATGGTAACTTCATTTCTGTTTGGACTGTCAAGTCATGGAAATCAAATCAGCTATTAAAATGAGCAAAAATATAGAGCAAAAAATACCCATAAAATACATTCTCCTACACACCCGAATGCCACAAAGATGCTCATTGTGAACACTGCTTATGTTTAACACTTCATTTCCCACACTCAAACAGAAGAGACGCCGAGAATTATGACAAGAGAGCTGGGAATTGTAAGAGGCTGCTGCTGAAACCGTCCAACTCTCAGCCCACACACTTCTCCTCCATCCAGCCTTTAAAGACCTCCCTTGCCAGGAAATCCTTTTGTGTTGCAAACCAGCTACCCAAAAGAAGACACTGAGGAGCAATGGCTGAAACCCTGGGCCCACTGAAATCACCATGGGCTTTTTACCATTGATAGTAGTAGTGTTCACTTCGCTTACAGCCTCCACTTCAAGCAATCAGAGCTGGACTGACTACTTACTAAATTATCAGCAAGCATTGCCTGCTGATGGTCTATTTCCCAAATTAAAGTCAGAATTTGACTGTGAGTTTGTAGGAATATGTAAAGAATAAATCTCTAGCTGTACAGTTGTGAAGAAAACCTAAAAAATGAGACCAAATGCAATGCAGAACTAAGTCTGCAGGGAGCCCAGAACAAAGTGACATGAGAACTTCCCTATTCTCATAGCAAGGGTTTAATCAGATAACGCCGATAATTTAAATACTAACATTGTTAATTATTTCCATGAGGACTTGTCCACCTGGGAAAGTTTTGCCATTTACTTGAACTAGTCTTGTTATAGTAAGCTCCATTAAACTGTTTTAGATCAGATTGTGCTTCTTCACAGGTAGCATAACATAAAAGTTTGGTTTTTATCAAGGCACAATTTTATGCTGCGTTTAACCCAGTCTGTGCAGAACAGCACAAGTCCCGATTCCCCCATTAAAAGGAAAACTGTGAGAGGGTGGGAAGGAAACTCGAAAACTCTTTTTGGTGAATTACTTTTCTGTGGAATCAGTGATCCAAACTGATCTACTCCTCAGCCAGGTGATCACTAGGTCCTCTGAAAAGGAGGAGGGCGCGTAACTAAGCAGCTAGTAGGCAAGCGCTTAAAGAACGTGCTAGTAGAATAAGCTGTTTAGGTTGCAGTGAAACTGGATTTAGCATGCTATGACGCTGACCCTGCAAAGTGTATACCCAGGTGAGGTCTGAGGGGAGAGGAAAGACATGGCCTGAACTATTTTAGTTTAAGCAAGCATTAACTCCCCTCTATATTCAAGCCTTAAAAGATGGGAGTGCCACAGGCCAACTCAACATAGCGCAAACGGTCCCTTTCATGGCATACTTTAATCCCATTCACTTGTGGGCCTTTTTTCCACACAAGAGGCAGCTGAGCTTGGGGGTTCAAGCTGGACCTACGGCCTACCGAAGCCTCAACGCAGCCCAGTGCACGCTGGGCATTTCAGAGGCGCTGTGAACCACCGCCTCCAGTTTTATTAAACAGACGCTCGACAGGGAGGTGCAGGAGCACTGAAAAGCGGCGCCTTCTTCTCCCGTTTCCACTCCTCACCATTCGTCCCGGGCAGGTAAAGGCACCGCAGCCGGCTCGGCCGCCCCCGCCCACGGAACGTCAGTTTCCCTCCTGCCGGAGGCTGCCGGGCCTACTCCTGCGTGAGGGGGCGGGTAGGCCGCCGGGCCGCGGAACGTCAGCTTCCCTCCTGCCGGAGGCTGCTGGGCCTACTCCTGCATGAGGGGGCGGTAGGCAGGCAGGGCGCGGAACCGCTCGGGCACGACCCCACGGCCCTTCCCCAGAGCCGTTGCGGCCCCAAGGCACGAGAGAGCCGCCGCACGGCGCGGCCAGGCCCGCTCCCAACCGCCATCCCGGCGCCCCGCGGAGCCCCGCCCCTCGGCCGCCGCACATGCGCGCTCCGGCCCGGCCCGGCCGCCCAGCGCATGCGCGGAGGGCGCTGACCAGCCAACCAGCGGCGCCCGCCGCCCGCCCTCCCCGCGAGGGAGGGTCCCGTCCGCCGCCATCCCATGATGCAGCGCGGGGGTGGCGGCGACAGTGACGGTGGTGGCGNGACTGAGGGAGCCGTGGGCCGCGGGGCCTTCCCGGGGCGGTGGCGCCGCCGCCCCCCGCCGCCTCGCGGCCTCCCGCCTGCGCGGGAGCGGTGAGTTTTGCGTGCCCGAGGCTGCAGGCAGGGGGTCCCCTGGCACCGCAAGGCCCCAGGGGCTCCCGTCTCGCTTAGGGCAGTCGGCGTCGTGCGGTGATGGGAATTGTTGTCTCCCCTTGGCCGGGGCGGGGCCGGGAAGGGGCGACAGCTTNCCCTGAAGGGCTTCGTCTGTGGGCAGGCGGGGGAGCTCGGGGCTCTGGGGCCTGACCTGGGGGAGCGGGGCCGGCTGCAGCCGCGGCGCGGGGCCTGGCTGGCGGCGGAGCGGCCGGCGGGACTGAGGGAGCCGTGGGCCGCGGGGCCTTCCCGGGGCGGTGGCGCCGCCGCCCCCCGCCGCCTCGCGGCCTCCCGCCTGCGCGGGAGCGGTGAGTTTTGCGTGCCCGAGGCTGCAGGCAGGGGCTCCCCTGGCACCGCAAGGCCCCAGGGGCTCCTGTCTCGCTTAGGGCAGTCGGCGTCGTGCGGTGATGGGAATTGTTGTCTCCCCTTGGCCGGGGCGGGGCCGGGAAGGGGCGACAGCTTCATCGCTCACCGGAGGTGTGGGACGGATGTGTTTCTTTAGAGTCGTTCATTCCCACGCTTTTACAGCTACAGTATGTGACCTGTTTGAGTACTTATGTCTCGTCTGGGGTGTAGTTATAATTTATTTTATAGGCTGCCCTGAAGCAGAAGGTCTCACTTGGAAAGGGTAAAATTAAGTCAGTGCTTGACCCCAGGACTATCAGATGTGCCACTGCTCTGCTTGACTAAGGACACTTCTCCTCACAGGGTTTTAAATGATAACTCAAAATCCTCGGTGGTTCTGATTGGTATATTAAGCAAATTTTAAAATGAGAACGTTTAGTTGAGTGATTAAAGGGAAGACTTGCAGAGGTCACACTGGGCTGTTCAAGAGAGATACAGTTAAGAGAACATGGCTGTTTCTGCTGCTGTGGGCCTTGCTTTCACTAGGAATAACAGTTTTGATGAAGACTGGTCAGAGTTGTCAGTTTGACCCACTTGCCCCTGTCTGTACAGAAGTTTGTGATGATTTTAGTCAGTGTTTTTTCTGCAAGTAGGTGTCACTGAGAACCTTGTGGTTTGTCCTCCTGATCACTCACCTAAGTGGTCAGACTGTTTGCCATTGGTAGCTTAGCTGGTAACAAAGTATGTAAACACAATTCAATTTCCTACTGAAGGTAAATGCTAAAGAAATTCCCAGGTTTAGGAGTTGAGGGTTTGGGAAAGAGGCTAGGAAGGACAGCACCTATTGGTAAACCAGTAAACATTTGAATATTTTTGGCATTGTTTGAGTGGTGTTAAATATATTGCAGTGTTTAAGTTATTTTACAGAAATATCTGTGCTGGTTTCTGTGGTTCAGATCAGCGATTCATGATGTGGAAGCAGACTTTGCGTACACCTTCTGTCTCTTCAAGTTTTTATCTAGTATTATGAGGATAGAGTAATTTAAAGAAATTGTCACTTTTGAAGCATTTTAGTTCTTGTGTTTAAAACTCTGTAAGTTGAATGAGCATGCTTTCCAGTACAAATGTCTATGCAATAGACAGCCTTCAAATAAATGGTGAAATTGCTGCTTCACAACTAGGGTTTTTTTTGGTGGAGTACCATTTGTGTCTAACTATGAATTAGAATCCGTTTGTACTAAGTGGGCCCAAGCAGTTGTTTGTTCAGTGTTAACACTGTGCTCATCAATAAATGGTGGCCTATTAAATATGATCCTTGCCACATATAAAGGGTGTTTGTTTAGTCTAGATGATCACTGTGCAGCGCTACCCTGAATGAAGAAGCCCAAAGGTGTTGCAGACTTATGTCTGTGTGACTAGTCAAGGAAAATTCCAGGTTGAATACACTTTTCAAGTGTTAAATACATTTTCAAAACCTGCTAAAAAAGCCTAGCACTTACAGCAGTGGTATATGCAACTTTCTTTGAAAGGAGCTGTTATCTAAAGTCAATAGAGGTAACAAATGGGAAAGAAGGCATATAGGGTGAAAAGCCCAGGACTTTTAACTATAGGAGCTAATGTTTTGGATTTTCTTGGTGGGAGGGAAGAAGACTTTAAAATACGGAAATGACAGCACCCCAGTGTTTTATTAAAAAACTCTAATGAGTGGTAAAGTAGTACAAAATAGGTCTTGGAAAAATAAACGGAGTGTTAATCTGGTGATGTTGTAGGGTAATAGTTGACAAAGTGGGATAGTTTTGGCTTTGAAGATCCAGATTGAAGTTTAAATCTTCTCTAAGGATATGATGCAGTGCTGAAGAATGAAATGTGAAATGGCTATGTTGGCTGAATATTTAAATATGTTCAAAGGCATGGAGGGAAAGCGATTTGTCTGTTGGACAGCGTGTATGGACTTACTGGTTGTTTATAATTTTTTAGGATCTTGGGAAATTCTGTCTTGATTCATAAGAACAAAGTATTGGTATATACTTTTGTGACCAGATAGTTGTGGTGGTGCAGCTAAGCTTTCTAAGGATGAAGGTAAAGGCTCTTTTGGTGATATGTTAAGCAAATATAAACTGGAAAGTTTTCAAGTGGTGGTCTGTGAGGTCTCTTGGAATGATTGAATTTCATATTACTTCACAAATTCCTTTGCCCTTTCAAGGTCCTTTCCAACCTGAGCTGTTCTATGATTTAGTGATCATCTGCTTATAGTGTAATGTAACAACTGTGTCGTATAGGTGCTGAATTTTTTTCTTGGTATTTACAATCTAAATTAAATTGATTGTAAATTGAATGCGGTAATCTCATTTAGAGAGATGGTTGCAGGGTAGACAACAAGCTATCACTGAAACAAAGCAAGGAACACGTGTTATCTCAAGTTGTCTGCCATACTGAAGTAAGGGAAAAGTATTAAAAGTTTTCATCCTTTCAGATTAATTCGCTTCTGATGAATTTCAGTGGTCTGGAAGACTTTGAGTGTAGATATCCTTGGGGTGTGATTCATGACAAGGGATGGGGTGGAGGAGGAGCTGAAGAGGGCCCCATCTATACGTGTCTACTCCATGTTCCTGCTGGAAGTCCTGTACCAAGAGCAGCTGAAGAGGTGTTTCTCTACTACCGAGCCTTTTAGGTTATTTCTCCAGCTTGAATTCAAGATGCCATCAGTCTAACTTCATTTTAACTAATCTGAGGGCTGCTGTTGTGCTCTCTATGGTTTTAGAAACCTCTTGTGAAGCTGTTGATAAAAATTGTAAAAAAGCTTATATTGCCAGCACAGCAAACACCTTTCTCTGTGTTGTGGGTCACTATCCAATTCGAAGATGTAGTAAAAATTTGCCAGTCTGACAAATTTGTTGTGCTTCAGGCTGTTCAGCAGCAGTATCTTACAGGGACTAGGAACAGATTCTGTGTTTGTGCCTAGATGGAAGTGGCTGGAGTGTTGGCTGTGTTTTGGTCGCTGTGGATGCTGCATCCTACTTTATTAGGTGGACTGATGCAACTGGTCACTATAACTTAGAGGTATATCGGAACATGCACACACTAAAACTCAAGTGTCAAAGCCCTGTGGAAAAGCCTATAGGGTTTACAATTAATGAAATATAAATATATGATCATGGGCTATTGTACCAGCTAAGGAGTGATGCCAAAAAACATTACTACTCAAATGAGCTTGTGGAAGGCAGATTTGCTTTGAGGCATAGCAATTTTTAATGTCTTTATGCTTCTTTGACAAGCTTTCACTGAAAGTCACGTTCTTCTGAATGTTCCCACATTTCAGCTCATCTAAATTGAACATAGCCTTAGTATCACTTTTTTGTTACAAAAGACAAACCATGCTTTATTGCATCAGATACTATACCTCAGATTTTAGGTCAAGTAGAACTTGTCCAGAATAATTTAAGATGATGGTTGTCACTGACTTGACCAAAAAACCTCCCAAGTAAGTAATGTGACTGGTCCTGTGTTATATTCTGCTGTAACGCAGCCTCAGTTTTAACTATAACTTTTGGTGGGTGTGAAAGATGCTGGAGAGTTTCTGGAGATTTGCAGTTTCTCATCAGTGTCCAAAGCAGTTTGAGAGATGAGTTCATATGGATTTCATTTAAACTCTTGGGCTTCTTTCAGTGTTCAGCATGTTTGTGCAGTGAGAACTATGACACTTTCAAAACTTTTTTTCCAAAGCAAATATATTTTCATATCCAAGCAGACTTTAGAAATATTTTTTACAGCTTGGTGGTTTGGAGTTTAGTCATAGTTCTTTTTTAAATATAAAATAAATAAAGAAGGTACTGATTCTTTCAAGCAGTGATTAGAAGAGAAGATATTTTTTGAGAAGATAAAAAGAATTTATCTTCTGTAGAAATTAATTTTTCTACCTTATTTCTTTGAGGAAACTAAGCACTATCCTATAGGAGTAATTTGGAAAGAAAACATGAAATGCACTAATTGAGGGATCTGTTATGCAATTGCTACATTGTTACAAATACTTAGTCATTGAATACTTAGGGCTCCTGTGAGTAATTGTTTACCAGTGTAAAGACTCCATGATGCCTGTCACTGAAAAGATAAAATAAACTGAGTGTGGTGTATTTGTGCATGTGTGTTCTTGTGCAAAATGCAGTAGTAGGAGTGAATGTGATTGTTATGGTGGGGTAGAGAGCTTGATTACCTGTAGTAAATGGGACTGGATTCATAGTGTTACGTTTGCATCAAAGGCTCGGGTTCAGGACTTCCTGATGACCTTGCCTTTTTGCTGCTACATGCTGTCACGATTTGTTACCAGAAGTTTTCATTCAACTGGTGTTAATAGTACAGTTCCATTGCCAGCCTAAGTTTTAAACACAGCTGCTCCTCATGAAACCTGTTACTCTTCTGTATCACATAGCAAGAGATACCGAAATTCAGTTCACTGTCGGGCAGAAACAAAGGTCTGTTTTGAAATGGTATACTCAGTTCCTGAAAATCGAGGCTTTACAATACCTGTGTGTTGTGTAACCTTTTGCAATGAAATATGAAGAAAAATATTCTGTAGAAATAAACTATTACATAAAGATAAGCTGGTAAGCTTTTTAATCTGGAGACTTGTGCTTGAAATGCTGTCAAGTTGTCATCTTGAATGTTTTAAATATGATCCTGGGCAGTGGGAAAGATCAAGATGGGCTTGTTATGTTCAGCATTAAATGTAAGTATAGAGAAGTGGCTTTCTTGTGTCCTAAATGAGTTTTCCTCTAGGTTTTTTGTTTGTTTGTGTGTGTAGGGTGGTTCTTTTTTTTAATGGCTCCCTTACCGGCTCTGTCCAAAAGCTGTACAGCTTAGTTACTTTATTAGAAAATCCTTTTGGGTAAACAGTGCATAATACTTTTTTAACCATTGAACTGTTGAATCATTGTGACATCTCCACCTTGTTTTGGGTCAGGAGAAACCTTTGATGCTTCTTCAATGCCTAAAACTAATAGTGTGTACCTTAACTAATAGTATAGACCTTAACTAATGTATAAACATTCATGATAGTGGAATATTGAAGCTAAGCAAAATACAGAATTTTGAACTGTTGAGGTTTATGAGGCAGCATGCGGTTAGTGTTCCAGAAGAAGTGAAGGTGTATTTCTAGGAAGACGAACAATGCAGTCATCAGGTGTTTTTCCTAGTCTAGAAGCCTTGGCCATCTTATTGCGGTAAAATACTCTATCTTAGCAACAGTTGCTATGTAGGACTACCTTCTTAGGCTATGTTGGTACCATTTTAAAACATTAAGAGCTCTGCAGTGTTCTTGCTGATTCACCTCCTACGCTTGTGAGACTTGACTGTAGCTTAGGACTTCCATTTTACATAGAAAAATGATTAGGGAAGGTTTTACTGCAAGGGTGTCTACACAGTTAAAAACTACCATCAGCATAGCCAAAGAGGAAATGAAGCTTTTATTGTGCGGATTTCTAGTGTGAATAATCTGTTCTTATTAAGCAGAAAAAACCCCAGTTGTGGGCATGTATCGTAAAACCAAAAAATAAGCTGTGTAGAACAGGTTATATAGCACTACTCGTGCTACACCAGGGTAGATATAAAGCAAATAAGAACCTTTTAGTGTGGAGAGCAGAGTGTGTTTGGCTGTCTTTGTGCTTGTTCTGGTTCACGGCTGGCCGGAGCCTTGGGAGACAGGCTGGTCTCACGAAACGGCCAACATTCGTCAGTCTGTGCAGCATCCTGCAACTCCTCTGTTACTTTGATAATGGTGATTTTCTTAGAGCTGCAGCAGGAAGAGCCAAGTGGTGGATTATTTCTTCTGTTTTCCTGTGTAACTGTCCTGTCCTGCATACTTTTAAGTTAGTGCTTATTTGGTATTTGATGGGTCTTGTTTGTTTTTTGTTTATTCCTTCTAGTGCTGCCTGGAAGTTAGAGAGGGGGTTTAGTGATTGCCTGTCAGGATCTTGCAGTTGATACCCAGCTAATGCGCACACATCTTGCTGAGCTTTGCCACGGGAGCCTTAAATCGAAACGAGGAGCCGTAGCTATTGCATTGCATGTCTTAGCAACAGTCTCCATGTACGATTGCCTTTCTAGGCTGCAGTGATACTGCTGGAAGAAATACAAAACCTCTTCCAACTCCTACAATAGATGTTTTCCTGCTTAAAGAGCTCATGTTTGTGGATTCCCCCCTTTCTTTTTTTCCTTCTCTCCTCACCTCCCACATAGTAGTACTGAGAATGATTAAAAAAAAAAAAATCTTCAGCTTTTGCTTTCAGAGGTTTTGTGCTCTGCTGGTGCTGAATGTTCCTCTTCCTGTACAAGTTAATGTTTTACAGACACTTAACCATGCTCAACACACACATTCAGTTGCAAGAGTTTCTCAAGGAGAAACACCCATACGTGTTATACTGATTGTTGTTTACTGGTGTCTTCCAATGTTATTGCCTAGACAGGTAGAAGAAAAATGAAAATATGTGTAGTTTTAGAAATGGAAAAAAATGATGCCTCACTGAGGTTTGCTAGATATCACATTGCACTGCAGGTGTAAGGCTTGTGTCTGTTACAATGCTTGCTATCTCACAAATGAGGAAGCTGGCAATAAATGCTATTTGTAGATGTGTGACTTTTGTGACCTCCTTTTCTAAACGAGAGCTACAACCTGCTTTGGGCTCCGACAGCACTTAATGTCAAAATGGAGTAATTTGTAACGCTTATTATCAGTGTCAGCTGTCACAGAATGTATAAGCATAATAAAGAAAAGCTGTTTCCCTCTGTCCCAAAGATCTTGATATCATAAGTGTGTGATGAGACAGGGAGAGAAGAGAGGAGAGCATGGGGAGGTGCTGGGGACATATGTAGAACAGTTCTTATAAGCTGTGGTCACCACAGGGATAGACCAGTCATTTTTGAGGTTTTTTGTATGCATCCTGCTAGAGGGTTATTGTGAAAAGGGCTCAAAACAGTTGCAATTCATCTTTGGATTGTGGTAGGAGTTGCTCCTAAGTAAGGAATAGGATGTGAGAAATTTGGAGGGGTTGGAAGAGCTGGAGCATGGAGGTTCATGATGTTGGCTGAGTGGGAGTCCAGCTCCACACTAGAAACTTGGCAGGACTTGGACCTTCTTTGAGTATTGTTTCTTCAGTAGCAGTAATAGTAGGCTGAAACACTTTAATGGCCATGCAGCTTAACTGTCTGGCCTGGAAAAGTACAATGAATACTGAGTACTGTGCACTGTTTCTTTTTGCTATAGAGAGCTCTCAGCAGAGGAAAAGGGTTTGGCATATAACTTTGTGTTGTCTAGATTTACACCTGGCTGGTGTGAAGGTCCATCTGTGTAAGAATTGTGTGCTGAAGAGCCAAGATCTTGTCTTCAAGTCATGTTGGTTTTTAATACAGCTGTCTAGTTCTAAAAGTGATGCTGAGCACAAAAAAAATATACCTTGCAGGCAAGGAGGCAGAGCTTAAAAAGAAGTTACTGTCTTTCTGATGGTGGTCGTTGTCTTGAAGTGTGTTAATACATGGACACTCATAATTTGGGTTGCTGCAAAACCAGTCTCATTACCTTAAAAAAAATAATCTTTGGAGGTGATTACATCAAGTCAGCGGATTACTGCTATCCAACTGTAAGAACAATGACCGTGCAGGGTATTTGTGCGCTTAAAATGGCAACGCACTAAGATAATCACTGCAGCATGGGTTTGAATGATCATAAGGAGAGCAAGGTGGCATTTTTTTTTTCCAGAGATCACAAAATTGGATCATTTAGTGTTCAAAAGGAAGATAGTAAATGCTTGAATATCTGTCTGGCTTTTCCCTGTGGGTGAAAAAGGAACTGGAATTGAAGGAGGTTGGAATATATAGATGTTTGAGCAGAGAAATGCAAAACTGTTTCAGTGGTGTTAGCCCATGTAAATTAGTTTAAATGCAGAAGATTAGTTAAAATATAAAAGTGTCTGTAGGGAGTAAAGGGGGGGAACCTGATCAAAGGCCATTGTTTTTACCTACTGTTTTGGAACAAAAGAGTAGGCACACTTAACATTTGCTCTATTGCAATTCATACCGAGCCGTCTTTCTTTTGTAGCTATTTATGATTAAAATTTTTGGTTTGAAAGCTCTTAATTTAGTGACATTGCAGGAACTGAATTTTCTCTTTTTAATGTTTTTACCTCCTTTTAAACTTCTACCGGTCACTAACACCTGTATTTTGCTTTTACGAAGTAAGAAGTGAATAGGCTTGTCATTACACGCTGGGAATATTCATTAAAGGATACTGTGTTGAGTTTAAAGAGCTGAAGTCAGATTTGGTCTTGAAGGTTCATTAAAAAACCCTCAACCAAACAGATGCACACAAAAAACCCCAGTTGATCCTTGGCATTGTATTTGGTCGAAGAGTTGAGTGCAAACAGAGTAAGGAGAGTGACTGGATATGTGGCATCTTAGTGTTCACCAGTTCGAAATGTCAGGCTGCAAGGACTGGATTGCTCAGCTGCCTATATTTTGAAGACCATTAAACTGCAGCCAGTTTCCCCATGTGTGGAGCATAACTTTTATTTGTCCTTTTGTTTGACTCTTACAAAAGTCAAATTAAAATGTGTGGAAAAGACACTAATTCCAGGTGGGCATTCTCTGTTGGGCTGTAGCCACAGGGTGGGAGAGTGAGTGCTGGGTGTTTCTGAAGGTATGTGCTGCCAGTCTACAGATGATGAGGTACCTGGATATCTGAACGGAGCAGATGAGCTTTTGGAGATAAATGAAAGATTTAATATATTTAAGTAGCAAAATCATCATTTGCAAACTAAGTTGTACAAGCGTTAATTTGTGATTTGAAAGGCTAAAGTGAGCATACTTGTTGAGAGAAATATATGGAGCACCGGTTTTATCTTGGAAAGCGTGGACATGCTTAGGTACTCGCTATAACCTGCTTCAGTGACTTCCAGTGTCATTAATGTCCTGGTTGAGATAACAGGTGGTGTATTACACCTGACTTCCCTCTTCTGTTTTGGGTTGCTGGTATCATCCTGCTTTGTGCTTACCAGAGGTTTGCTCCTGTTTTCAAAGTGCCTTTGCAGACTCGGTGTGGGTAGATGAGCTTGTGGCCCCGAAGGCGAGCAGAGATCTGGCAGATGTGGTTCCCTTCACCTCTGTTGCACCTCAGTTCCGTGCATTTCCAGGCAGCTCTGTCTCTGGGATGACCTTCATTGGTAGTGTTTTCCAGTGATTTATTTCATGCTCTGGCTGTTTCCCTTGGGTCATCCTCGCCTCCATAGTGAGACGAGGGAAAGTACGTAACACATCATGGGTTTTTTTTATTATTAAAGCATGTTGGTATTTATCTGCTTTCCTCACATTTAAATTGAAAGTAGAAAAAGGTATTTTTGCAGTATCTAAGAAAACAACACTCCCTCTAAAAATCCCACCTAAGTGGTTGCTTCAGAAACCTTTCATTTCAGTAAGAATTATTTAATGTAGTCACCTTCTTTACAGATGATGACTTTGATCAGTTTGATAAGCCTGGTGCAGAAAGGTCTTGGAGAAGAAGAGCTGGAGATGACGACTGGGACAGGTATGTAGGTTATTTTCATCATCAGTTTCTGTGTGCTGAATTACATTGCTGTTTTCCCATTATGGCATTTTGTATTCTAACATTTAGAGTAGTGCATGTTTAGATACTAATGAAGATGTTTGTGTCAGCCGATGGTAGTTTATGCCAAATATATATTTGCCTTTTTTGTGTTTGTTTTTTTTTATTGTTCCTTTTTAGTAACAGAGGGACTTGTTCAGACTTTGCCAGTGTTTTTCACTGTAAAAAGGGGGGAAAGAACATTCCAAATAGATTTTTGTCTCTTCAAATAATCATTCAAGTGATTGTAGTAAACAAATTTCACCCTAAGTAGTTTTCCACTGAGCTGAGCCCTTGGAGTGAATCGGCCTACTCCTACATTTGTCATCATTCCAGAGGGATTAGTTTCCTCTTCCCTGCTTTTCTGCTGGGTTAAGTGGGTAGTTTTCATTGCTCTAGGAGGTAAGAGTGAATAAGGAGTTTGGACAATAGTTTCAGTATGGGGGGTGTTCTGCTGTGTGCTGGTGAGGGGTGTCTGCTCCCTCTCATGCCAGCACAGCTGTTTGTGGTTTGGATGGTGAACTGCATCAAAGAACTGATCTGCTTTGAGAGTATAATTAAAATAGCTTGTTCAGGCTGGGTCATTGTACTGTGCTGCCTCCCAGCCCCAGGGATTCAGAAATACTGAAGCTGATATTACAGGCAAAATCCTTTGTATTAGAATATTTTCTGAACTTTTTGCCTCTGCTGACTTCATGGTATGAATAGATGGGCTCTTACATGCTGGCTAATCATGTTTGTTTTTAGCTGTCCTACTCGTAATGCTTTAGAAAATTTGGAAGAGTGAGACAGCTGTTGTATTGGGAATTGTAAGCATATTGCCAATGGCAAACTCCCTGTGGCAAAGTTCTTTTTATAGGACTTGAGAAAGATTATAGAGTATTTTCCCTAAGCTGAGACTTTGAAGTGCACAAGGATTCAGTCTTAGAAAAAAACTTTTCATTTATGTGTTTATTAGCTGCATGTAATTTAATTGTTCAAAAATCATATTGTTTTAGCGAAATTGTAAGGGAAGTGTTTTCACAGAATCACAGGGGTTGAAAGGGACCTCTGGAGATCATCTAGTCCAACCCCCCCTGCCAGAGCAGGTCCACCTACAGCAGGTTGCACAGGATGGCGTCCAGGCGGGTTTGGAATGTCTCCAGTGTTGGAGACTCCACCACCTCTCTGGGCAGCCTGTTCAGTGCTCTGCCACCCTCAAAGGAAGGAAGTTCCTCCTCGTGTTCAGATAGAACTTCCAATATGTTGGAGATACTAGAATTTCATCTTGCTGATTGTTTCAGAATTTTTTTTTTACAACTGTATCTAATAGAATATTTTATTTGCATGTGTTGGAATTTTTATTATTATTTTATTGTTAATAACAATTTTTCGATTGCCAAACTATCTTTGGAAATGTTAAGTTTCAAATGCTGTACATGGATGTTTTGTTGCCTAATGTAATTGCTTGAATTTTTTTAACTACTGGCCTAGTTTGGTATGGGACAGTTTCTTGAAGATGGAAAAAGGCTGAATGGACACAGCAGACTTTGGTTTTCGTGTTTGGTTTTGTGGGGGTGTTTTTCCTTTTTTTTTTTTCTTTTCCTTTAACCCTTCATGCTTTGTTTTGCTACCTAAATCGCTTTTAGTGGTGGAGGGTGAAGGGGTTATGCTGTTAGTCATACATCTTGATCAACTGTCAACTCTTACTCTGTTTCTACTTAACTGAGTCCCATCCCCCAGTCATTTAAATGATTTTGAATTTCTAGATTTCTTTCCTTTGTCAAACACTGGAGGGTGATAACTGAGAGTTGGAGGGCCCCTGTTATTCGGGTGTACAAATGTAACATTGTTCTTAGAGAATTTTTCCCATTACATTTCTGTACAAATTCTTTTTCTGAAACACTTGTGTCCTTGCTACTGCTCATGTTTAATGAGGCATGCTCATGAAATTGGAGGCCAGAAACGGCTAGGCTGACGTCTTTATCACGGACTGTTAATTTATACATTTATTTCTATAAGGAGCCCAAAGCTTGGGTTTGGGAAAAGCATGCAGTTCTGGTGCTATCCTGTGAGATGACAGGGCTGATTTAGTAGTTGACTTTTGCTAAAGTTTGCTTGTTCTGCCCCATCTCTGAGAGTATTAATTTCTCTACACTGGCAGGAAACTTTCCACTTTTTGTATTTTCTTTTTTATTATTATTAATTTTTCGTCCTCATTTATTAAGCTGAATTAGTTCAGTGAGAGAAATGTTGAATACTGGCAGTTGAGGAAATGGGTCTGTCTTTTCTGAGAGCAGAAAACTCTTAGATTATCTTAACCCTAATTTTCTAAAATTGTGGTTTTGGAAAGACCGTGGTGTTTTGATGATAGTGAGGGTGAGTTGCCTTTGGAACTATCACAGAAGTGTAGTTTTATTCCAGTTTAATTTTAATTTAATTTTTAATTTATTTTGTGTGGCTTTATGCGGTATCAGATTGCAGCCATGTGGTTTTGTCTGTTTCTCAGCTAACTCAGGATCTTTTAGTATAGTGGTTTGGTGTTCCCCCCCCCCNTTTGTATTTAATAGTCAGATCTGGTAATTCTGGTCTCTCTTCTTTCTGATCTAACTTCAAGTTTGGCTATTTTAAAAGAAGCTTGAGATAGGTCTGCTTTACTGTGCGGGCTTTTCACTGTTACTTTGTTTATTCAAAAGTTACCAATGGTGATTTTTTTTCTTCTAATTTACCAATGAAAATATTGAATGACACTTAATACTCTAATAGGTTTTGAGAGGCATTCTCTGAAGCACGTTTGTTTCTGTTATGAGCTGCATTTATGTGCTAGTGCTAATTTTTTTGACTGTCAAGTAATAAGCCAGAGCTGGAGTACATATGCAATTACTGCTATTGACCAAATGTTTAATCTTTTTTTATAAATTCACATCAAAGATGTCTTTTTAATAAAGGTGTTGAATTGCCCTGTTAGATAAATTAATCTTGTGCTTTCTTCTCCATTAATTTTTGATCTAAATTTGTTGCTACCTGAACTTGCTTTTTGTTTTTGAATGCTGCTGTAACACGTGTTCTTGCTGTGTCTTGGAATTTTCTCGTGAAGTTTTATTAAAAAGCTGTCAGTGTTGGACCATAGTGTTGGGAAATATGTTCAAACGTTTTGGTGCATTTGTCAGATTACTGGCAGCTGAAGAGATTGGTGACTTCTTTCCTACTTCAATTTTGGATCTAAATTCTTCTAAAACCATTTTTGTTACACAGAGTTTTCTGTCTCTGAAATAAAGGGCTTAAATTCTAGTCAGTTTGCTCTTTAAGATGCGTGATAGGTCTTGTGTCCCAATTTTTGTTTAATATTGCTGTTTGTTAATGTTCAGTCATTCCTGGAACTGTTTGGGATCAGTAAATATAGACAAATACTGGGTACTGATGATAACATTCTATTAGTGCTGATTTGGAATATCATCTGCTCTCTTTTAGCCCACAAGATTTTCATTCCCCCTCTTCCCCCTGTATTATCTGTACAGTAACCAGCTCTGAAAGAGTTGTATCCATCTGCAAAAGCAACTTTTAGCACTGATTTAGGTCTTGGGATTGGCTTCCCTATTTTCAAGTATTTCCTATGTAGTCCTAAAGAACTGTTACGTGTTTCCCATTCTGTTTGTATAGCCCGTTCTCACTTTGGGGTATTTAATTTCCATGCAGTTTCTAAGGCCTTTTTTAAGGTGTTCAGGTAGAAGTAGGTTCACATTACAGCTCATATTTCAAATCACTGGCATATCATGTTAGTATTAGGACATGCCTGCTCGGATACAGGTGTTTGTCAGTAATAAATGTTTAATATAGAAGGGGAAGTCTGTTTATTCCTGTCACTAGATGATTCTTTCACTGAGGGAAGAATGAGATTAAGCAGTTGTCCTAAAGCTTAACTAATCCGGACTTCAATTCTTTGTGTTGCATCCTATTTATGGGACAGATGCTATGCGATGGCAGAAGTTTTGTAAGCCAGATATTTTTATGCTTCTTGAATTTCTAGCCACACTTACAAAGATGGTGAAACATGCATTAGATTTTGTTGTCCTAAATGTGTCTGTTTGGCCTTACCCTCAACTTGAGGAGGGAATAAAGTATTTATGAAAGGTCTAGGCTGAATTGGCTCCCAGGCCAGCCTGGCCTCCCAGTGCCTCCTTGTCAAAGTGCAGCTTGGACCACATGGGTGGCCTGTGGACTGAGATGTCTCACTTGCCTCTTAGCTCAAGAGGTGGGAAACAGCAGTTTGGACAACATGCCCAAACGACCTTGACATAAAGGATCTAGAGTGGGGACCTATCTAACTGTTTTAAATGCCTACACTTTATCTAGGCCTGTGTGCTGTGTTATAGTTGGGAGGGACAGAGAAAGGAAAGCATGTGGAAATGAAAGGATGGTCTTAATTAATGTGCATGGTCTATTGTTTTGTTTAAAATAGATGCATCTCCTCTTTCAGCTTGCTGAATGCTTTGCAAAAAGGACAGCTTTGTGCAGCCTGAACAACAGTTCTCCTCAAATTAGTTTTTTAGGGTGTATACTCTATATGGTGTTTGTTTCTGTTTTCTAAGATTCAACTTCTTAAATTTGTTAATGTTTTCCAGTGAACTTGATGACGACTTGCTCGGAGAGGATTTGCTAACTGGCAAAAAGGTAAGAGATGCGCATTGAGGTGAATGGTTACAGATACTAAAATGTAAATGTTGTTCAACGTACCCATTTCAGTTGTTTGGTACAGGCTTTTATGTCTTACGGTCACCTCCCCAAAGCCTGATAGCCACAGGTACCTGAGATTTGCCTTGGTGCCGGTGCTCTGCGCCCAGAGCTCTGTTTCCTTATGTGAAGTACCTCCAGGTGTGGCTTTTTAAAGTAAAACTCTTCAGAAAAATATTTTTTTTCTGAGATAGTTTTTCTTCTCATAGCACGCAGTTCAAAAAGGAGAGGGTTCTTAAAACCAGTTTCTCTGTAGCTCATATTGACTTAACAATATAAAAAAACTAAACCAAAAAACCTAGTTATGCCTCCTGAGTGCTGATTAGCATTCTGGAGAATTCACTTCAACTGCTAGTTTCCTGACTATTAAAAGTTACTCATCAAAACACCAGCAGTATTTACCAGAGAGTAAATAAAAAAGTAATCAGTGGTGTCTATTAAAGATCCACTCATTGCACACAATCCACTACTACTTTGTCTAAAGAGTAGGCAGAGAATTTCCTCTTCTGTGAGGGAAGAATATGGAAGCAGCTAGTGCTGGAGAACATAAACGAGTTCCCCTCACGTCTGCCATAGACTTCTCACTCCGATATCCCTTTCCAGAATTGAACTCTATGGTAAGAACTAAAGATATGTTTGGATTTGCCAGATATCTGCAGGAGAAAACGGCTTCTGTTTGGGAAATCAGAACTGGCTAGTCACCTCTTTCTCCACTTCATCTGCTAAATGAACTCATTTAGAAAATAGTTTTTAAAGTTGTAGTTGGGGATTAGTAGGTTTGTTAAGAAACCCAAATCTGGCAAAAGTTGAGTTATAATCGATGTAGCTTTTGTAATCACACTCTAAATGTTGGAAGTTAGCTTCTTGAAATTATTCTGTAAATAATCCCTATTAAAAATAGGAAGTTTCTTTGTCTCGTGTAGTTGTTTAAAAAATAAAATTCCCAGAGAATAGGGATTGCAGATGTGTGTTAGGCAATTATCAAAAACATAAGCAGTTAACATTGCATACATGTTTGTAGTTGAAAAGTGAGTTGATAAAGCTACTTATCTGAAAAAAAAAAATTATCTATGTGAATACTAACCAATACTAAATGTCTCCAATGTATTATGTGTTCTTCTGCTGCTTCCTTTTCTTGTTTTTAGTTTTCCTTGTTACAAGGCTCTGAGCAGTATCAGAGGGTATGGACTCACATGGTAGAGTAATAATAGATTTCTCAGGAAGTTTTCCCTGAGCTATTTAGGCTAAAGTTGCTTCTATTTAATCTCATCCCAGTACTTCTAGATAAATCTACCCTTGTATAACCTTTCTGCCCTTATTACTTTAGGGGATGGAAATAATGTTGCTGAGCAGCAGTTATCTCTACCCTAGTGGGTAATTATTTAAAAAAAACCAAACTAACCAAAACCATCTGAAAGTATGATAGGCAAATTAGGAGGAGTTCATAGGCATGATACTTCTTTCTAGTCTTCTTTTTCTTCACTTACAAACTAATGGTTTTCCAATTTTTTTTCATACCGTTATATCCTTTCTTCCAGTCTCCTAAATATCTCTGCTCTCTAGAAACTGCAGTGAAGGAGTAGTTTTTCTTGATTTGCCTAATGTGTCCAGGTCACAAGGCAGTTAAATAAAAGCACTAAAGCTAACCTTTCTTTCTTTCTGGTACTTCTCAAGTGAGTTGTCATCTTTGGCTGTGTGTAGGAATGCATCAGTGAAAAGTGTTGATAGTTAGGCAAATTCAAGTTTTGTAAATTTTCATAAGACTGTCAAACATTTATTTTCAGATTTGTTGTCTTGTGTGTGTATTTTTTCTCATCGAATTGGGTAATTTCATTGACGATATGGTCTTAGTTTGGGATGCATTCTTCATATAAAATACTGAGTGTTTAGAAATTTCAATAGTTTCAGTACCTGGTTAGTTAAAAGTTTATATCCTTTTTTTATGTTCATGATTGACTTTTTCTGAAACCTAGAATCAGTCCGACTTGTCAGATGAAGAGCTGAATGATGATCTCCTGCAAAGTGACAATGAAGAGGAACAAGAATTTCGGTATCTCTTTTCTAAATCTTGTGTTTGAGATAAGTCAAAGCTATTAATGACTAGTGCTACTGATAACTAATAATGACTAAACCAAAGTTATCGGTATATAGTTAAAATAGTTCTGCTTTTTACTTAGCCAGCTACTTAATGATATATAGAATGTGTTCAGTAGCATTGTTATTTCAGTAAGATGATTTTTTTGTTCATTTGAATCTAACAAATATAACTCAAATGTATTTAAAAGCCTTATAAAGAAGAAACCACATCATCTCCTGTGCATTTAGAATTATTTATAAATACTTACAGAGCTCTTGTTCTGTACCTTCCTGCTATCATTGTAGGCTTCCTTCTCTTGTAAAGTCCTTTTCTGCCATCTTTCTTCAAAAAAAAAAAATCATCTGAAGATCCTAAGGAGGGGAGCTTCCTTGTTTGTAAGGCTTGATTTGTGGCTTAAATATTTGTGTACAATTATACAGCAGAAAATTTTGTACAGAGTTTATAGGCTTGAGCAAGTACTTCCCTGGGAGTTTTCTGAGGATCCTGCCCTATGAATACTCTGTGGCGATACGGCTCCACAACTGACTTGTGGGCATTACAAGCCAAAATTAGCATCTTGACATTTTTACTCATTTTTACTTTTCAAGTTGAACTGAAGGGGGAAGGAAGATGCTCGTGATGCAGAAGTGGTGCAGTCCCACTGGTGCTTTTAATGGCCTGTGTGTTTTGCCAGCTTTTCCTTTACTCGTTGTATGCTGTGTAGGCATGTCTCCTGAAGGGGTGTATGTATACATATATGTATGTATGTATAACATCTGTATATGTTGCTCTGAGATCTCCTTTCTATCCTTGGCTGGAATTAGAATGAGTCCTGTCACCGGGTTTGATTGATGAGGGTGTGGTGAGATACCTCAGACCATTAATCTCTCCACTGGCTGCTGTTTTCCTCCCTGCAGGAGTGAGGGTTGGAGTGTTCCCTTCAAAATGGGGAATCCTTGCTGTTTCTTCTCTGGATTTCCTCCTTGTGAGCCCTGGACAGCAGGGATAGTTATGTGACTGCATGAGTGATGAGAAAGTATCTGAAGTGTGATAATAGTGCTCAGTGGAAGCAGGTTTCTGTAGACAAGTCTGGCATTTTTAGCAGTTTTATTGCTGGGGAATGAGCGCCTTGCTGCCTTCCTTTCCCCTTCTCCCTCTAGTTCCATTCAAACTCATTTATGCCTGTATAATTGGGAAGATAATGATAATCCTGTATAATGTCTTGGTTTTCGAGTTAAATCTTCCCTGTCAGATAGATGCAAATAGCTCAAAGCTGCTAGTATCTTGTTCCCCCAAACTTACGAAAACAGTGAATATTAAGAATGTAATAAAAAAATCTTTGTTTTCCTTTTAACCAGAGCCCTCAGATCAATAAGAGCTCCTCCCCACTTTTATAACTAGTTTGCAATTGGTTAGTAACTCTGTGTTGATTACACTAGCTGTTGGAAACAGTACACCCTGAGTTTTGCTTTTCCTCCAGATTATAATCTTTCTGTCTTTTATATTGATTGCTTTTTTCAGTGTCTGTGTCCATACTGTTGCTAATTCAGAATGTCTGTTAGGCATTTAAATAGCAGTTCTTGAATATATATTTAACGTTATTTTGAGTAGAATGTTGAATCTGTCATAGAAGTGTTAAGTTTGAATTCAAGATACTCAAGAAGGAACAACGTTAATGCATTTAATAAAAAATAATTTACTAACTTATTTTGAAAGATTGGGAAAATGTATGCAGTTATAGTAATTTTGTGTATTTTTTTGTTAGTCTTGGAATTAAAATTGAATCCAGTCTGCTTTGGTTACCAAGCAGGACTTTTGCCAGTTTGACCTGCTAAACCATCTGGTTGGTTTGATTCCCCTGGTTAAATAGCCTGCAGCTGGTGATAAGCTGCAGTACAGTATGCATTAGGAGAATATGGCATGGAGCCAAATAGTGTGTCAGGTATAATTTTGTCCACTAACTTAGAGAATTTTGTATTTGTTGGCTTTGCTACATCTTTGTGAGTGGATGACTTACACTTCAACTTCTGATTTTTTTTTTTTCCTCCCCTATGTCATAGTTCTCAAGGTGTCACAGTTAGCCTCAATGCTACATCTAGCATACTTCATACGTCCTACGAACTCTCTGAGACCATCAACAATCGATCAATAGAACACGAGTCTGAGTATGACCAAGGGGAAGATGAAATTGTTTATGACAAATCCGAAGCACCTGAAGTATATGCTTCGGAGTATGCAGAGGAAGGACATTATGAAGGCAATGATCCTGAACTCACAGAAGACCAAATAGAATATGGGGAAGAGCCTGGAGAAGAAGATGAAGTGCTAGACCTTGAAATCAATGAACCCCTAGATGAATTTCCAGTGAGTTTCTTTCTATTGTGTCTTCAAAGATAACATTGCTTCATGTGCATAGGGTTTTAGACTGATTTGAAATCTGTTTACCTCCCTAGGGAGGAGGGGAAATTAGACCTATTATCGCTGTCTGCCAGTTTCTTTATCTAGGCTGTGACAAAGTTTGTGTTGACAGCTTGTTTGGCGGTAGGTAATGCTCCTTTGTCATGCTGGAAGGCAGTTGAGAATCGTGACCTTGAGGACTGTGTCCTTAAGGAAGAAAACAGCTTTGTGTGGTGAAGATACACTGCCAATTGTTAGAAGTACTTAATGCAAAAGCTTTTATCCAGGCTTTAGACAAGATCTGATAAAGTCCTTCGAAGGTGAAAAGATTATTGACCTGCTAAAGACATCTTTAAGGTGCTAATATCCCAAAGTGATTGATGTCCTGCTCATTCATCCTTTTTGTAACTGAGAACTGTCTAAACCTGAATAAAGAGATTGGAGGTTAGTTCAGAAAATGTCACCTGCATAATTCAATATAATTTAAGCAGTGTATTAGAGAACATGCACTGGCTTTAATTGCTAGTGAAAGGATTTAATCTTAATTAAAACTGTATGTGATCAGTGAGGTGTTCTAAAAATACAAACAACTTAAGAAAGGTTTTGCTCTCATTTTATGTTCATAATTGTTCGGTATTGAACCCATTCATATGTAAGCACTTGCGGAATGTTTTAAGAATGTTCATATTTTTGATGGGGTAAAATCTGGTGTTAATGTATATATGCTATAGATGCATGTTTCCTTCAGTAAGAAAGTACTGCAGTGTTTGCACTGTAATCAAAGAATACGTAAGTAGATGGGCCAAACAGTAGTAGATAAGATCTCAGTGACATTGCTGGGATCTCCATGAAAACAGTTTCGGTTACATTTTTGATAATATTGAAAGTCGAGTTAGAAGCCCTACTAATTTAACCTTATATGATATGTCACTTATAATTGACAGTTCTGATAGATAAAACGTTCTCTTCCTGCTCTGGAAGCGGTAATGATGCATACAGACCCCATCTCTTACGAGGTTTGCAGTTCTGTAAAGTTAGCCCACGTCTCTTCACCTTCTTGTGTTATTGTCTTAGGATGAAGATTACATGCAATCATATAACGAGCAAGGAATGGAAGAACAAGAAGAATATACAGCTGATGAGGAACTGGAAGAATCTCAGACAATAGCAAATGAATCAGAAGAGGTATGTTGCGGTGGAAAATCAAAATAACTAGTTGTTTCAGAATTTGAATTTGTAGAATTGTCCACGTTGCTGGGTAATAACTGATGCAACTTGTCTGATACTGATTTAGTGGTGGTATTATTCTTTGTATACAATGAATTGTGATAGCATCTGTATTGTCAGATACATCAGATCCCCTCTTCCCCTTGGAATGAGAATCATAAGGGAGAGCTCAAAATGTTCATATTTAATCTTAGCTTCAACATTAGAAACTTCAGGGACCCTTTTGGGTAGGGGAGTGATCATAATACTGCAAGCTGTATGTTAAATCTCTAATAGCTATGGTACCTCGCTTTCTAGATGGATTATTTGCTGCTGCTGGGAGTGTAAATACAATTCTCAGGTGTTCCACTTTGAGGAGGAGCATGAGCACAGAAGGTTCTGTATGTTAGAAAGACAAAGTTCAGGTTGTTGTTTTGAAAGAAATTGTGTTGGGACTGAAATGTCTGTGAAGTTTGTCTTAATTCTTTGATTAAGAAGAAGGATGAGTGAGTTCATTTGCGCGAAGAAGGCTTATGCCAAAAACTGTCAAGTGTCTATTCACTGGTTATAGCCTAGAACAGTGGTATTAATGTTTTTATTAATTTGTAGCAAGTTTTTGATGTGGGATTTTTTTTTTCCTTTCTCCACCAGGAATCTGCTTTAATATTACTTTTATTCCAGTTCTTAATTAAATAGGATTGAATGGATTACCTGCTGTGAGAAACGTAGTCAGAGTGCATTCCCTCTTTGGAGCTTTAACTCATCAGGAAATTAATTCCTCAAAGACACAGCAGCGTTCTATGAAGTTTTAACAAATGGGTGTGCTGTTATACTCTCTAGTTATAGCAAACATTATAATAAAAAAACATTCTTTGGTAGGTGAAGAGAGATGTGTTAAAAGGCGCCACCTGCGTTGTTCAGTCTTTGCTGTTGCAAGCATGACATCTTGCACCAAATACACCTTAAACGTAGTTAACTTCCTACTTCTTAAGTATTAAATCTACCCTTCCAAAGAACTGTGAAACACTTCAACACTTTTTGTTCATTCACTGGATTATATACACTTTCCTTCTGGCGTTTTAAAAGCAACCTGCTGGCTTAGTGCTCTCTGCGGCCACAGTCTGTGTGAGATGATGAAAGCACCACACGTCATGTCAAATTAAGTAAATAGCTGGGAATCACCGGCAAACTTACTGCTTTAAAAAAGCACAGCTTCATTTTTAGAGCATGAACTAGTGAGAATTCTGTAAAAATAATGTTGTCTAAATTTGTCCAATTCACAGTTTAATTCTTTTCATTCAAAAGACAACATCAGTGCAAGTTTTTAAATTATTTTGTTGGTACAGCTTTTAGAGAATTTTTTCATAAAGTAATGCAAACATTTTGGCCACATCTTTATTAGTTAATCTGTATCCTGGCTTTATTCTGATGGCTTGCAGATTACCACAGGTTTATTGTTTCCAAAATAGCACCATCTTTTTATTCCTTTATTATTTTGTATGTAGTTTATTTACGTTTGTAGGCTCACAATTTCACTTTCCAGGTAAGAATGCCACCAAGAGAGATAAGCTTTGTAGCGCTTCTTTTTATTACCGGGTTAGATGCATGCCTCCAGCTCTGAATAGTTTTCTTTATTCCAGTGTTATGTAACAGTACTCCTCCTTAAATCCTGTAACATTCACTGCTTGTAAACAAGGGGAATTGTTGGCATTCTCCTGTAGAAAATGGAACACAAGAATGGAGCTGTAATAGATGTGGTACAAATAAATGGCATTATTTCCTGAAATTTGGCACCTGAGTAACTAAGCCAGCTGATATAGAGCGAAGTGTTAGGTAGTGTTGTATTTTAAGCAGTTTCCACATCAAAACCAAATTAAGCCTATTACGATATTGCACGAAGCAATTTTGTAAACCAAGAAAAAACCTGACTGGCTGGGGAACTGGAGCATGACAAGGGGAAACTGCTGAATAAGGGAGGCGAGAGACCTGTTCAAAGTGGTGCTCAGGTAGGAGGTGTGAGGAAGAGGCAGGAAAAGTTTATTGTTGGCCAGATCAGGTTCAAAGCATACTTTTTCACTTGATATTTAATTTGAAATGGTGCTTAGAACTTGGATTTTAAATAAGTAACACTCACTATGGAGCTTCCCTGGAAAATGTAGCAATGTTTCAGAAAATATTTTTGCTTTCCTAAGTTTCAAAGCAAAACTCAATATCCAGAAGTTTCTGCAGCAAATAGGTGTGGTAAAACTGTCAGTTACATGAGTTATCATGTGCCAGATATTTTTTGAAGAATAATATCACTAATTATTTGTACAAAATGTTGATAAAAAAGTAACCTCCTAAAATTAGGATTCATAACTAACCTCCTGTGAAATATGTGATAGGGGGTTTCTCGTTGCATAGTTTAAACCATGTTTTGGGTTATGCTGGTAAGACATGGTGAGGACTTCAATGAAGAAAACATTTCATGAAGGAAGTGCTGCATACTGGTTTTCTTTTGATAGAATATAGTCTTGGTGCTAAAAAAAAAAAAGCCCAATGTGTTTGAGAGAGTGTTCCATCTGTGTTTAGTCAAAACTTCTGCATTTTAGTTCTTTTGTTCAAATTTGAAGATGACACCTGTCAGCCTGGAGGAAAATGATGAAAAGAGTTAAAACAGCCAGCTTTTAAACATATTTGGAAGCTCTTAAGTTTGTTTTTATTCCCATTTTTCATTTGTGAACTGGAGGTGCCCTTGGAGTAGGTATAACATCCTTTTATCTGCTTTCTGTTATTTTTTGATCCCTTAAAATTCAGCAATTGCTGTGGCTTCAGTGTTAGTCTCTGGTAGAAGCCTCCACTGCTTATTTCCTAGCTAGTTTAATAAAAGTTCTTTATTTCGCCTTCATAATGTTTCACGTGGAGTGGATCTGGTTTAGCTTTTACAGTGCTTACCTGTTCTGTATCTCCTAGCACACTCTGGCCCAGAGCTCTCCAGAACACTCGACAATCCCATCTTTAGGAGGATCCCGTGCCAAGATCAGCATTTATTGTGCCGACTAGTGTTTTCTGCTTTCCTTGGGCTATGTCTGTTATCAGTCCTGTGGCTGTGTGGGAAGCTGTTGGGAGCAGGAGCACTCACTCTTGCTCCGTAGCAGATCATAACCCAGCCTGGGGAGTTCTGGTCAGTGACTGGGATTTATGGCATAATTATTTAATGAGGATGGCAGAAAACTCTGACCTTGTGATAGAAGAAAGGTCGTTATTTTTCTTCGTTAAGGAAGAGTCAGCAAAGCTCTTCGGTAGCTTTGTGCAAGGTGTCATAATGGGAAATGTTAAGCTCCCTTTGAGGAGAGCTGCTAAGAAGCCTTGGCTGGCTGGTCCAGTCAAGTGACCTGAAGTGGCTGTTCAAGGACTCTTCAAGTATATGCAGAGATATTAATGATTAGCAAGTATTAAATAGAAGCCTGCAAGTACTAGTATGTATTAATTGTGTCTGCGCTTTTTTGGTCCTGTATACATTTCTTCTGAAACATAGAATCCATTCATATACTGTAATCTTGGCAAAACAATTCATCCTCTTAGGCTGGAAGTTGGGAGGGGTGATCTGAAGTAGTCTTGCGTGCCACAACTGTTGAACAAGTTGCGGGGGAAGAGTGTGTGTTCCTACACAGCTCAGATAACCTTTCCTGGAGCTATATGTAGAGAACATATGGTCGGCTGTCAGACATGTTTGTGTCTCCATTGCAACTAGTATCAATCCCTCAATAATACATGTAATCAGGCTTGGATGTGGGTCAGTTAGCATTCTCGAGCACTGCCTTTCCTTGGTGCCTGCTTTTTCATTAGCTCCTTTGATTATATTTTTTTTTTTTTGGTCTTTGATATTTAATGCTTGTAGGGCTGTTGTTTGTTAATAGGTGGCATGAGCATTATACTGATGAGTAAAGTGGGTTAGACTGAGAAGACTACAGAATTGATGTAAGTGGCGAAGAATTAGACTCATGCTGGTCTAGAAAAGTTTGAGAAATGTTTTTTATTGTCACGTAGGAAAGTGTTTGTCCTGTAGTCTGTTACAACTTTTTTTTTTTATTAGAATGGATTTTTTTCTTGAATTATTATTGCTATGAATTATCAAAAGGCAACAGTTTCCACAGATATTTGCAAAATTTTTCAGGACAATGCAGACTGCATTAACCATTCTAGTCCTGATTCTGCAGTCTGAGCCACACGTAGAGCCTTGCATGAGTAAGTTTTGCCTTCACAGATGAGATTACATGACTGAGACCAGTCTTTGATGAATAAAAGCTGGAATTCCAATGTAACTTTTAAGGGGCATGGACATAGAGAGTGGATGTGTCTGGGGTTTATGCTCTCAAATAGAGCAGGAGGCTCAGTGTAGTGAGAGAGCACATCTTGCAAAACAGCCACTCCAGTTCTGACTTCCAAATCCTGATGGAAAAGTTTTTAAAGACAAGCATTAAGACAGTAAAATAAGAGGGTTCATGATATTTAAAAGCATAGATTTGATAGAGATATTGCTACTCCTTTCTCTTTTGGGAGTCCCTCTTTTGAAAGTAAAATGCTAACCGTGTCTTTCTCCCTTGTTTTTATGAAACCAAGTTAGCATCTTTTTCCTTGCTAACATCCCTCCTCTGTTCCGTGAGTCTCAACTGCCTGTCTTCAGAGATGCTTTGATTGTACACGGATATGTTAATCAGACCAGTTGTGCTCAATTTGGGTTTGCTTTTGAGGTTTGAATTTCTTTCAGTCTTGAAGGGTTGTGGTTTTTGTTGTGGGGTTTTTTTTTCCTGCTATCCTGTCTGCTGGTTTTAGCTGCATTATTTATATATAATACAGTTGTTACATATAAAAAAGTAAATATCTTTTTTAAATATAAGCCTTAAAGCTTTTTGTAAAATTCAGCTAGTCTCTTAGCTAAATCTTAGAGCATTTTTGTGAGGTCAGGAAATGTAGTGCTTGAATGTTTGCCTGGAATGGATAAAACACATTCTGAGATAAGGAGATGATAAAATAAAAATATTTCTGGGATCAGTAGCCCATTAGAGCCTGGTAACTAAGTATACAGATCACTTGTTCACCAGACCAAAGTTGGAGTACCTTTGAGCTTGAGTTCATGTGGCGTGCTGCATTTTAAAGTAGAAACTATCTTGCCAGATCTTGCCTCTGATCTTGCTTGACGTGTTTCTTTTTGGTTTTGGATGAAGTTGGGCTCCTGGATAAGAAAATTTGCAATCTCTTGCACCATTTTGCCATTAATTCTTTTTATTGATTTGTGACTTGGTATCTGTCCACCTGACAGACACACTTGCTCTGCCTTTTTGCTATAAATTACTGCACCAATCTAGTTAATTAGGAGATTAAACCATTTTTTGCATGTTGTATTTCACTCATTTTTTAACTGTCCTCAAGCAATGTAAAAGTTATGGTGTATTTAGTGGCTTTGCAAAGAATTAACATGCATGTGCAGACTCTAAGAAATTAACAAGTAGACTTGCACAAGAAATAAGCAAATACACAGTAGCCAAATATTTTATGGAAAATCGTATAATTAGAACACTTCTAATTTTCAACTCTAGAAATCAAATATAACTTGTGTAACATTCTGAACGCTAATTTTATCATGCCAGCATGGGAAAATGAAATTGATTTCCTCCCCCCCTTTTTTTTTTTAATTTGAAGGCGAGGGATCCATTTTCATTTGGGACACTGTTTCATCTAAATAAACGTTCTCTGTTATAGAGAGAACTGGAAAGTAAATGAGGACAAGGGAGTAGCATTACAAATTTAGCATATTGAAATTTGATCCAGTCATATTCTCCATTCTATTCAATTGCTGAATTAAAATGGGACATATTCAAGGAGTAGAAAAAGTAGAGACAAGTACAGTTGTACGTACCTAGAGGAATAAACTGGGGATGTAAGGTTATCTCATTTTGTTGTTTGTGGGGTTTTTTTAACAACGTGCTACTGACAGTTGTTAACAAGTGAAAAAAAAATTAATGATTTAATGTTTGTATTACTTAAATCTGGTAGTATCCCAGGTTTGCATCTTAGTCAATTCAGTGATAAAATGTCACGCTCTGTGTAAAAGTTGCTACTAATCAGATGGTGCTTCTATCTGGAATTTCCATATTCCCATAAATATTGCAGCAGAATGGGTTTTCTCAGTAGCTTTTGCTTTATCATTTATTATATACTTCATACATTTCTATTTGTAAAAAATTCACCAAGCTCTTAAATGTTCACTGAGTTACTTATGAGAATAATGTATAATACCAGTAAACTTGTACAAAGGGACCTTTAAAGAAAGCTTTGTCTCTTAACACTCAGTGATCTCAAGAAAGTAGATTTTTTATTTTGCATGTCCTCTGTATTTTGTTATTCAGGCAGGTATTGAATCTCTGGAACTTCAAGAAGAAGCAAAAGAAGAATCCGATGAAGAGGAGGATGACGACGAAGAGTCTGGACGATTACGGTTCAAAACTGAGCGGAAAGAAGGAACGATAATTAGGCTCTCAGATGTGACAAGAGAAAGGAGAAACATTCCAGAAACTTTGGGTGAGATTTTGCGGCAATGGACTATTTTGAAAGACTATAATAAAAGAAAGTAAAAGACAGAGTTGCCAGAACTTTTAGAAAATACTTTAATGGCAAAAGATAGAACAGTTGCCTTCCAACGTACTGGCCTATATCCAGGTTGCCCAAAGTCATTTGTAGCCTGTTGCAGCGTGCATAGTGTCTGTCTCCTTGGGGAGAATGTTTAAGCCTATCGTGTTTTGAAAACCGGCGCAATGTTTGTTCATTGAGACTTTTCTGGTGTCTTTAAAAGCTTTCCTGTTTTCAAGCAGCAGCTACCTGATGCTTCACTACATATTGCGGTGGAATATATTTTAAGAAATTCCTTTGGACTTCCATCCTTGGAAGACTTTCAGTTGGTAACACAAATCTTGTTACTGTTGTTCTGCTGTGAAATACCTGCGTGCTTGCTGTTTTCCCCCAGGAACATAAATGTGCTGTGAACCTGTTGTGTTCCTGCTGTTGGATTGGCCTAGAGAAATTGTAACTCGCTGGGAAGCGTGTTAGAAAAATATCGAAACCGCTGTTTGGAGGTTCAGCTTTTCTAACATGGAACAGTCTGGATCTCTTATACCATCTTGATTCTTCAGGCAATGTCTGCAAGGGTGTTATCTTCTTTGTATTTGAGTAGCGTAACACAAATGTGTTTGCTTCTAGGAACACTGCTGCTACATGTAGCTAAGGAATTTGCCACTACTAGTTTGGAAGAAAGGGTAGATTTGCAACTGTCTTGTGGCCGCTCTGGTTTAACCTATAAATAAAATCACATTGGTGTGTGGTTTTGAGAGTTAACTTCAAGACCCCTCATGTGCTCTGGGTTCTCAGGTATCTGATACTGGTGTTGTACCTGCCCCACTGGGGGTAGCTATGTTGCCTCTTCATGTTGGCCTTACGGTGGTGGAAATAATAAATAATAAAAATAAAAAGTGATACAAAGGTGATATTAAGGAGATGGGCAGAAATTAAGTTTTGCTTTCAAAAAGGTGTACCATTTTCATAGTTTTGATACTGAACCAAAACATCAGTTCAAACTATGGAGAAAAATCCTGATCTTTTGTAGAGAATCAAGATATGCAAGAGAGGGAAACTGGTAATGAAGGCAGATTGTTGGCTAATTGTCAGATACCACTGGGGAAGATGTATTTTTTTGATGACACGTCAACTTTTGCCAAACTAGGGATGAATTCTTTACACAGAATTGCTTTAAGATGGGTGCCATGTACTGTGAACTTGGTAGCTGGGTGCTTCTCCTTTCTTTCCAAATGAGTCAGTGTCTTTGGGAAAACAAGGCATTTTGGAATTACGTTCCTGGAGCACATACCTAGATGGCCAGCACTCGTCCTGATGAAATTTTCCTCTTACCTTAAAAGCCTTGTATTGCAAAGGATGTTAGTTCTAAGGATTTCTCTCAAGTTGCATAGCCTACTAATTCTATAATTTGATTGCAAGGAATTTGAGCTTTTTACTATGCCTGCAAAAATTGAGAAGCCTTAATTCTGTAACAAAGGTGTTGTGGCCAAGAATCTTGTTCCTGAGTAGCAAGGAGTCGGGTGCAGAGGCTGAACCAGACTTTCAGTGGTATTAGTGTAGGCCACGTCATGCTGTGAGTGAGTCAGTGCATGATTTTGAATCATGATCTTCCTTATCTGTTGTTTCTCTTCAGCAAATAGCTCTTCTTAGTTGCGATTTCAGGCCAAGTGTCCGTTAAGGGCCTTTATTCAGCATTGTTTTAATAATGAGGAATTCATTCTGATTAGAGTAAGCCTGAAGGGAACCCTCTAGACGCACATAGTCTATATGGGCAAGGGATATTTTCTACATACCTCATACAGAACTTACCTATACAAAATGTGATGGTGACTTCACAAAACAGACTATTTTAAAAATGAGTGCACTGGAATAGCTAAATCTCTGCACATAATTGCAAGGTGAATGACAATTGCATGCATTTTCCTGTATCTGTGGATTTACTCTATAGTTTAATAAAAAGACAAGACCAGCAGATGAGGAGGAAACTTGTAGTCGAGCTTGACTGCTAAAGGAGCAGTAATTCAAATTAGACTTATTTCTAAGTGTAATTTTAATTGATTTGGCAATGTAGCTCTGACACATAAGGAAAAGGTGATGCAAATTTGGATGAATCTATAATCTAAAAATTTTTTTGAAACTAATCTTTGGCAAAAATAGAATCTTTTACAATACAATAGAAATAGTTTCTATTCATACTAGCTTTTCATGTTAATTTGTTGATAAAAAGATCAAGTGATTGACCGTGTGGTGGTTAAACAGCAAAAAATACTTGTTTGCATATAAATGCTTGCTTTTGAGATTATAGAGCAAATTTTTACAGATGCTACTGGTTTAAAAATGAAACTTCATTGCAGAGCTACATCTCCTTACTTTAAAATCTGAACGTAGTTGAGAAAACACTTAAAGAGGAATTAACATTTCAGTTGAAGTTACAAACGTAATTTCCATCCTGTCACATTTTGGTGACCTTTTGTGACAGCTTGTCTCTATTGGAGGAGTGCATTCTTACTTGCTGATTAAAGATGTCATTTGAAACCATTTTATTACCAGTGATAGTGAAATTAATCTTGACACTTAGAGACACTAGAAAAATAATTGCTGATTCACTGCATTAACTGTGTGTGTGAGAATTGTACAGTCAAGATGAGAATAAGTGTGTGCTGGTAAGAAATACATAAAAATATAGAGTATTCTCATTAATGTAGCTGAGATCTTTCCTAAATATTTTTTTATCCAAGGTAGTGTAAGTAGTGGTTTTGAAAAGTTTAGGTAAGAGGTACTGTAGGACAAATATTCAGTTGATTTCTGGAGATACTGAGTTTGTCATCTTTGAGAAATATAGTAACTTCCTTCAGTGCAGGTAGTTGAAGTCTTCCCAGAGCTGGAATTGTCACAATGCTCTGGATTTAGTTACCTGTTAAGGAATGTGAAGAGAAATGATTTTGTTTGGCATCACCAAACGGAAGTATTCTGTCTGTACCTAATTTAAAAAACCAAACCCTACACTTAGGCAGAGCCATTTGCAAAATGATAACAAGTGCAACAACATCCAATAATCTCTGTATGTCCTGCTTGGTTGGCTTATGTTCACACTGCTAACTAGTGGCTGATATTCTGGGCAAGACTAGGAAATGAAAATGAATGATTTCACTATTGCACTGTGTGGAGAAGCACGTGGTGTAAATCAGGTTGCAGGTCTGGATGATGGGGAGAGAAAAATTAAAACAAAAGAGAACATTTTCTCTCGCTCTCAGTTTAGATTGCGTATTTATGTAAATACAGATGTATAACTGTTCTGGAATGTGATTTATGTTGTAAATCTTTGCATTATCCAGTATAATAGGGATTCTGGGATTCTCAGACCTGGGGATTTGAAATACCGTTGCTCTTGAGGAGCTGCCCGAGGCAGATGTAGCTGCAGAGACCTGTGCTCGGGGCTGGTGCCGCAGCAGCCTGCACTCACTGTCTGGGCCCACGGCAGTGTCCAACCTGGCTCAGCGTCCTCTGGTCACAGCGCATGCAGGCTCATAGCCAGGGAGCAGCAGTGCGCCTTTTCCTGTGAATACCTGGCTGTGCTTTGGAAGAGTCTAGGGAGGGAGAGATGATCTCTTCTTCCTCTGCCTCTTTTCTAGTTAGCAGTCTGATCTTGCTTTCAGGGAAGACGGGGACTATATTCCTTGCTCCTTGCAAAAGCTCCTCTCCTCGATCTCTGTATGTGTGGCACAATGCTCTCAAATTCGATAAACAGCCCACCTAATAATTGAGCTGTGTGTTTTGCTGCATGGTGACTGATAGCAGTATAAAAGCACTTTTATACGGGTGGTGGTTCTGACTTCAGTTCACTGCGTGAGTATTCACTTCAGCAGTCTGTCCTGAAGGCTCAGAACCCAGAGTTTTATAAGCAAATTTCTTCACAGGTAAGACACTGTTGCCTTCAGTGGCATGTTGTGGGGGAAGTATGCTTGATGTTAATGTAATCTTGCATTTCTTTTTAAAAAAGAAATAAATTGTTATATTGTACTTCTGTGGCCCTAGATGTGGTCTGAATGTAGTGATCCTTGCTGCAGTGAATTCATGGAGATTTTTGTTTTCCTTGGGTATTTTTTCCAAGGTCAGTGTTACATGTATTTTCACTTTTCTGGCTGGAAAACTGAATCTGTGGACTGTGCCTTTAAAGACACAGCCTTCAAAGTTTAAGAACTTTTGTGTTAAGTGAGTAGGAGAACAAATTATTAGCTTGCATTTTAAAGAGAGTGAAAATGCCTGCACACCAAAGATCATCAGGACTGACTTTGCCCTGGATGATGTCATCATCCCTTCCCCAAGCTTAATCAGCACAGCCCATTCTTTCTTCTAAAATTGTTTCTGTTCAGTGTCCTTCCGATATGTGCTCAAGAGGCTGAGAGACTTACAAGGCATAATCTTGCTTTGTAGGAAGCCTAGCTCTGTTCCCAGGTTCATTAAGAACTGCTGTCCTCACAAGTGACTTCTAATCTGTTTAATAGGAAATGGCTTATCTTGAATGAGTATCAGTGGTAGGTACTTGTTGCAATGACTGAACTTTGCTTGCCAAGCTGCCCGAGTTCAGGGTTGTAGCATGCAAGATGGCAGAAAAATTGCCCTACCTGTCCTATTCTTGGGGAAAAAAAAGAAAACTTTCCGACTAGCAGCATGCCCAGGATGCCCGGCAGGATTTGGGTCCTCTCTGGTTAAAGGGAGGAGAGCTGTTGCTTTGCAATGTAGTGGCACCATTTCTTCCGATAAGTGTATGGGAGCTGGTGACGTTTCTTTCCTGCAGAGCGACTGAAAGCCCGTGTTATCCTGTTCACCCTTGCATGCCTGTGAAGAAACTGAACTTGCTGCAGGTGTGGGTAGGAAGGAGGCTTGAAATCGGAGCTCTGTTTTTCCCATTAAACCAGCTTTTTTCATCCCTGACAGCTAAGGATGGATAAGGTGGTTGTTTTAGTTGCATCTAATGCTTTTGATTGCTTTGGACAAGAGTACCTTTGTCTTAATTTTGCTCAGAAATCCATAGTGTGCACATTTAATACCACACTAAGACTTGAGGGAGTGTGATTCTTTGCCCCTTTCTAAGCATGCTGTGTGATTTTTTTTTTTTTTTCTGATAAAGCCTGATTGTCTTTGGCTCTGCTGATCTCTTGAGACAGGTGCTAGGGCAAAGGTAGCATTTCATAAGAATATCTGGTGTGGTTATAAATTAAGGCTTTATGCCACTTAATTGTGGTGCCGGAGAGGGGAGAGAAAAGGAGGCAGAGAAACTTGTCTCTTCACCAATATACAGAATTGAAATAGGAAACTATATGACAAATCATAGGCTTTTAGGAGTCTGTCATGTTTGCTGTGTTCTTAGACAGTCAGCAAGTTCTGAACTTTTTTTTTTTTAAATCAAAAAGCCCCTGCTTTCTGGATTTGTTGAATACCTCTGAAAACTGGGACATGCAAATTTACAGTCTTTGCAGCTCAGTCGTGCAGGTAGTTTTTATAGCCAAGTAAGAACAACTGCCGCAGTGGGAATGCACGGCACTCACCCTTTTCTGCCCTTCTGTCAATCCTCAACTTCAAAGACTAATTGAGATTATTTATGAAGATGTTTAAGATGGTGGTTTAAGTAGCTTTGGCTGTTAAACTCACAAGAAATTTTAATAGTTCTCTAGTTGCTTTAGTTACTTATTCTTGATGGAGGATATGTAGTGATGTGGAGATGTAGTGGTCTCAGCTACTGGATGCAAACTGTTTTTGTTCTGATCTTCAGATATTAGAGCCACTATGCGTAATATTAGCAAGTGAAAACACTTTCTCCTGAAAAGCGGTCCCTGTACTCCCATCTGCTTTAATGTTAAGTGCAGACTTTTTAAGTGGAAAGCTGGAATTCTTGCACTAATAGCCATTTATATGAATTCAAAATATGTTTCTATTTGCCACAAAAAATATGTTTCTTGTAAGGTAGTTTAATTTTACCTTGTTAGAAGCAGAAGTCGATTTTAGAGGTAACAAGGGATCTGACAGGCACATGGCAGAATTCTCAGCTGCATGTTTGTGTTACTTTATCGCCTTTAAGTAACTGAAACCTGGTGAGTGGCACTGCTCGCACTGTCATGGTGTGTTTCCTGACGGTTGTTGTAGACTTTGTCTATATTTCCAAGTAATTTGATTACCTGGGCATGCTACCGTGGTTTTTTTCTTAATGTTATCAGCTTTGTCCCAGGTTTCAAGCAAATGTGGCAGTTTTCATTGAGTACCATCTGTCATCTGTTCTCTAGTGTTTACCTGTGATGTGAGTTGGGTGGGTGTTATCAGTGACTGTGTATTTGACTTGACCTGAGCACAGATTTTGAAGCATGCTCTGTCTTACGTGGAATTAGGACTTGTAAAGTACAGCTGGTTCTTGAACCAGGTATAATAGAATAAATGTTAAGTAGTTCCATGCTGGAAAAACACTTCAGCAACCAGAAGGTCCTTCGTTGGAACACGCCAATGTGCAAAAGAGTCTGGTGGATAGAAATATGGACGACCCAACATATCCTTTACTGTAAAGTCTACTGGGGGTTTTGTTGCCTGACATCTCTGCAGATAAGTGATATGTTGTTTCAGATAATAGAAATGTGAGAGGATCTACAGCCACCTCTTACAAACTTCAACAGCATTTAAAAAGAAAAAACAAATACAAAACACCAAACCTTTTTGTTTGTGTTCATTTCATTTACCTGCTGCGCTCTGCCTGTGCAATATACAAGTATCTGTGTGCTTTTTCCTTGTAAAGATGTCTTTAACGAAATGTTAACATGCCACCTAAAGGAGATCAAAGTGCCTGCAAATTTTGTTACTTGCAGGGATGCTTCTATAGTTCTTGCGATGCTTTTTTTTCATATTTTCCATTTTTTCAGCACTAAGCTAAAATATTTTTTTCCCCCCATCTCTCTCTTTTAACAGAACTTTCTGCAGAAGCCAAAGCAGCGTTACTTGAATTTGAAGAGAGGGAAAGGCAACTTAAACAGGGGCGGTATGGCTCCAGAAGAGGAGGGCGAAGAGGAGGCTCAGTAATGTGCCACGGAATGGGAGAACAAAGGAGAGACAATAATGATAGGGGACGAATGAAGGATCACAGGCCTGCACTGCTGCCAAACCAGCCGTCGACAATGGTACCTTTTTATCCTTAGTATTCTTTGAACGTACTTTCAGGAAAATATGGCGAAGTGCATTCTAAATTGTGAATCTTTACAAAGGCGGAATATATATTCCAGCGTGCACTTTTTGGTCTTTCAGGGCACTGTTAGGCAAGATAGACATCTCATAATGTGGTGATTGTGTGCTTAGTATGTGCTTAGTCCTGTTACCGGCCTCAACTCAAGGAATCTCAAGGCCTCCAAATGAAAAGTGAATTTTGACTCATCCTAATGCAGTCAGGCTTACTTACTGCTTTGCATAAGCACAGAGGGAA
>VZSF01001522.1:145139-233305 GCA_013398295.1 Chionis minor
ATACTTATATGTATTTACTATTAGGTTTTCTGTATTTTTGCCCCTTCAAATCAGCAGAACTCCAAGCCAGTGCTATCTTTGCTTCATTTATTTGACCAAGGAAAGGTAGGCGTTGGCAGGGTTGTATATTGCCAGTCGATAGAGGTCTATTAGGCTTCTCACAGATGGCTTCATAGTAGCTGCGTTCTAGAGATTATTTCACTTTTTCCTGTGTAATAAAATCAGTGCTTCCCACCAAATTATGCATCAGGACAGATTATCTGGAAGCAGTCCAAAAGGCCCTTTAGTCTTGGATTTATGCCTTCTGTGCATTTTTCTAACATTTCTGAAGCAACAGTTCTTGTTTTGTGAAAAGCAAAAAATGCTTTTAAACCATTCTAGGTGCCTCTCCTTTCTCTCTGCAAAACAGTCAACAAATCTGTGATCCTTCATTTGTCCCCTATCATTATTGTCTCTCCTTTGTTCTCCCATTCCGTGGCACATTACTGAGCCTCCTCTTCGCCCTCCTCTCCTGGAGCCATACTGCCCCTGTTTAAGTTGCCTTTCCCTCTCTTCAAATTCAAGTAACGCTGCTTTGGCTTCTGCAGAAAGTTCTGTTAAAAGAGAGAGATGGGGGGAAAAAATACTTTAGCTTAGTGCTGAAAAAATGGAAAATATGGAAAAAAAAAAAAGTATTTTTTTTTCCCCCCTTTCTAATTTGATGGCAGGATTAAGCTCATGCATTTCTAATTGTCAGCACCAGGGACACTTTTTCTAACTGCAAATCATAGAAATATACTTTCTCAACATCTTTTTGGTTTGAGTTAGTCTTGAAATATGTCAAGTATATTGGTACTTTCTAAGATAGGCCCAAACCTCATCCAAATTGTTGTGAAATTTTCACGTGAATGAAGTAGCATGTGTAAGAGCTTCAGTAGCCAGCTACTTCAGCCTGAAAGTGAGTTGAAGCACTCTTGAAGAATCCTACGGTTGGGTTATTCCTTTGATGTCCCGAAGGCAAATCTCTTACAGTGATCGCCATCTCCCTGCCCAGCCTTGAATGCTGGTTCAAAAAAATAGTTACTTTCAAGCCAGTGTTGTTTCAAACTAATTTCTGCTATTTTTAGTCTTTGAAGCTTCATAAATGATTAAGAAGGACTCAGTCTTATCAAAACCCCTGAAACAGTTATGTGAGCCTGTGCGCATACCTGCTGCAGATATTGTTCAGTTGGTGTTCAGCTGTGCCTTTTGTAGCATTTGAACCCCATGTCTTTTAGTTGCTTGCATGTCATATTGTTTTCTCTCTCTTCTGTGTCCTATTGTGAAAATTAATTTTGAGTTGTAAATAGTAATTTTTGGCTGTATGCATGTCCAAATTTGAGTACAGTCAATTTACAAATACTGGAGGAATGTACGTACTATGGAATACTAAGTCAGCCTGTGATACAGATACTGAGGTTTTTCCCCTTAACATTTATACCACAGATAACTATTTCAAGGATACTGAGGTGCTGCCAGAAATTGATATGAACTAGTGAGCAGTGTATGTCAGTTCACTAGATTAGTATGCCATTTACCCTTCAAAAACTGTTTGGTGTCCTAGGAAAAATGACATTATAATTCTCCTAAATAATCAATATGCGAATTGCTTCTTCTTCTTTTCAGGTGTAGCATTGGAGTTTAATCTTCTTAAAATGGTGTCTAACAGTATGCTGTGTGTTATTTTTGAAACATACTTTCAAACCTATGGAAGATTTGACATCAGGAAAATGAATGCTTATTTGAGACTTCTTTGCTGTTTCAGCAAGTGTCCAAGGATTGAAAGGGCACAGAGTTTGAACTACTGTCTTTCATGAGTATTAAATTCATTTGCTTAAAATATATATATTTCTGTATGCTACTGCCAGAGGCAGGATACTGAAATAGATGCAAGTGCCCTGTTCAGTTGACATTTCTCTACATTTACCACCTTATGTGATTTTTCTCAGTGCCTCTCTGACCTGTAATACCTGAGCTGTTTTAGTCCTAAGTGTGTCAAGAACACCCTGTCAATTTTTTCCAGGTGGCCATAGCTGTTTGATATCGACAGATGTTCATTAGAAGCTAAGATGGGAGTATTCAACTAATTTTCTCATGAAACCTGATATAAAGTTTGCACACAGTCCTTCAGTGCTGAAAGACTGGTGCAATTAATTTACCCCATCAGTCCCTGAACTAGTAAACCACAAGTACTTAACAAAAGTGGATAGAAACCAGACATGGACCTGAGCTAAAAATAACCGCTAATGCATTAGTTCTTGTGCCTCAGTTACCAAGGGGGAAAAAAAGGAGATTTTTGAGGCATCTTGGCAAATTCCTGTGTTGGGAAATTTGCACCCAAGTTCTCCCTTAAACTAGCTGCATTTCTTAACGCTTTCCTGCTTTCAAGTGTAACACAGTAGTTGTCTGCAAAGTCGATATTTAACTCTGTGTGGAAAATGTTTTCCTGTCACTTTCAGAAATGCTAAAAAAAATTTGAATAAATACAGCCTTTTAAAAGTTTTTAGTAAATGAGCAAACACATTCAGTGCTGTTTGAAATGCTTTATTTAACTTCTGTAGGCCTTTTGTTTAACACTGAAACATTTGTACTTTAACTGCATGGACAGTGTGGGTGGGTGGCGGGGAACCTGCACTGGAAAATGGGAAATCTGTCATTATGCTTTGTACTGGGAATTCAAATAAAGATTCGGTCCCCAAGGTGATCCAGCAGTAGATGCTTTGTGCATTACACCATAATATTAAGTGAATGTTTTGGGAAATACTTTTTGTGACGAGTCTTTTGAAATGTAGTTGTATGGACCAGTCATCCAGGTTAATCTCCCTGAAATGCTAATTTTGGAGGTTATCTTTCAGGCAAAGGGTCTCCTAAATTCTTCCTGGTGTCTCTTTATGTAATAGCAGTCTTTCATCTGAGTTCAGCAGTTCTGTGATTACCCAAAGTGTGATCGGAGGTGCATATACCATTATGGTGGCAAGGTCAGATTAAGTAGCTTTTGCTTGCAGTTAATTGCCACTGCCTGCCTCATTTTACCATCCTATGAACAGTGATTTATACCAGATAGAGCCTCTCATGCCTGTACTTGTGGGAATTTGGTGGTGAGACTGGGAGATACCTAGGAAATCTGGAGGGGCATGAAGTTGAAAAGGCAAATTAATCATGTAGCCTTCTATTTAAAACATGAAATTATCGTTAGAGTCTCTGTCAGCTTTGTCTAAGAGACGTCTTTGGCTGAATAAGTATTCTAGTTTTCCTTCCTGCAACAAGGAGCAATTTAATTCTGGAAAATACAGAATTAAATTATGTAAATTAACTAGGAGAATCCTAATTGCCCTGTTGCATGTTGCGGGGGAAGGAATGGTTGCTTAAAGTTAATTGTAGGAACTGTGACATTTGAGGGTAAACGTAGTGGGCTTTAATCACGGGTTCTTATTGCAACTGCTTTTGGAAATAACAGCAAAAACTGTTAGGGGAAACAAATGGTGTTAAAAGGTGCTTCTTGTTTCAGTGCCCTTGCTGCCAGTTCCAGCCCAGCCAAGACCTGCTGTAGGACCCCAGAGATTTCCTGTGAGTAGCAGCTGTTTCTTCTTCTCTGATATGGATAAGCATACATTTGCAAGGAAATATTAATATAGCAAATAAAAGCTGTTCTAGTGAAATATAACTTTAAGGATTTGTAAATATTGACAATACACTCTGCAGTTGAAAATGTTTGTTAAAAGCTTAAGGTCAATGGATTTTTGAGAGTAGAATTAATTCTGTTTAACTGTAAAATTGTTGAACCAGTCTCTCCAGTGGGAGAGGCATGAATGCATCTTGTCTTATGGAATATGGGCTTCATTTTATTACTTGACTCTTTCTGTATAAATAGAATCCTTATTTTATTTGATAAAATAAAAGGCTATTTGAAATAATCTCTAAGCTTAAAAAGCAGTAATATGTATTTATTGTAAAAATCAGCAATCATTTTTATCATTACTTCAGGCATCTAAATGCCATCATGTTTTTTATATAAAAAATGGGAAAGGCGTTGCATGACCTTGCTTTCTCTTATGTTTCTAACCTCTAAAACAAACAAAGCACTTAACTGCTTCACTAGGCTAATTTAACTTGGTAATATTTTTTAAATTCTGTGAATGGAGAGAGTGTATGCTTGTAGACCTTTTCTCATTTCACAGTTTTGTTGCCCTAAATTTTTAGTTCACGTGGCTTGCAGGGTATCAAAATAAGCAAAAGCAAAAATAGTTAATGCAATATTGCTTTGAATGTTTTTCAAATAAAGACCAATATATTATGTTTTCCAAATATATAAACCACAAAAGTTATCCTTTTTTAATGTGTGCAGTGTTGAAAGAGGAGAGTAGATGTTTGTGAATGTCTGTGTAGTATCACACAGATGATTACTGGTGTAGAGATCAGATGTATTTGAAAGAAGCAGATTTCGGAAACCTGCTGTGCCTTTTGATTGCCATGTGCATACCTGGTTGGTTTTGATACAGAATATTTTTTGCACAGAACATCTAGCTGAGGAATTATGATGTCCATATTTTGTACAGAACTTGTGTTCTTAAATTGTTGTCTGTCTTCTGTGAAGTATAAAGAGGTTAAGCAGTAAAACCACAGTTTCATTAAGTGAATTCATGTTACATAATTTTATCATCAACACTTGAACCGGAGATATATTTCTATTAAAAAAAAACTGTGATTTTTCAGAGGAAAGAGCTTTCTTCAGCAGCCTTTAGTATTACGTGGAGACCTTATTAACATTTAAAAAGTAATTCTAAGTGGGTTTTTTTTACAAAAACAAGTATCTTGCATTTGTTTTCCTTTGACAGTAAGTTGCTTTGCCAATAAACACAATTTGGGATGAAAAAGAAATTGGAGGACAAGGAATATTACAATCTGTAAATGCATTGTAATTGACATCTTTGAAGTGTGTTTACATCGGTGCAGAAAAAATGGAAATTATTTTTTTTTAAATTGACTGTGAAATTAGATGTTAATTTTGTTCAGTTTTGGTCTTGCAAGTTGAGAAGTACTGCAAACCTAGCTCATCTTGTATGCAACAGTTTTTAAAAGGAAATATAATAGATTGAACGTTTTTGGTAGGACTTGTGCTCCTTTTGCCTGAAGGAAAACACTTGACTGCTTGCTGCCTTTTTGTGTAAACAATGCAGTAGCAATGACTCAGTGTAATTCTTTTTTCATAAAGAGGAGGGGGGCTGGCTTAACTAAAAGGATCCAGTCCTGTGATTTGGTTGCCCTGTCTGTTCGGGTTTTTTTTTTTCCACTTCAGCTGGTAACCTGCTGTATGACCCTGAGAAAGTTACTTAATCTTTCCATGACTCACTGAGTTATAAAATGGTTATAATATGGACTTCCCTTATGAAGTCCTTTATAAATTTTGCATAGGTTATCAGTCATATTAGGATTAGGTATTAAGTGTCACTGTGTACATATCTCATGTTTGTTTTATTAAATGTAGTATGTTAGCTCTTGAGCTGAAGACAAATTTACTTTCTGACTTGAATGTTTTATCTTGCAGAACTACCTTTTTTGCTCTGTTACATGTCAAATGCCTTTGTGCCATTATAATTCACTTGTTTATGTATAAATGTTGACTTATAGCAATATAGCAATGGTTAGACAACTTTGACAAGCCATTTGAAAAAGATCAAAGAAGTGTTCCAGACTATAGTTCATTCATCCTTTTCCTCATTGTAGAAAGAATCTCTGGATATGTAATAACATGAATTTGCTCTTGTTTTTAGGGTTGCTTAATCAAAGGACAGTTGTTAACTGATTTTTCTGATTGCTTTGTTTCTAAAAGACTGTGGGGTTAGAATTAAGTATTTGTAGCCTGCTCTGCCATTAAGTTTGAACTGGATTGTTTGTTTTGATTGAATGTGGCAGAGGAAGAAACGTTAATGGTGATGAAATTCTTGCAAGGGAGAGACCTAAAAGGGGCTAATGCCCTAACAGAAGGAAACATTGCCTCGGAGTTCCTGTCTTACCTAGGAGAGAAACCTCACTGCAGAGAGACCCTGTGTGTGCTCTGGAAGTGGGAAGAGCTTCAATCAGAGCTAATCAATTGCAAGTCATAAATCCATTGGAAACCAGGTGTTATTAATTTAGGACTAATGAAGTGACTTGTAACCATGTAATGGTTAATTCTTACAACCTTCTGCAGGAGGATGTAATTGGAGAGTTGAACAAAGTTGTAATGAGCATGTTAGCATATTCGTGTGAGTTCTAAATTATAAGAAATAATGTGGTACTAAATCAGGGTAATGCTGATCAGGACTGAACCTGCTTAGAGTTGGGACTGATTAAATTCACTTAACCTTGAATCTAAGTTTTAATATTTTAGGCTAGGGCTCATAGTTTAATTATTTCTTACTTAAAGCTTAACTCCTGAAATGTTTAGAAAGGAAATACAAGAAAAGACATAATGGTATGAATCTGTGCTCCCTACTAAGTATTATTTTAACACTTACAGTAATTTTGACTCAAGCAAGGAAGTTGTCTATCTGCTTTGTAAGCATTCAAGGTGACTTGGTGTGAATGTTTGAGACCTATATTCAACTGATTAGAAGTGAATAAATGGTGGATCTGAGGCGTGTTGCAGCTGAGAAATGTGGTGAAATTGTGGTAACTGGGAGTTAAAGACATGAGTTACGCAGAGGCTTCTATGCTTGTCTAAATTGCACAGTACTCTTCCGGTGGCTGTAGCTGACAGTCTTCAAGCATAGTTGATGCTAATATTTTTCCAGGTATTTCAGTTAACCTGGAACCATGAAAGTGCCAGCTGTGTGTTTTCTTTAAAGTGTTTAAAGAACAGATTAAGCTACCCTCTTTGGCAGAGTCCCTCTGAAGGTTTCGGGTTATCATCTGCCTTTGCTTTAAAGTGGTTAAGATACCTTTTCCTGAGCTCCTGCCTCAGTGTCACAGTTGGTATTTCACAAATAACAGTCTGCTTTGGGGACCGACCCATTTAAGGGAAGGTGACAGAAGACTTTATTCATAGACTAGTTGTATGGGTCTTCTGAACTTTCCACATGTTTTCTGACCAAATTATTAATTTGTGCGGATGCCCCAGTACAGGTACGGAGCCTGTGGTTTTTTTCCTGTTACATAAGAGGGACCATTGTGGTTCCTGTCTTCTGGTGTTTGTTATCTGGGCTACTTTCTCTTTTAACTCCTGTGTTCCATGAAGAAGGATAGGGTAAAACAAGGGAAGAAGAAATTAAATAGAAAATGGAAGAGGTGTTTTTGAACACTTCGTATGTAGGCTGCTGCTAACTGCCCACTGTAGAGGCCAGATCATTACTTCATATGAGCTAAATTGATGGTCCAGATCTTTTTATCCCTTATGCTGTGAGTCCACTAGGCCATTCTAGGTCTGAAATATTTCAGTGTTTGCCTGAAGAAAGATGTATAAAGACTCGGTTGCTTCAAGCATCATTTATTTAACTTAATGAACACTGAAGCAGTACTTGTACATGGCATGTGTGCAACTTTTTAAGGAGAGGTAGAAGTGGAGCAAATGTTGTCATGCCCACTTTGGGATACAGCGTGACAGAGAGAAAGCGTTTTCACTGTCAACATTCTTCAGCCAGAAGTTGTGAGGTATCCCTAGCATCCAGATTTGGGGCTGGAGAGAAGCATTTGGAGTGAAGAGAAAGTTGGGGAGAACCTGCCTCACGCTGCTCAAGGCAGAAGAGATGAATTCCTTGGATCTGAGGCCATTCCCCTTCTGCCCTCAATCCTTCTCTGAAACTACTGCAGGGAGAGCAGAACCTGTTAATGCAGCTGTATGCCTTTTGACAGGAGAATTTTCAGGAAATTGGGATCAATTCCAATGTAACTGCTGTCCTTTAACTTGACACCCTTGATGTGGTGCAAGCTGGGCAGGTGTCCATCCCACAGACACATTTTAATAATTTGGGTCAACTGGAGTTTCAGAGCTAGGAAAAGCCTGCAGTGGCATGAAGCACACAATGACATGGCACTAGTGTCTGCCTGACTGATTTATGCCAGGAAAGCTTTGATATTTTTTAATGCACAAAGCTTTTCTCTTTTGATCGGACACCTCAGTGCACTGGGTGCCTTTCAGATAACTGTCAAATTCAAGTCGGAAAGAGTTGAATTGTATAACACAAATTATGTTTTATTCAGCATAAAAATAAGACTTCTAATAGAGTGACTTGTCCTCAGGCCCTTGTGAATATTCTACATCACATGTCTTTTCAGTTCCCAGGGGTTTTGACATGATTTGTTTTTGGAACTTACTTTACAATTTCTTTTCAAAATCGTCTTTATCCCAAGGAATATTTGATTTTTATTGTTTTTCCTTAAACTGAAAAAACCTTAGTAAACTTTCTTTATATTCTCATTCAACATGCTTCCACTTGATCTCCTGGACATCAGGTGGTGTCTTAAATGGATGCTGTGCAAGGCAATTAATTAGTCTTGATTCAGTTTTTTCACCTTTTCTGAAAACTTCAGTTTGAATTCTGAGCTTTCAAGCGTTGTATAATTCAGATACTGTTTTTAAACACTTCTTTGTCCTTTAATCTGTGAGAGGATTTTAAACAGGTGTCCAGTCATTGCTCAAAACAGAGGTTGCTGTCCGTCATTGTCACTTGCTTGAAACACGTCTTTTAGATAAGCAGTGTATTAGTGCTATACAAATTAATTATAAAAGGTACGTTAGAATATAGTTTCCCTATTTTTTGCCAAAGTGGTCCTTGGGCTGATTTGGATTTGTCTACAACACCATTTTAGCAAACTTGGGTCGGCTTAATGGGCACTACGGTGTTCCTCGGTCTGTGGGTTATTTTAAAAATAAAAACTTCTTGCTGTACGTATAAGCAGAAACTTGCAGTGCTTCTGAAAACAAATTTGCAATAGTGTGTCTTTGTTGTGGGAAATGCAAACAGAGTAAAATTTTTTTCCATCATTTTGAATTCGAATGTGAGTTGCTACCTGCAAGTAAGGGTTTTAGCAACTGTTACTAAGGTCGTGGCTCATGTTCTCCAGTACTCACAGTAAGGGCAATTAAACAGTCCATTATCTAAGTATAGGCAATTGTTTTAAAAGTAATATTTAGTAAGAAATTATGTTTAGTAACCACTGTACATTTGCAACAGTATGTATGTAGGAGACAAACTGTTAATGGAAATAAAAAGCCACTTGTGAAAACGGTTCTCCTACTTCCTCACAATTATTCTGCTTTAGCTATGGCTTTACTATAATGAGTAACAGTAAATGAAATTTTCACTCTATTACTGTGTAGCAGTGGCAGATCACAGGTAGTGTAGAAAGTGTTTTGTTTTCATTTAACAGGATACATGGTATCAGGTGGTGTTGATTGACATTTCTTGGATAGTGCTTTATACAGCATTTCATGCAAATCATGTTTGAATGAGACTGCTGCATCAAATTACATTTCTTTCAGATTATAGCCGTTGCAGATGTGAGACAGAGCTTGTTCAGCAGCTAGCAAAAAGCTTTCGTTTTTAACACTTACTGTTTTCACAACTTGACTGCAAAGCCCTATAATTACAGCACTTAAGATAGTGAAGGAATGATGGGCACTTTCTCTTATCAGATCTATAAGTAGTAGCAAGCAGATGCAGCATGAGATCCCTCCAGCTGTCAAATATTGTCAGGCTGGCATAGAGGGAATGCAGTTTAAAATGCAGGTGACATAATACCCAACATCCTCCATTTGCTAGTGGGCTTCTGATTAATCACGATTACCATACATTATCATACCATCAAATTTAATCATATCAATGAATTCCCATCTGCAGGAGGAGCAGCAGCAGCTAAACATGATGGTAACAGCTATTAAATAAGAGAGAAATAGATGGTTTCTAAATGCAGTAACCCTTTAACTTGTCATGCCAGCTCCAGTGTGCACATGCTCTGTAGATACTAAAATCAAACAGAAAACTTGTGCATTTATATTTTGCGTTTATTGTTATTTACCTTTCTATTAAGTGATAGTTACTTAGCGCTGCCAAGGAGACTAGAGTTGTAGAATTTTTTTCAATGTCAATCATGCTAGATTTTCTTCAATCTCAGTTTTAGTACCTGCTAAATACAGAATTACAGAATGGTTGAGGTTGGCAAGGACCTCTGGAGGTCATCTTGTCCACCCCCTGCTTGAACAGGGCCACCTAGAGCCAGTTGCCCAGTACCACGACCAGATGGCTTTTGAATATCTCAAGGATGGAGACTCCACAAACACTCTGGGCAACCTGTGCCACTGCTCAGTCACCCTCAGAGTAAAGAAGTTTTTATTTAGATAGATTTTCTTATATATAGGTATGTACATTGCTTTTGATATAGCTATATGAATGAAATATGAATTTTTCTAAGCTGTCTAAGCAAAACAGACAATTTTTCTAAAAAACAAATTTTTATCAAGGAAAAGAGGAAAAAGTATTATGCATATAGCTACATAGCCATTAATTAGGCCCTGTAAAGGGATACTTTGCAGAAGTCAAGACTCATGAAGAGATCCAATTAAAGTATAGAATTGACTGCCTGCTACAATGCTGTAAGAGTAATCTAGTGTTTAAACACTGAATGGAGAACTAAAATATATTTATAATATTATAGGGTCCTAGAGGAAAGTATAGTTCTCTTAAGCGAGCTTCATTGAGCTGAGAAAATGTCCTTTTCAAAGATAATTCAGTACATTTGTGTCATCACAATGCAAAAAAAAAAATTCTATGAAATGGTATTTACCTTCTGCACCTTTGGTTCTTGCTAATTATTTAGAATGTGAAAGGAAGAAAATGCTTCCTTTGTTATAAAACAGTGTCGTACTACAATTACAATAGAATGAGGTAATTTACAGGAATATTATGGGATGACTGTCAGATACCCAACAAGGAAAGTAAGTTCAGGCCTTCATGCACAAAACATGAGTAGTACCTGCAGGCACATTGGGAGCTCTGGGTATGTAAAGTTCTTGCATCAATATGTTTGCAAGGTCAGAGACGTGTAGAACATCTCAAAAATGAGATTTCCTTGCAGAATTAAAAATCAGGAATCGGGTAATTTACTAAATAGTTAGGTCTGAAATGCCATTTTCTAATACAGATGAAAGTCCAGGTTAGCAGCAATTCTAATATTGTCTTCTAATAACGCTGGCTGCTTCTTGAGTTCCTATAAACTAGAGTTTATAGGAATCTGAGCATTTTTTGTTGAAGGGAAAAGCGTCATCCTCAAGTCACATGTATTTATCATTGAGGTTCTGAAATTTGTGCTCTAATCTGAGGTTTGGGTTTACTCTTCCTTCAGGCAGTGCAGGCCACTTGTCTGTTGCACTGTTCCTTACTATGGCATGTCTCTGCTTGCTGGAGACACTCTTCCTTCATCCCTGCGAAACGGATGGATGGGAGCATGGTTTTTCTGCACATCAGCAGTGTTAGAAATTCAAAGCTAGAGCTGGGATTTAGTTAACAACGCACTTCTGTGCCTGCGTTTCATTAAGGAGGGTTTTCTGAGAATTGTTCTTGAATAGGACCACTTGTCCTGCAGATTTGCCTTTTCTAACGTATGTACCTGGATGGTAGATCAGATGGAGGGTCAGGAAACCTATCTGGGAAGCGATCCCTGTGTGTAGAACTCGTTGCCTGTGGGCCGTTCTGCTTTGGTCCTTCTCTTACAGAAACACACTGAAGTTGGGAGTATTTTTGCCTTCATTTGCAACCATGATATGTCCCCACTTGATGTACTGAGACCTGAAACTTTCTGAAAAGGGATACTTTTAATATACAACAAATCTAATTTTTAGTTTTAGATCTCTGAACTGTTTGGGATTGTTTTAGTATGCTGGGAATATCCTTTTACTGTATTGCCTGTGTCCTTATTTTAGCTATTTGATCATGAGTTGCATTAAACAACAAGGGATTCCATGCCTTTCTTTCCTTGTTTGTACTGGTTTTTCATGATGACTGAATTGTATTTTGGGACCTTAAACAGTGAAGTTGGGTATTGGTGATTTCTTCTACAGGTGATCTGGACTTGTGCCTACACCCCTCAACACACTTTCTTACCTCTTGAGTTGTGTAGTATCGAAGAGAAGCTTGCCCAAGTTATGTGGAACATTTCAATATTAAATATTAAAATAATATTAAAAATATTTCAGCTCGGTTGAGGACAATATCAGCCCATTCTATCAGACTCAACCTGCCTGTAAAAACGAGTATCTCTGCAGTCCATGTTCTTGAACCAGCACTTGCTATCCCTTTGCATTTCCCCCTCGGAAAATATGTTCCAGAAGCTTTGAAAAAGCTCATATATGGGTAGCATACAATCATTGTCTTGAGTTTTATGATCATTCTGGACTTCAGTTTTTGTCCTTGATTGAAATGTATTTAAGGCATGATTTTTTCATATGAGCTGCTCCTATATTACTATATACTAAATCCATTGGAAAACCATGGTGCTTGCTAGGTTTTAGTTCACCTTGATGGAATTACATGATTGTGATAGGCATCACAGGGACACTACTGAGTCATTTAGACTGTATTTAAGGAAGTACCAAAATATATTTTAGTACAAAATTTCTGTGAATCATTCCCTTTCTGCATGGTGTGCACACTAAATGAGAATACTATGAAACTGGAATGTGAAGAGCCGTGGTTTGTGGGATATATACATTTCTACTTGCAAATTTTTGAACCATATCCAAGATATATGATGCAGGGCTTTCTACACAAGAGGATGAAAAGTCAATTCCTTGCACCAGAAGGTAGGCATTTTAGGAAAGCTTTTCAAAAAGTCTAGTAGCTGCTGAAATAAGAGGATTAACATCTTGTGACAGATGGCTATAGTTTTAATTGTCATAGGTTATAGTGGTCATTATTCTTTGCATTTAAACCATATAAGAAGAATTAACTGAGTGCCCCTGCTTAACTGTCAATGGAGTTCTCCTAGCTCTTTGCATTTTAAGTGAGATTAATAAATGAAAACATGTTGTAGAGGCAGGGTGTATTTTATTGAAAGATTCATGAAGTTTCAATGACATTGTTAAGGTATTTAATTAGTCTCATGAAAAAAAGTGGAGTGACCCTTTTAGAGAAGCTGATAAGTCATATAATAGCTGTTAGATCCTCTTTATTCCTTGCTTTATAAGATTAACTTTGTGCTAAGCAATTTATGCTAAGTTTTCCCTTTTATTGGTAACCAAAGTTATCTGTGCTTCATGAATAGATTATTGGAGATAACATCATGTAATTAACAAGAGATGCAGAAAAGTAAAAGTACAATTTGTGTAAGAATTGTATGAGAGAGAATGTTAATTTCTTAACTAGGAAGGATATTTAAAGGGATAAAGGGAAGGCAAAATAGTGCAGTTCTTTGAAAGGATTAAAGTAACCTTATCTCGTGTTCTTTCAGAAGGTGGGATTGCCTGAGTGTGTGAAAGTCATGTTCAATGAGCTATTCACAACTCTAATGAATTGTAGGCACAAGTTTGCATTGCATTTTTTTTTTGAAAGTGATTGATAACGTGTAAGTTATGCCTTAGCTATATTGAATAATGGAATTTAGTTAAAGTGTAAATTCTGCAACCTATAGGCATGTGGAATTGTATAAAAAATATCAGTCTGAGGCGCTGTAAATTATAGTGTGTGGGAGGAAGAGCGGGTACTTCTGTCAGAGTAAACTTCACAAAATTAAAGATTTAAGACAACAAAATACCTGTCAGTAGCACTTCAGTGTGCTGTTATCTTCTCCTTTGAAGTATTTCTAAAATGTCTGTGATTGGGGTCTCTTTACAAATCTGCACAGAATCCTGTTTCCAGTGTAATTTTCTTCTAGACCTCAGTTCTTGTATTCAAAAAAAGATGGTACCTAAGAATTTTCAAAGTAAAATTACCTAAGGATAAATGAAATGATAGTTCAACACACTCCTTAAAAACAGGAAAAAGTACAGACCAAAAATTACTCTTGGGTAGTTTAAGAAAAATGTTGATGTTCAGCACCTTGCTTCCGGTGTTGAGGCACTGACGTGTTTTCACAGAAGAAAACAAAGAACGACCAGAGCTGTGTCCCCTTGCAGCCCACAGAGCCCTGCTGTGAGGCTCTTCAAGAGCCCTCCAGCTTTCCAAAAATGACAATTTCTCTGTCAGGTCTTTGAAATACTCGTTAACACCAGGGCTGCAGGTAGAGGTTTAGAAGGGACTACAGTGCTGAAGTGGCTGTGGTTTTGTGAAGGGACACGGGTGGATTGGTTAAGGACTTCAAGGTCAGACTGTGGCAGGTCTTGTGCTGTTCACAGTTTCTGTGCTCTTTGTGCAACTAGCTTTAAATTGAGCTAAAAATTCCGTTTTAGGAGTCTTTCGTTGCAATTTGGTGCGCTTGTACTAAGTAATCAATCTGATAAGGATACTAAATAATATTAATGATACTAAATCAATAATAGTGATACTGCATAATCCAGTAACAATGAGAGGGCAAGAAGACTCCTCCAAAACATTACCGTATGTGCTCTTCTGGGTCTTCTCATGTGGGCATTTGGTAGCTTAGTCTTTGTAACCATTTCTGTAAGAATGTGAACCAGCCTTGTGGGATCTTGCTGGAAAGGCACACAAATATTTTGTCCTTTCCCTCAGTGTCAGAGCTGGCCCGAACGTTGGACTGAAATTCTGTGAACCATTCTATGATTCTGTGAAACGTAGAACCTTGCAGCCTTGGCTGATCATACGAATTTGCAATTCTTTCTTTTGTTACGTTGAGACCTGTTAACTTGAAAATAGATAATTGGAAGACTCTGAGATTTAGTAGGTAGGGAAGTTTCCCAAAAGGTTTAATAATGGTGAAGTAATAGCTAAAATTATTTTTTGTAGGGAGTCTTAGTTGATGTGTGTACTGAATAGTTGGTTGTAATTTGAAACTGTCCGGATAGCAAAACCATGAAAAATGGGAGTAACTACTGTGCATATAAAGATTTATTATGCATCTATGTTACAGTATGCTTATTTTATAAAAAATAGACCATTATGAAAACTGGCTTTTGCACCTGCTCTTCATTAATTTTTGAAGTTAAAGAGCTCTGCGTGTTCTTTTCTACAAAATACCACAGAGCACTTGGGGGTTATTAGCAGCAAATACTTGCTGAACGTAGAGTTTAACACTAATGGTAAAATAATCCACTCCTAGAATTATAGTGTAACTACTGTTAAGCAAAAAAAAAAACCCAACAAACCCCAAACCCCAAAACAACACCCTCAAAAACTTTAAATGATGGGAACTACTGCATTAGTTAGTTTGTGCTAACTATTTTTAGGACAACTAGAATTTGGCACAAGTAGAATTTGAAATTGTAGTATTAGTGTATTCCTATTAAACTGAAAAAAATAAAAATCTAACAGTGTTTCAGAATAATAGACGAGTACCTCATAATTCAGAAAAATATTTACCATAGTTTATGTATTTTCTTCCTTAACAAAGAGTTCATTTGTGTCTGGAAGTAGTAGCTCTGGCTGAACTGTAGAGTTTTAGTTTCCTATGAAGTGTATGAAATTAATCCATTACACAATCAAATTCCTGTTGGAATTGTCCTGAAAGCTTTTTCAGAAGAAAAATCTCAACAATGGAAAATCTGAAAATACAAGCTTCTGCCTACCTGTGTTACCGTGGTTTAGGGAAAAATTTTATTTTGCTCTTTAGGGATACCAGAAGCAAAGTTGGTTTATAGAAAAAGTGTTCAGTCTTTTTACAGATGTTAGAAGGAAAAGAATCAAACTTTTTTTTTTCAGAAGCAAATATTGGTAATTCATTTTTTTGGCAAATAACAAATGTCTCTGCAATTAATTTTGCATGATTGGCCTTTGGTTATCAGCTAAGAAATGTGATCAGTCATATTTTAGTAGTTCTTCAAAATGTCATATGCATAAAGTTAAAACCTGTTCAGTGATCAGATCAGATAAGCAAGTATTTTTTAGTGATACTCAATTATTTGTATAGCAAGCAGTTTTACTGTGGTGTGATTTTTTTTTCTTTTTTTTTTTTTTAATTAGCTGTGCTTCCGTAGTTTTACCCTATTTTTGAAAGTTTTAGGTTTCAAAAACCCAGCCCTGGGGTCCATTGTGTGTGGAGTAAGTGCTCTGGCAGGAAGGGTCATTCTTTCAGCACTAATGAATCCTGACAGTGAGGGACAACTCATGTTCCTTGCAGGTTATAAAAAGGATCTTCGTGTCACTTTAAATGAAAAATGGAGAAGGAGGGTTGGCTTTAGGATTAGAAAATATTTTTTACCTTTAAAAACTTTTCAACCTTCAAAGTTTAACTGGAATCTTACTTAAAATGTAAGTGGGAAAAAACCCCAGAATTCTTAACTGTGAGGGATGGAAAAAGGAGCGAGGCCAATAGGAAGACTTCCAAACTTCAAACGTTTCCTTCTCACTCTGATTTTGTTGGACTGTTTTGGAATTATTTTGACCCAAACTTGTTGTGGAATATAACTGTATGAAATATACCATTAATAAAACTAGAGCAAAAACCTATTTTCACAACGTATTTTGGTGGGCATTTGTTGGGATTTCTGGATAACAGTTGGATAACTGTTAGTTTATCTTAAAATCAGTGAAAGTATTCATAGGACCGTAAGTATCTACTACATCTAAGCCAGATGGACACCTTTGGTACTGAAGGGAGCTTGGAGTCAGCATTGCTTGTATTTTTAGCAGTAAAATATCTTGCTGATTATTGGTTTGGTTTTTGGGGTTTTTTTTTGGGGGGGTGGTGGCATTAAGTAACCTATACTTCCATTTTAAAGTGTGACCTTTCTTAGATCTAAAATAACTTTCTATTATTCAATTCTAAAACTTAACTAAAGCTTATTTCTTAAGGGTTTAAAGTTTCCTTATGATGGGAAATAGAAAGCTGCTCTCAGCACGTGTAGTACTACCAGACTTCTGTGGTTTGAACTGAGATGTTGTGCTGGTTGCTTCCCTCGGCTTGAATCGTTTTCGTTAAAATTTTTCAGATACTTTCATTCTGAGATTGAAATGCTGGAAAAATATTGATATGCCCAAGTGAGTCATTTATGAATGTTTTATTATTGCTCAATTTTTCAAGGAAGAAAATTGAGTTTGACTGCACTGAGGATGTTTCAGTACATAAGAGGTGTGTGAAATAGAACAGCACTTTCCACGCATTTGCAATTCAGGGCTGCTCTGGGACAAGGTGTATCTGGGTGTAATAACGAGGGTATGGGGTTGGCAGGAGAGGGAGTGCTGCTGTGGAGGAGTGTTTCTTTAAAGTACAAGTAGAGGATCTTTTTCAACCTGTGCTCTCATTTACTTCTTCCCTGGCAGGAAAAAGAGGGGAAATTGCCTGAATGGAGTGTACGGGCAAGAAAGGCAGGGGCTGGGGGGGTGTAAATAGGAGCTCCTGACCGGCTGCTGCAAGACAAGACCACCAGCTTGGAGTCAGGGAGCTGGGAAGCTGGATCCGTGCTGGGATTAGAAACCGCTGGGCAGAGTGAAAGATGTGGTGGGGATGAGAGAATGTATCTGAAGAGCAAGTAGGACCGGCAGAAGAGTAAGGCAGATTGGACAAGGAATTAGTACTGAGCGAGATGCTTGAGCCTGGGTTGCAAACTCGGTCACAAGACGCGGAGATGCCTGTTTATTTTGTAGCCTAACACTAAAACTGAAGTTTGTGAGTGAGGGGAGAGACTGATAAGGATCTGTTATCTCAACCAGGGCAGAATATGTCGAGTTTGGAAGAAGCAGGTAGAGGAGACTATGGTCACTGAGGTGCCATTTCATGCTTCGAAACGAGCCCAGGCAGGTCATTATTACTGCTGCCACTTCTTCAGCTCAGGTGGCAAATAAGTGATACTCATGCTTTATTAGCCCAGGTTTCAGTAAGTTTCCACATAATTTGTTTTTTACTGGCTATACTAGAAATAACTAAGATATACGTAGGTACACATTGTGTCTAGAGAAAAATACAGGGAAGACTTCAGAGCTTACAAGTCAAGCTCTACAAAACCAGGAAAAAGCAGGTTGTCTGAGACCGCTTTCTCTCCCCAAGTGCAATATGCTCATGTGCCTATGTGCTGTAAATAAGATGCAAGATAAAAACCACCTAGTGTTAAACTGCCCTGATGAACTGGTTTCTCCCCTGCCTCTGTTGCAATGATCTTGTGCATTATCCAGTGATAAACTAAACTGAGTAGCTTAATGTCAGTTGGTTTGCTGGGTGCCTCCCTGGAGGCCGTGTGGTTTGCAGAAACGCTGTGTATTCCTTAGGATGGCTGTAAGAGCAATGCTTTGAGAAATAGACTTTTATCAGCAAGGCTTCCAAGGTGCAGGAAGGCATTTAACCTTAGTTTGAAAGTACCTCTGGCAGCTGCTACGTGCAGTGATGGTAGAGGTGCATTTTGGGAGCGAAGGGTCAGGATCCTCCAGGTTTGTGTTCAGTTGCTCTTTTGGCAGATGGCCAGCGCTGTCCTGCTGGACACGAGGGAAGGGCAGTGCGCTTGAACAGCCTTGTTCAGCTAAACCTGCATGGATTTTAATGGGACAAATAAATGTCACTTTCTGCCTCCCAAATAGCTCCCTCTTCTTCCAGCTGCTGCTGGATGGCCTGTGAAATTCAAAGGCATTAGTCTCCTCCGAGATGGCAAAAATATTTTGTGTTGGTAACTGCTTGCAGAAATGTAGCAGCTCCTCCTGCAAACAGTATGTATGTTATGAGGACTGTCGTGCTTGAATGTAATATAATGTCTTTACAGTAAATGAAATACCCACAGGAGACTGGCTGACTGGAAGCACTGGCAACGTGATATAGACCCTTTAACCTCTAGGAATGATAAAGCATTTACAGTTGATGGCTGTATAATGACATAAAATAACTAGTCACAGTCTCGCTTCCAAGTAAGAGGTCTTAGTGTCTCTCATATATCCCCGTTTAGGAGTTTTCTAAAAGGCTGCAGATTTAATAATGGCTGTGATCCTTGGTACCTCTCATCTACTTGTTTGGACCTTGCCAATCACAGTTACATTGTGCTGGTAAAAGGGAGTGAAGCAGCTTTGTCTTGTCCTACTTCGGTAGTGAGTAGACTTCAGTTTCCAGGGCAAATACCCATTTTTGCTGTGTGAGAAATTCTTTTCCTAAAATGCTAGCATTTTTGCAGTGCAAATAGGAGAGAGTGAGACTGCTCGTGCTGTTGGTGAGGGCAGCTCAATAGATAAATGATAAGCTGCTGCAACTCAGTTTGGTCCTTTGCTGATGACCATATTTTAGTCTACAGAGTGGTTCGTCTGAAATCCATTTTGGGAAGCTTGTCTTCAGCAGTGGGAAGTTTTAAACTTTTAAAGTGAGCATCAAACCTAGACAGAATAGATGCCACCACTGATTCCTACATAAACAGGAAAACAAAGATGTTCTTAGATTATTTTTATTACTTATTTCATTTACTCATGCATAGTAAGGAAATGTTTGTTAATGTAACAATTTATGTGAGGCATAGCTTCTTCCAGTTATCAGAGATTGCCAATATATTTTGTCAACTTCTGATGTAAAAGAAAAAATGGTAATAGTGTGAATTAAATAAGTCTGGCTTCTGCTAAATTCTGCTTTTTGGATTAACATCCTGCTGTCTGCACTATATAAAGGCTTACTTAGCATTTAAAAACACGTACTGGAGGAAAAATAATTTTGCACTCTTTCATATGTTTTCAGGCGCTAAGCTGTGAATACGCAGAAGTGTTACTCTCCTGTTGGGTTTTTTTTTTTTTTGAAAGATGAGTTCTTTAATTTTCTGGATACCATAAATTGTCTCCCCCTCCTTTTTTTAAGTAAAGCTGCCTCAATTTTGTAGCTTACATTATACTAAATTGATGGTGAAGAATAGCGCGGGTTAAGGAGATAAATGTCAGGGATGTCTTCTGAAGTAGACATTCAGATTTTTTTGGATTAATGGCAAAGAAGGTCAATAATTGCGTGGATTTCAATAATCTTGAGAAGAAATGGCATTCCTGTGGTGCTAGTGATTATTAAAACATCGTGAATTCATTTCAAGATAACTGTACTCGGGTTTAATATCTCTTCCATTGTGAAAGAATGACTCAGTAAGGGCTGCTAATTTGTACACAGTAGAAGATAACTCCTAAAGCAATTGTATTTTTTAAGAGGGGGAAAAAAAGTTACAGCAGGCAGTAGATGAATTCCTGGGTGGTAGTCTTAATCTTAGTTCTGCCTTATTAAATAGGGTCCTCCAGACTTTCAGCAGCATACACCTGGACCAGTTCCTACCAACTTCTCCCAAGCCCCAAGGCTGCCAATCCAGGACCAGTGGAGGGGGCCACCACCACCGCCACCACCACTCCCTCCTCCACCTCCTCAGGAAAGAGAGCCTTTCTTCATAGCAGGTAATCATTTTCGTTGCCATTTGCATACAAAAACCACTTTCTGTAAAGTGGCTATGCAGTGTAAGTGTGTATCATACAATAACATGGAAGTCTGCAGAAGAGCCTGAAGATCCTGTTTGATGTCGCCAGACTGGTACATGCCAAAAATTGCACTGCTCTGGTGTGTTTTTCCTTCCTTGATGTGTCTGTAACTACCATCAATCATACAATCAGTTTGTACAGGTGAAAAATAAAATTAGCATCTGAGTGATTGCTGCAACGAAGTTGTTGTGGTTTGTTAAATTTTAGATAACTAGTACTCTCCATACACTTTGGTTTCCACTAGTAACTCTTCAAACTATCTGGATTTTATGCATACTGTAAGAAAACTGTACAGTAAGAAACTAGCTAAAATGATACAGCATAGCAAACAAAATAGTAAGTGAATGTGTATTGTATATAGAGATATATGTATACACTATATATGTAGTATGCATATGTAATGTATATACTATAGACATTTTACACAAAATATGTAAAAATCTGCTAAGTATCTGGTCAGCGAATGGTATCAACTTTTTATGAGTTCTCGTGTGGTATAAACTATAATTCCTGGAATCCTTCATTGATTTCATTGAAGTAGACTTTCTAAAAGGTATTGCTAATTTCAGCAAATTACCAGTTGTGTTGGTCTTCCAAGCATCAATTCCTTTTATATACAAGTGGCAGAAGCAAGAGAAACATAACCTTGGGGTTAGCTCTTAAAATGAAAACATCTCGTACGATTTTGCTCTCTACCAATTTCAGCTTCCTTTTCCAGATCAGAGTAGAGCTTTATGTTTTGAAAGTGTGTTTACGTCCCAGGCAGGTTGTCGCTTAATTGCTTACATGATTCCCACAGATCCAAGGTTTCCAAGCCATCACTTGTTTGAGCAGCGGAGCCCCCCCCCACCACCGCCTCCCCCACTTCTTAACAGCGCCCACCCTGTCCCTACCCAAAACCCGATGCCGTTCAGCCAGCCCGGGCCAGCGTTTAATCAGCAGGGACAACAACCGGTGTTCCCCAGAGAGCGGCCGGTGCGGCCCAACATGCAGCCTCAAGGTCCCGTGGGGATTCTCCACTTCAACCAGCCGGGTTCGGCGAACCCCCGGCCCTTCATCCCTCCGCGGCAGCAGTTCCTGCAGGCTCCGGGACAACCTTTCCTGGCTGCCCACACCCAGCCCAGCATGCAGGTACGGCTCAGTGGCAGGAGAGGGGCTGCAGGAGACGGGTGAATTGGTCCAGCTCTTCCTTGTAGCACTAACGTAACCAAACGAGTTATTTGAGGGGGCAGGTGTAAGGCAGATTGCCGTGCATCAAAAAGTCATTAATTTTCCTCCCCACTTGCCCCTGGTGGGGTCAGTGGCAGGGCGGGAGCGCCCTCTGCCGCTCGGCTGCGGAGCCCGGCAGGGAGCCGGGGGTCTCCCGCAAGGTGGGAGGAAGCTGAATTGCAGCTGGAAAGCGGGTAAAGGTTTTGGGGCACGTGCAGGGCCCTGCATGTTCGGTGGGCTTCGTGCAGGATGTTTTCATGGTGTCTGTGTTTAGAACGGGGGGAAATCCTGAAGTCTGGGGGGACAAACAAAAGGGGAAAAAAACCCAGGCCCAAAACCCAAACAGTTTAAGAGCTGTTAGAATAGGGGACAGGGCAGGAACCCTTGCATTTTTCTTTTTCTGCTTCAGTTGCTGACTCACACAGGTTTGTGTGTAGAACTGTCTTGCACAGCTTCTGTTAGTTTCTTTCTTACTTGGTGTATTTTTTGCTTAGCCTGGTCCATAGCTGCTTACAGAATTTTTGAGGACTCGGGAGGCTGGAACTACTTTTCAGGAGTTCCTTACCTTAAAACTAAAACCAAATAATCTTTCTCTTCTTCATGCGAAGGGTCCCCTGCATCCTCCACTGCAGCCTCAGCCACAGCCTCAGCCTCAGCAGCACCATCACCAGCAGCAGCAGCAACACCATCACCAGCAGCAGCAGCAGCAGCACCATCATCATCTCCAAGGGCCACCGCAGCCCTTAATGCCCATGAACCAACCACAGTTCAGGCCTCACATGCAGGCCACGCAGCAGCAGCAGCCAAATAACAACCGGATGCAGTGTCAGCCACGACAGGGTCCAATGAAGCCAAGACATGTAGGTACCACGTATGTCAGAGTTACCTTGTGTAGTTCTGCGTGGGTAAGGGGAATGTAAGCACAGGTTTCAAAAATGAATTTAGCATGGTTTTTCAGTCCCGTTTATTCTGTCCTTCTCTGTCACCTTCTTTTGCCATTTCTTGCTCCTTTTCTGCCTTAGTCATTTTATAACCTATATCCAAAAATGGCGTGTGTATGTTTCCCTTTTCCTTTTCTCCTCCAGTCTTCAGTGTTGTTCTTGATCTGGGTGCATAAGAGATGATGCAGTTGCCCAAGAGCTGGCAATAAATGGTTTTTGGAGGATTGGGCTGGCTTATTACAATTTTAAAAATGCTGGTGGCCTGTGATTGTGTGGGGAGCCCAGTTCTCTGACACTGGCTTTCTATTTGCAGGCCTCTCTGTAGCAGTGCTAATCAGCTTTTTGGTTCAGACTCAGGTCTTGTGAGTTTGCTCAGTAGGTTGGGGCTAGCAGTACAGTCTGAAGCAAGACAGCATGACTGTAGTTGACAATAATTGTTGTGATTAGGAAAATAAATCACACAGTGAAGCAAATTTCTGAGAAAGATGTTAAGTGAGATTCAGTTTTACATTTAACTATAGAAAAATAAAACCGTTGTTAAAATGTTCTCATTTCTATAATTTTTCTTTTCATATTGGAAATATGCCGCTTCAAAAAGCTTTTTTCCCCAGCTTAACTAAATCATGAAAATGTGAAATAGGAATCACTTTAGTCTGGTTTGTAGTGAAAAAAGCTGCAGTGTTTGAATTTTCTGCTTTTCAGAATACACCGTCACAAAATATTGTCAAGCGTCCAAATCAGCAGCTACAGTCAACTGCTCCAAGAAACAGTAACTTGCGTGAGTTGCCGATAGCGCCGTCGCATGCTATGGAAATGAGCAACAACAGGCGGCCCTCTACCCCAGCTGCTCAGGTCAAACCCATTACCAGCACGATGTCTGCCACCAAGTCTGTAACTGTTGTTGGAAACTCACAGGGAAGGCCTGAGATGAAAGCTAAAGCAATCACACCAGTGGGCCAGGCAAAATCAGAAGTAAAATCTGAAACAGAGGTAAGACTTCTATTTTCTTTTTTAGAAAAAAACCCAAAAAACAAAAAAAACCCCCAACAAAAAACCCAAACAAACAAAAAGGAAAAAAAACCAACCAAAACCACCACCTGCCACCTCTCTAAAAATTGGCTAGTCCAGCTTGTTGAACTGTAAGCGCACTTAATGTATTATTCACCCGATATTTTTTGGTGCCACTAGAGGCCTCCCTTCTGAGTTGCACTTTTCTCTTAATTGTCACAACAAAACCAGTTTCCATTGACTAAAACAAAAGTCTGGAAGGTTGTCAGGGCTGTGGTAAATCTGTTTTGTAGGAGGAGGGGTCATTTCTACTATGAAAAGGTAGACGCTGAGTAAAAGTCATCAATGATACAAGCCTCTGAAATACTCATTGTGCCCATTTTTTTATCTTCCAGGATTGTTATCTTGTTTTTTCCCCTCAGGTAATCTCATTCTTCTAAGTCAGAAAGACTCTTCTCTTCCATTTCCTGTGATGTTGTATTGCTCAAAAAAACCCCCAAAACCTGTTTGTAGAGTTATCTTCCTCATGCTGTTTTCCTTTAGGTTGCCCAGTCTCCTGTAGGGTCTTGAGCACTCGTGCAAGAAGTTACAGCTGCGTTGTCTGTGGAACTTCTTGCTCTTGAAGAAGGAAATCTCTCTTTAATGAAACCTTTTGACATGAGAGAAAATAGGAGAAAAAGGTAGTGTTTGCTCTGCTAGTACTCTGCATAATCAGAAAGTGAGATGCCAGTGTTTTGGGCTCCACTAGGTCATGCAGTGTGAACAGATGATCATTCCTCTGCACAGATCCTCCTGGAAGCTGGAGAAGGCTCTCCGTGAGCACTGTTAGTTTGAGGGAGTGGGTAGGATTGCTCTGATGGTGCTGTTAATCCCGAAGATCGGGAGGTGCAGAGGATGCTCAATGCGCCCTGTGTCAGGTTATTCTGAGAAGAACTGTAAATCTTGATAGTGTAATTGACCATGAATCTTGTCTCAATGACCAGGTTTTCTTCAGCAACTGTTGGAAAGGTTTAATTGTGATAATGCTGCCTTCCCTTTAAGCTGCTTGTGATTAGCTTTTCATCTTGTTCTTGAATTAGGGATGGTCATTACTAATTTTCACAAATGAGACACAAAAGAAGCCCATAGCTAGCAGTGTTTGACCTCCTGTGCACTTGCTTTTCAATGGGAATATTAAAAAAAAAAAAAATCCTTATTTCAGCTTTTCAGCTTTTAATTTTGAGCGTTTTTGAAAAAATGACTTAAGTAATCCCCTTCCCCTCTTGGAATAATCTAAGTCACAGAAAATGCAGTGTCTCTTACACAGAGACAGAAGTCTCTGTCTTTCAGGCTGTTAGTAAAGATAAGTTTTGAAGAACTATGCAAAGGCCTCCCCCTTTAAAATATCTTGATTCTTTCATAGTTTAGTCATATGAAATTTAAGGCACTAGTTCTGAAATATCTCTGGCAGTGTTTAGAAAACTATAGTGTTTTTTTCTCTTAAATTATTTTTAAAGAAGCAACTAACGAAGCATTCATCTTGTTCTGTACATTTTAAGTTATAAACATATCCTAACCTTTAATTCCAAGACTAACTAATCTTACTCATGTGAATTCTTGGTTTTAGAAATAAAGCTTTCTTTTTATTTCTGTGACAAAGCTATTTTTGAAAACAGTTTGATACCTGTTTCATGTAAGTTTTTGCAAAACAGGATTAAAAAAAGTTGCCTTAGAAAAGGTGATGTTTCCTAGTGTTTCATATTAATAACCATAAAAGTAAAGCCTTTGTAGATACACTTGGCAAGTACCAGAAAAAAGTGTGAATGTGTTGTGCGCATGGAACTCTTCTCCTTCCAAAATGGACTTGAAATAGAGCCTTGTGCTGCAAACAACAGTGTAGTAATAGTTGTTCCTTTTCAGCTGTGCCACTGTGGTTGTGTTGTTCACTGATGCCACTTCTACAAACAGTGCTGCTGCACTAATAATGTTAATTTCCAAGCATTTAATCATATTCTTCACTGTTGTTGTAATGTAGGTTATTACATTTCTCTCCTTAGGCAGATTGTAAGGTTTTCCAGTCTTTTTTGAGTGTTTTTATTCTAATTAGCTGACTTCGTCCTGTTCTTTTGCTTTCTGTGAAGATGAGAAAGAGTTAAGTTCTATCATCTCTTCTAGCTGTATAGCTCATAACTGAATTGGGCAGGTTATTTTGCAAGTGTCTTCAACTGGAAAATTATTAAGACTTTTCTTTGCATCCTTCTTCCTGAAGAGTCAGTGGCTGTATTTATGAATGCCCTATCATTCAGGAAGCACCAAAAAATAGCAATATTGGCTATTAAAGGTTTTGCTCACCTTCAAAATAGATATTTGAAAGGTTTGCAACCTGAGTGACTAGAAGATTAAAAACTGTATTTCTGCTTTACTAATGGTATGCTTGTGTTCCTGTTCCTGTGAGGCTGCAAAATACTGACTTAAAATGCCTTTGTCTGTTTTTAGAATAGCTGTAACTCTCCAAGGTTTAAACTTGCATGTCCTCAGTCTGAAAAATTGTTTTCCCAATGGAATTGGAAAGTATGAGCGGTGACTATGGGCCTAATTCTGCTCGTGTTGAGGTAGTGTAGGATAAGAGGAATTAAGACAATATTGAGCATTTTTGAGTCTAAAGAAGGGTGGGGAATGTGGAAAGGTGATGTGAATCTCTTTAGAAGAACTGGATATTGGAGCTTAGAACAGGAGAGAACTTAGTAAAGCACTGAATAACCGTAGGTGTACTGATATTACTACTTATACTGCAGTTAATGACCCTGATGTACTGAAAGAAAACCTTCACATTCCATTCTCCCAAATCCAGTAAATTTTGAAGTCGGGTTGTTCGGTTTTATGTTGGTGTCGTTTAAAAAAGACTTACAAAATGGAAAATAGTTGCTGCATTGTTATTGGAACTAATCTATCTAAATCCTTTTCGTATTTTTGGAAATTAACTACCTAAAAAATTGTACATGTCTCAATTCAAGTTTTCTCCAGTATAGAAAGGTTTGATTTCCAAATTTTTGTGGTGATGCCTCCAGTCTTATGCTTAGATTATTCTTATCACAGTTTTTTTCCAGTTGGAAGATCACAAGAGGGCAGTATGTTTCTCAGAGAAGCCTTGTTCTTCATTCTCTGTCCAAGAAGCACAGCACCTGTGTTTTGCAGGGCAAATCGTACCTTCCTAGGGTTCAGGAGCTGATGTCATCAGTGACTTGAAATGTGTGATGTATAAGTAGGGACCTTTATTTAAGATACCTGTGGTATCTTAAACAGCAGACAAATGATGTAGGTTGGATCTGGTCTTACCTTTTATGAAGACTTAACGTAAATTTTTGGACGAATGATTCTAGCCTGTCTTGCTTCTAACATTACAACTGAAAAAAACTAAAGATAAACCTGCTGAATAGATTGGTGTATATGCCACAGATCAAGAGGGTTTGATTGCTCTGTCCTTTCACCCGTGCTACTGAGGGACGCAAGTGAGCCTGGTTACATGCTTCCTTTCTTGTTCCTTGGTAGCAAACCAGAACACATACAGTATCTGGTTCTTATGACTGCATTTAATTCTGTTAACTAGTAATAAAGCCTTCACACCTCTAAAAAGGTGTGGGTTTGGTTTTTTAATTCACTGTATGAGAAGCAAGGTACTGATACTAGGACTTAAATTACAGTAGAAAACGTAAACCCTTGTTTTAGAGAATGGCTTTGCCGTCTTTTCCTCAATCAACAGTGCCATTCTGAGTTCTCCTGGAGGATGATGTAGGACTGCTGCTTCTCTTACTGCTGCTCTTCAGTTAGACTCGAAAAAGCAGCGTGTAACATTTTCTTTTGGGACTTGCCATCAAAGCCTCTCTGGACCTTACTTGAGGCAGAAGAAAACCTATACTGGTCTTCTCTTCAAGCTACAATGAAATCCATTGTGTTCAAGAAAAGCTCAAAGACAGATGAGAATCTCCACTTAAAAAAAAAAGAACAAACACCAAACAACAAAAAACCCACAAAACCAACAAACCTAAACAATAACAATAAACAAACAGACAACCCCCTACCCCAAAGCTAACAAAAAAAAAAACCTTTCACAAAACTAAGGGAACTGCTTTGCATCTCTGGCCTTGTACTCTGTAGCCTCCTGTAAATGGAGGAGTCGTATACGATACACCATTTATTCATGTTGTGGAGTTTTTTACAGAAAAACATGAAGTGTCAAGAGTTTATCTAGGAAAAAGGCTGTTTCAAGTTCTTCTGCTTCTTCATCTACAGGTGATGTTGCTTTTGGCAGGAAACTTCCAAACACAAGCTGTGAACTTGAAGATGTCTTTGAAGGATGTCTGCTTTCTTCCAGTTGTTTTCTTTGGGTTTTTTTTTTTTTGTTTGTTTGTAGTTGTTTTGGTTTTGGCAGTGCTTGTTGGAAAAGTCTGTACTGGGCTTATTAAACTAATGGGATGAAAATTGTTAGCAACAGGCATTGCATACTCTTTCCACCTTGACCCAATGTACTGTCTTGCCTGTTCTGTACAATGAAGGTCCTTATTAAATAGTACAGGTCATTTATACATACTATGGGTCTCATACATATATATACATAGACACACACTATAGTGTAGTATATATAAGGTGCTCTTAAAGCTAAGCAGGAGAGGATTTAACTGCCCTTGTTTTCAGCCTAGTGAGGAGTTTATTGCCCATTCACTGCATCAGGATCTGCAGAGCAGCACATCCTCCCCCTGTCTGGAGATTATCTGTATTTTGTCATCCTATGCAAATTTTATCTAAGGCTCTTACCCTTTTCCTGTATTTTGTAAGGGCCTTATTTTATTTTTTTTTTTACTACAATCCAGCATCTCCAGTTTTCAATTTAAGATGAAATATTTGAGTTTCCTACTACAGCCACGTAGAAGTATGTTCCTGTTCATCTATCGATGAAGACCTGTAATCTAGTTGTTATAGTGATTAGCCATTAATCACCACCATCACAGTCTTAGGAATCCTTTGGTATACGAAACATTCTCCTAAAAAGGACAGTGTTAGACCTCATCTCAGAACTATAGCCCATATTAAAAAAAAAAAAACAAAACCAACACCAACAAAAAAAACCCCAGCAATTTTGTTGAAGTCTTATTTTAGCCATTGTTTAGGCTGGACTTCTGGTGAGATATGCAGCTACTGTGGGAGTGATCCCTATCAGTAGGTGCTCGGGGAAGAAGTAATTACATCTAAAGGAAATATGCGTTCAGGGTTTGTACGTCTGAATTCTATGAGTACAAATACTACTCTACTGGCCTTTTATATCTGTGAAGCAACTTTATGGTTGGATCTGTTCTGCTCTCTTCTTCATTGGGTTGGGGAGAATGTACCAGGGATAGAAGCATCTGAATTAAAAAAAGAAATAAATAAAAATTGTTGTACATTTGGGTCCTATACGTGCAGAAAGACATTTGTGTTGACAGGAGTCAACTTGCGCACAGTTACTGCAAGGTAATTAACTTCATCATGGACTCGCAGTATTTAAGAAACATTCTAGTATTCTTTCTGCTGTAATTTATCAAAATGCAAAGTATTGTTACTTCGAGAGCCTGTTTTTGTTAGGGGTGGCTAGGATATTCCAGTAAGTAGAATATTATGTCCATTACCATCTGTAAGCAGTCTCTACAAGTCCCAAACGTAGGATTTCAAAGAGTTGAAAATAAAAAATAACATAATGAAAAAGTATGCTTTGTAATTTTGAAAAATGCATGTGATTGTATCACAAGAGCAATTTGATTTCTTTTCTAGGATGGTAAGAATCTGCATTTCCTTGACTCTTGTCCACTTTTACACAGCTTTTCATAAGAACTCGTTGTGCCAATGTTGAAGAATCTTTAGAAAGGTTATTTGATGGTGTGTAATACTTTCGGAAGGGCCCAGGGCTGGAATATTAAAGAAGTTCTCTGTGTACCATTAATATTCCAACACTGCATTTGGCAACATTTTGATTCTGAAGAGAGTGCATGAGTTCAAGGTCAGAGAGATTGACTTGTGCTGTTCATTATAACCAATTATTGTGTGACAAATGAGTTTGAGATCAGGCTGAAAATTCTGTGAGAAAAATCAATAGTTCTAATCAGGGCCTTTCAGGTCATTTACCACCCTACCTTTTGTTACTTTGTCAGAAAAGAGCAAGATAAACCCTGTGTGACAGTAGGTTGCCTCCGTATTGTTACTTTCTGTTGGAAACATATTTTGATATCTTGAATTATATTAATAGTTTAATTGGGTTTAGAAACTTCTAAATGAATTCCAATTTGTAAAACTTTTTTTTTAGTATTCTGGTAAGATTTCTCAAATGGTGTTATAGCTTCTTTTTTTTCTGTATAGGAAGTAATCTGTCTAAGTCCTAAACCAGATTTGAGCTGTTTGTCTGTAATGAATAGCAAATAAACCTTACCAGCAGATACACTCCACTAAGAGCCTTAGCTTGGTGTCATGGATAATTCAAAAAGCTCTTCAGACAATTACAGCTTTACGACATCTTGAAACAATTTAATGGTGTTTTGGCCAAACTGGGCATTTGTTGAGAATTTTATAAATACATTTGTATTTTCCTTTGTAGTATCCGGATGAAGATGAAGAAACTAGATTGTATCGCTTGAAGATAGAAGAGCAGAAGCGCCTAAGAGAAGAAATTCTGAAACAAAAGGAGCTGAGACGGCAGCAGCAGGCTGGTGCTAGGAAGAGGGAATTGCTCGAAAGACTGGCGCAGCAGCAGCAGCAGCAACCTTCTACGCAACAGTCCTACATGCAGCAGGAGGACGACTCCTCCGAGTTCCCTGCCAACGGCAGCCCTTACATCCCCCACTCTGGCTTACAGACCAGGCAAAATGTGAAAAACAGACTCCTTGTTAAAAAGCAGGATATGGTAGTTCCAAATATCCAACCCAAACCCACAGATTTCCCACAGGTCGGGGCGAATATGCAGTACCAAGGGCAGCAGATGAAGCCGGTGAAGCAGCTGAGGCAGACTAGAACAATACCTCCGAGCCAGCCTCAGACGCCGCAGAAAGTGTTACAGACCAAACCTGCTGCGGCCTCGCTGCCCACCACCCCGCCTGCTCGAGTGGCTTCTGTGCAAGCAAGGTCCCAGGAACTGAAACCTGGTGTGAAACGGACTGTCATGCAGCGGACAAACAGTGGCAGTGGAGATCTGCCCCATGTCGGCAGCAAAGTCAGGGTGATTAAGTTGTCAGGAGGGGTAAGTTTCCAAGGCTCATCTCGTGTCTGTGTGTCGTCGTGGTTTGTTTCTGTGTGTTTCATTCTGTGTAACCCCAAAATAAAAAATGGGCTTAAGCTGGCGAGGGAAGTGGCAGGTTTAGCAGACCTGACAGGCCATATTTTGTATTTTCATAACTGTATGTTACTAGCAGTTATTCAGAAATTAATGTTTCTTCTAATGCTTTACTTCCAGGAAGTTATCTCTGAAATCACATTGAAATAATACCCCTTTCTTCTACGTTTTAAGTTGTAACTTGAGTCTGAAAGACTCCTCAACTGAGCTCCTTTTGCTTGAGGTGGCTAGGTCTGACGACTGGTCAGCGAAAAGGATCTGGATGGCTGTTTTTAAGGTCTGGTTAAAAAGCTAGGCTCTGCTCGTTTGGGAGTTGAAGCCACCTAATTTAGTTGTGTGCAGATGCTGGTGTTAGTGTGGTTTCTGTACTCGAGGGAAGATTGTTTTCATTTTGTTGGGAAGCGCGTTGTGAAACTAATTGAAGCAGTATATTGGAGGGGGATGTTTTCTGTTAGAGGCTGGGTTTAAAACGTTACCATTTCACTTCTGCATCTAAATGAGATTTCCTTATCTTTCGATGAGGGGTCTATTATCTGCAGGCTGTCCCTTGAGCACCGGTGTTGTGGAGGACTCACAATGCTGGTCTTGATGGCAGTGTGCATATTTAAGATCTGGGGCTTTGGTTAGAAAGTATCTCAACCAAATTTCTTGTCTTAATGAAAAGACAAGTTAATTTGTTAGGGCTGTAAAGGAACTGAGATGAGGGGACATAGAGAGCTTGTGCTGTCAGGGTGAAACCTGTCCTCAGGTTTATGCTGAAGAGGAAAGAAAGAAATGCGGTTTAATGCTGCCGAACATTGGAGGTGGTTTTTTGGAAGAATACTTCTTAAATTATTTGGAGCGTTAATTAAGGAAACCTGCAGAATTGCTGTAATCTGTGATGAAGTGAACAGTGTGTTAACAGGGACTGAACAAGGCCTTGGAGGCTAGGCTTACTCTGTAGAAAAGAGGAGGAAGTCAAAATGCCAAAGTCTTGACTACTCTTTATAAATGCTTTTCTACAGCTCATAAAACTTAAATACACTTAAAATTGTGAACTGCATAATGACCACGTGGTCTTTCAAAATATTAGCATAGAGGGCTGACAACAGCCTGACTTGGAGGATGTCTAATTCCTCAGATGTGATAACTTAAGTACAGAAGAATAAAGTACAAGAAGTTGAGAGAAATTGATTCTGTTGGGCTAAAAATATTTATATATAAATATGTCTGCAGGAATCCCAGAGGCCTGCAAGAGTTGACAGGTTTGTTATTCATGAATAATTGAATAAAGCAGTCACGCACAATTTCTTTTATTATGTGGTGAGCAAAACAATGGCAGTCACCACTGTATACAGCTCTTCGTAACAAATGGTTATCAGTGCCCACAGTGGCATTCACAATGAAATAGTTTTTATCATAATGCTCTATTTTCAGAAAACCGTAAATGATTTGTTTCAGGTAAGACTTATGGTAAGCAAGAGCAATTAAGTCTATTAAATGGATGTGTAAGCCCTCTTTCATTGTAAACAAACAGATTTGTTCTTTGCTTCTTAACTTTCAGAGAGCAAGGTTTTAGCAGGGTAATGCAGGTCACAGGTTCCTTGCGTGTAGCCTTTGTTACTTTTTTCATATTGCCGTGGACATCTTAAGTTTTCATTCCAGCTGTGGAAAAATAAAAGCAAGCATTGCAATTAGCTGTTTAGCACTGATCAAGATAGTTGATTAATTTTTTAATCAGTTAGTGACAAGCTGAATCTATGACTTTGTTTCTTTGACCACACAAGGAAAAAGAAAAAATCGAGCAGCAGGGGGGGCCGATCTTGTTCGTGTTGACAGGATTTTAAAGAAGAATTAAAAGCTGCTTGGTCTCTGAATACTATAAAGATTACAGATCGCATTTGGTCTCCATTTCTAGTGTTTAGTCCTGCCACGTGCTTTATTTATTTTCATGGCTTTTGCCTCAACCCTAAATATAAAGCAAAGCCTTCTCGTTTTTTCTAGCCATTCTCCTTGGCATCTTATGGTGCTTCCTCTTAACTCCCTGCCTTTGGCCAAAGGGATGGCTGGTATCTCCTACTGATGTGCCCTGACTTGACCCTGCCATTGAGCAGCTCTGCACTTTCTCTCAGTCTAATTCACTTGTACCCTTTCTCCTTTCTAGAGCTTTTTTGTGCAGAGGTGTTTCGCATACCTGTGCACGAGTGAGGTGGCTTGCCATTAGATACAGTGCGCGCTCCTTTGCAAAGCTCGCTTGATTGATACTGGCAAAGACTTCTCCAGCCTGCCAGCCGCGGTACGGCACAGGAGTAGAGCTGTCAGTTGAAGAAGCTGATTAAGGCCAAGACCCATGCTAACTCTAGCTAGAGCAAATTCACCTAAACCAGGAGCTGGTAGCAAGGACTGTTCTAGATTGAGTGAGACCATCTGTAGAAGAGGATTAAGGGGCATTGCATTGCTGCTGGTGTGTTTTGTTTAGCAGTTGAGGAGGTGTATTCGGTGTATTGGTGAGATTTATGGTGTACAAGTACTGACAGAGGAGAATGGTTTCTTCTCTTGAGGGCAATATCTTTCCCAGTCTAAGCTTTTTACTGTGTTTATTTGTATTGCTGGGCATTGCAGTACTACTGAGGATCTCCGACCTCCAGGTAGAAGTATCCCTTGTTACTGAAAGTAAAACGGCCTTTCATCTGTTTCCACAATATTAGCTCTAGAGGGAATTTTGCTTTTTAAGTGTTTTTATGGAATTGTAGAAATTACTGATAAAATTCCAAGAAATATTTTAATTTCTTCACTTTATCTAATGGATAAGATGTCTTAATTTATGGCTTCTTACACTTAAAGAAACGGGAAGCAGAAAATGATTCAGCATTTTCCTGTATATCAGACTAAGTCTGCATATCAAGCTGATAAATGTTAGGAACCATCATTAATGATTTTGTCTGATGCTTTTAAAAACAAATTCCCTTCCCCCCCCCACCACCCTCCGATACTGATAAGCCCATCCCTTTCTAATACTCCTGTAATTTATGCAGGAATGATGGTACAGTGAACAGTTTTCAATTTTAACTACTCCTTTAAATGTTTATGTCCCTGGAAAATGTGGCAGTGCTTAATGTTTGTCAGATGAATTTTGAGGTTTGGGTTTGTTGGGTTTTTTGGGGTTTTTTTTTGGGGGGGTTTTTTTTGTTTTTCATGGTGGCCCAAACGTCTTTTGATGGTTCTGGTCTGCTTTATGGTTTGTGTGGCGTGTCTTCAGAGCCATCCTTTCCAGATATGGATGTTCAGCATATTGCCTGAGTATTCACACCAATATGTTTTACTAAGAACACGTCTGAGATTTTCCTGGCTTGGTGAGCGGCCTGAAGTCAATCCTAAGGATACACATAAGAATAAACTCAATGAGGTTGTAGAATGTTGTTTGTTGGGAAGAAACACCCTAATAAATCACTTCAGAATGTGATAATAAAGTTATGGAAGATAGGGATGAAAGGACCTTGGAAATAATTTATTCTGTCTGAAAGGGGGAATGAACTCTGTAGCATTCCTGAAAGTTTTGACTAACCTTTTTCTGAGATCTCATTATCAGAGATTTCTCTGGCTGTCTATTCCAGTGTCTAACCTGTATGTTTGTAAGAATTTTCTTAGTGATCAAACCTCATTTGCTTGCTGCAGTTTTGAATCTGTGACTGATTGCATTGTACTTCAAGAGACATGGGAAAGAATTTGTATCTCTATTTGGCTATCTCTGGCTTTAAAGATCTCTTAACTGTTTCTGAGCACTCGTGTCCCTCGCTCCCTCTTGACGGGGCATGTTTTCTAACACCTTGGCTGTTTGTGGTGGTCTCCTTTGGGCTCTCTGTCATCAGTCTGTCACTAAATAGCTCCAGTACCAAGTGCAATTGAATTCTTTAAGCCAGTATATTAGAAGTGTCTTTAGTCCTGAAAGAACAGGTTTGTACCAGCTCTAACCTTAAATATCTTAACATTGTATGAAATGTGTGCTGAACACTTTTTCATTTAGTTGGAGGTTCTGTGGGGAAATGGTAGTATCTTAAAATCTCTGTATCATTCAGTCATCTTATATTGTTGTTGGGTGATTTCTCTTTAGCCAGAAAATGGCCTGCCATGCTCAAAGAGATGTGTGTCTGTCCCAAACGCCTGAAAATGCTGGTTCCTATGCTGCACCAAGAACACACCGTTCTTTGTCTCTGTGGAAAACTTCACAATGAGCTTTTTTCATAAATACATATATATAAATACATTAAAATCTGTGTTCCCTGTTGGATTAGAAGCAGTATCTTTTTAGCAATCATAATTCCTGAACACCTGGATGAAATGCTTCATCTGAAAAGCTTGAAGAAAGATTGGCAAGTTCTTTTGTTTTAAAAGCCTGTCACAAAAAACATCCTTGGATTGTAAAAAGAAAGAATTGGAATGGAACATAGGCAACTTTATCCATATTTAGAGTGAGAAGTGTAAGAGATGAATATGGAGTTCTAAATATGCAAAAAGACACTGATTGAGATGATTCTTGTTTGATAATGTAACCTTATCAACAAACTTTGCTCAATGTTTGTACTTGTTTCTACTTGCATGTGTATGTTCAAGTTTAATTAAAAATATTTGACTTGAAAGCTCTATAGCGCCTTTCATCTAAATATGTCAGGAATTACAAACACTAAAATTTTTGGCATTCGCATGACAAGTTCTTGAGGGAGCCCTTCACCCAGCTCTGTAGTGCTACCAGCTGCAAGAAACAGCCCAGGAACCCTTGCTGAATATGGCCCTGTTACTTTTTAAAAAGCAGGAGGATGGCATTGCGGTTTATTCCTATCCCAGTATTTGAAGGAGGCTTGGATAATGTCTGTATTCTATCAGCAGAAACCATGATACCTGAATGCCCAGATATCGTGTTTGTCACTTAGTATCCAAATGGGCAAGACCTTTGAAGCAGTATTAATGTAAAGGCTGTTGAAAAGTTACTCTGCCTCCCACAAACCTGCAAGATTTCACTCTGGAAATAGTTCACAAATAGACACTAATTTCTTAACTCCACCTCAAAAAGCAAAACAAAAAACCCTAAAAAAAGGAAGTCAGGGAGCCCTGTGACACTCTGGTTATGAAAAAGGCATAGTATTTTCATGAAACGTTTGGAAATGAGCAATAAACCCTGTCCTCTCAGACCACCAGTGAGGATGGTCCCTCGAGAGGCAGAACATTTCATGGCTTGGGGGCAGTGAGGCAGCCTGTGCTGTACTATTTTGGGTCCTGTTTGGTTATTGGGAAAATGAAATACAAGGGCACGTGTGGACACAGTTAGCAACTTGAGGGCCTTAAGGTGACAACCAAACCAGAGGCAGACAGTGCTTTTTATGGGTTTGTAATAAAATCCTTGAGAGGGGGAAGAGAATATCCACCTAAATTGAATTTAACTTTGCTGTGGATAACTTGGAACTAAAGTGCAATAAAGTATTTCCTGTTGTAGGCTGCAGAGCAGGTTTCTCCTTTTCCTCAGGAGACTTTTAAATTGTATGTTGAAGAGTGCTGCTTCCTCCTGAACACCCTGAAAGCAAGGTGTTGGATATTGCTTGTCGCTCTTGTTAAGTCTCAAAGGAGAGTTTTTCTGCCATCGTGTTACAGTGCAAAATTCATATTGATACGATGTTGGTGTTACGGAGTACCTCGTAGACTAGTTTCCTGAGAGGAAATGACTAAAGGCAAGTGTGACACCACTAAAGTGCATTACAAAGAGAAAGAGTTAGTTTTCAAATGAAAACTAATTTGAGTGCAATATCTTAACTTGAGGGGGGGGGGGACGGACAAGGGAGGGGGCAACAGGCAGATATGTCCAATTTAGATTTACTATTTCAAGATGTCACAAATGCCTTTGTTAAATGATATTTCAGGTTTGACTGCTTGTGCTCTGAGTCGGGAGAGTCCTGCCACTGTTAAATGGTTGGGGAGGGAGCTCATGTGGGTTGTCCATGCTAAGACTGTACAAGGAGCTTAGGGCAAGGCTCCAAAGGGATTCGACTCTGCATTAGTTTTAAGCTTCAAAGAACCCGAAGTAGAAAAACTGGATGTGACACAAGAAGGGAAGTTCCAGTTGTACTGGTTTGTGTTATCCAGTACTGGCTTTCCGTGCCATAGCCGGTGTCCAGCTGAGAAGTGCTCCTTTAGGAGCTCTGGGCCATCTGAAGTTTTGCATTGCTGATGTTTTCCAACATAAGCCTTTTCTCCTGGTGATTTCTCCGCGTGTCCAGTCTTCACTAAAGTTTTCTGTACAAAAAATTATTCTGGAGACTGGCAACTGAACAGGGAACCAGGAAACTTTGCTCAAAAACATGTTCATTGACGTCTACATTATGTATTTTGCAGGCAGCAATGTAAAAATGAAGGTACTTTTGAGACTATTGTTCATATCCAGTCCAGAACCTTGATTTTGCTGTAGCTTTGGCACAGAATTTGTATTTTTTTTCATCATGAACTGGTGGGTGGTTGTACTAGCAAAACATGTAGTTGTGATTCAACATCTGATCAGTTGTGTTTCTGTCACTCTTGGTGAAACTTCACTGTAGCATGGGTATGGGTAGGGTTCTCTGACATCTTTTTGGTCAGTCCTTCTCCATGCCTTAGTTCTCCTTTCAGACAGGTGAGGAGATACTTAAGGTAAGAATTTCGTTAGTACATGGGATTAAATGGAATTAGCTGCTTTTTTTTACAAGACATTTTCTTCTTGCTGTTCTGACTTTTCATACACCGTTAGGCACAAAAGAGAAGATAGTCATCACATCATGGCTTGCTGAAGCAGCTTAGCAGTGCCTTTCTATCACAGGAAGGGAACTGTGTCTGCATTTTATTTATTGCTTAGTCTGGGTGCTCTTGTTTGAGGTAAGTTTGCCCTATGCAAAAGTTTTAGGCTGGGAAAAATAACCCATCTTTCACTGGTCTGCACCAGAAGTGTCTTTTTTTCCTGGTGTGAATGGGGAATGCTTTGGTTGTTCTACCACTTCTGTAGTCCGATGTAGCTTATTTCTGTGTGTACTCTGAGTCAAAACTAAACCATTATTATGTCTTAAATCAGTTGTTAATGCTGAGTTGTCTATTAAAAAAGTAGTGTATTCTAGCCTGGCTGGAGAGCAGGAGTTTTTTTAAGTACTGCTGTTCTTCAATTTTAAAAAAGACTTTTAAAGGTCTTAGGTGGCCTTTAAAAAAGGTCTCCAGGTGTTTCTCGTTGGCATTTGACAGATTGAAAACAGATCTTCAGCTGTTCAGAAGCAGTGCTTGGTCATGTCACTTGGTTGGGATATTTGGCAAGTGATTAGGTTTCCTGTTCCCAGGTCCCTGGTCTGTCAGCTGGCCGTATCAAAGTGGTAAAGCATTTTGAGCTCCAGTCGAAGAGAAATAGATAATTATTAGGGGTTTGCCTTTAATATACATTTCTGATAATTGTTGTGGCAAAATACTTGTATATATTAGATGATAGTCTTTCTTACTCTATGTGGCTTTTCCTTTTTTTTTCTTGTTGTTACATGGGGATCACAGTTGTCTTGTTAGGTGTCTGTCTTTTTTATTGTAGTCAATCGCAGTATCAGTAAAATACAGGTTTACGTATGAAAAACCTGTATAGCTGATGAATATTAATTGCTCTTGTCCTTGAAGTAGAGATTGACTTAGTAACCTAAAGGATGGGTTTTTTCCCCTCTTACTGTTATACTGCAGAGGTACTCATTTCTAGAAATACTGGCTTGAGGTGGAAACAGATGAGGGGTTTCTTCTTTTTTAACGGAAATCAATTACAAGTCATTTTTTGGATTGAGATTTCCCTGCAAGACTTAAGCCTTCATCATGTTACAGACAATTTGAGTTATAGTGGGTGCGAGAAAAGATGAAAACATTTTATTTCTCCGCGTTATTTTTACACAAATCAACCGGAGTTTATTTCCTTTAAGTGCTTTATCCGACATGCTCATCCCTTTACTATTGGGTGATTTTGAATTAGCTTTATAAAGATTACATGGATAGACACAGCATTGTCGTGGTTAATAGAAACCTGTGCAGTGAGGTCTATGGGCTGCAAGATCACTAACAGTGCCAATGACAGTGAAGTATGGCCTTATCGAAAGGAGAATTCATAAGAGGCTGCCCTGGGACACTGCACCACTGTCCTTCTGTGTATCCTGACAATGTTATCTGTCCTCTCAGTACGGAGTATCAAATGTCTGTCACGAGTACAGAAATTAATTTAATGTCACCTGAAGACATGCAATTAATCTTTTAGAGGTTTTCATAATACCTTTACAGAAAGAGTTGCCAGTTTGGCGGATTTGGATTTTGGGGTTTAGCAGAAGATAAGGAAAATTAATTTTTCATCAGGGTTAATACAAGCTAGCAGGGCCACAAAGGCTGAGAAAAATGGTTTGGGAATTTGTCAAGTGTTGTCACTCTAGAATAATGCTGCTTAACGTCTGATAGGTGTAATCAAGAGTTGAGATTTCTATAGAGGGGGATTAATCAATTTGCTCACTACAGAATGCAGGTTGGTGATACCATTCCTTCATGGGGTTTAAGAATGAAAATAAGATTTGATCTGTCAAATTGCAAGCAGCTCTGACAGTATCAATAGGCATTTTTATCAGGACATTTTAAAGCATTTGTTATAAATAAATTTGTCCTGCTAATGTTGGTGGCAAATAAACTTCATCTTCCTTGTAAAAGTGTCATAATGATTATGATAGAGTAGAGAGCTTCAGCTTGCTAAATTCAAGCAGTCCATCATAAAATTCTGCTTTTAGAACTTGTGACAGAATGGTCTTTATGTTTCTCAAAACATAGCACTGACTATATATATAGATATAGTGAGAGAGTCTCACTATTGAAAACCAGCCTTGATAAGTATCAGGGAATCAGCACTAAAATTCATGGCCACTGAATGGCATAATTTCTCTTTTTTGTTAGTCCAGTTTCAGATCAAACTGCGCAAACGCTTCTACAGTAGAAGTTTGAAAACCATTCACCATGTAGGTGAAATCCTTTTGCCTTGAGCTTTTGAGTTTTGTTTAATTACACACAGTATTTGAAATTAACGTGTTGTTTTGGCACTGCTAGCAATCTTTGCAGTACTTGAAATCTGAAAGATAGTTTTTATACTGACCAGCATTCCTGCCACTTAAAAAAAGGCATTTTCATTACTCCAGAATTAATTAAACGATGGTGAAGTTTCATTTAAGAGAACTCTTTTACGGCATTATGATAGAAAGATAGACCTTTTATAAAACGAGGAAATTCAGAGCTTGATGGTCAGAATGATTTGTAATATAGAAATCAAGCAGTAGGCAATAAGAGAAAAACATTCTCCTTTATTGGTTTGCAGGCAAAGAATGGAAATTCACTTTTTTATTGAGAACTTCAGAGGAAATTTGCCGTATAAATTCTGAGCTTGTATCAGTCAATCTCAGGTCTCTGTGGTGGACTGAGAAATGTTCTACCTGGTTTCAGCACTTTGTGCATCAACTTGTATGAGACAGGTCATGGTGATGAATAGATGCATCTCTGAAAAATGTAGTGTTGGCCCTGTACATCCCCAAATGCTCTAGAAAAAATAAGATAAAAATGCATTTTGACAACAGAAGACTTAAAATTTTAATACCTCTTTCTGTTGCTGCATGTTTAAATTTGGTGAGGGTGGGGTGTAAATGAATGAAAAATTTGCAATAGAGAAATTGTCTTTAGGAAAAGCAAAAGTTGATTTCAAATGAGCTAGAAGTGAGACTTTTTAAGTAGAAGAGATGCTGGCAATTTAGCTTCTGTGATTTAGACGTCATTTTGGGTAGCTTCTGCAGTACAGCTTCCGTTCACTTACCTGCTTGCCTGTAGCTTTGCTGTGTATTTTGATTTTTCTTTCTGGGTGCCAGCTAATTGTATACTTCGTGAGTGAAAACCAGAAGTGAAAATACATGCAGTCGTCTTTGCAATCTTGGGTTTTTTCCTCCAAATGAGAATGTTCTCAAATGAGCAGTGGGACCTGTAAGTAAGATTCTGAAGTTTTATAGCTTTAAGTCCAGATGTTGAAAGCTCTTTGCGGGTGTTTTACTTGACTCAGTTCTTCATTGATGCGCCTGAAGAAGCCACTAGTTGTCTTGCATAGAAGTAGTTGAAAGGATGATGTTGGTGGATGCATAAGTTGTTCCTTTTTGCTCAGACAGTGCTTGTCCTTGCACTGTCATGTCTTTAACCAGTGAAAAAGGAATTGGTGCTAAAAATTGTTATCTGAGGCTGTGTTGTTTTGCTTATTAGGCATAGAGTGACCTAGGAGTCACATTTAGTTTTCTTAAGAAAACTGCCAAATTGTATCTCCAGCTAAAGCCAGGGCTACCTTTGAACAGGAAACAACATATTGCTGACTTGCAGGGGACACTGTTGGGCCTTGAGCAGGAGGTCTCTCGCTCACGGACCTCTCTTGAGAAGTGGTGCTGCAGCTTCATCTCTGCTTCCCCTCTTCAAGTCATCTCAAAAAGCAGTAGAGGTTCAGAGCGGTAGTGTTTGATCCAGTTGCCCTTTCTTTCCTTCTCGTTGCAGGAACAAGCAGACCCTGCTTCATCCTCTCTTCTTAACATGTGAACTTTATTGTTTTGTGTAGGGTTTCTTATTTCTGAAATGTATTAATTCATTAACAAGTCCAGAGATGTTTCTACCTTTTCAGACTTTCTCAGGAGCATCATGCCAGCAGTGAAGCCCAGAGGTGGCATTTGAGACCCCAGCAGGGAACAAACCCCGACAGATTTTTTCATCAGTGTGAACCAATATTGTGTGCTTATGCCTTTGACTCTGTTATAGTTGTGTGTTTGGCTTATACAGTTTTATTTGGTGAAAATTGGGCTTGGTAGTTAAATATTGGGTGGTTGTTGGCCATCCTAGCCTTTTATGGGAAATGATTGTTTGCTTTTGAAGTTTCAGTAATGAGCAAGTTCAGTGTATTTTGTACCTGAGGGCTTCACTCTCAGATGCTCTTCCGATGTGCTGGGATCCCTTTTTGATTTGTGAAGAAGTGGTTGCAAATATTTATGGTGGTTTTTCACAGCAGGCAGTTCACAGAGATTAGATTTTTAACTCCCAATTATTGCATTTAAATTCCTCCTAGAATTTTTTTTGTTCCTTCTAGTTTCATCATCTTCCAGCTGCTGTAGGGTTGAATAAAAGAAATTATCTGATTGGGGCATAGGGCTTATGGTGATGCTGATATTGGAACTTATTACTAAAATGAGGAGGATTTAATGCTGGTTTCCTGGTAAGGTTTTGTTTGTGTGCATACATCTGGGTTTTTCAGGAGACAAGAGCTGATGCTTTTATATTTTTGAGCTGTAATTGGACAGAGAGACTCTGAAGGGAAAGCTTTATAATTTCTCACTAGCTACTGCTCTCAAAGGTTTATATACAAAATTTTCCGTGAAGCCACAGAGCCATTCAGTTTAGCAGAGAAAAAATTAGAAGTGGAAACACTAGGTGCAGTTTTCCATTGGTTTCTCACTTTGGACACTTGTGGATGAAAAGTCCTTAAGTGGGAAGAGCTTCAATATTTTCCCCTGTGACAGACTGTGCTTTTGAAGTGTAGAGAGAGCAGGGGGGTGAGGAAGCTGATTTGTCTGGGATTTAAGTGGCTGCGTTCTTCAGAAGTTATTGTCTGCGTATATTTGGTAATACAGAGGACTTGATTTAGGGGTGTGAATTAGTGAACTTGCAAACATGAGACTATCCTACATATCACCTGTACTGGACTATTTCTCTTCAAATGATAGTGAAAAGACTTAGTAGCCAGTCCCCAGTAGGTGTTTCTTTTGCCTTTGTTTAATGCCAGTAGAGGGGTAATGATTTATGGTCTCGATCAGGATAATCTCGCTCTTAGACCATAAACCTGTTCCTTCGGTCGCCTTGTATTTTGTCTCCTTATCCACAAGAAGTGTGTCAGCTAGTATAAAACCCTCTGGTTTGTGACACATGTTACAGATACAAAAGGAGTTTTGACTTGTAAATACTTACGGAAGGGGGGAAAAAACCCCTATGTAAATAAAGATGCTTTCATAATTATTTTTTTTCCTTTAGAAATGGCTTCTGTGTGAGAGCTTTTGCAGGGTTACCTGAGGGATTTAGACAAAACCTTCCCCCTGCAGGTAAATGCTAGTGAACATTATGAGTTCTAAATTAGGAGTCCAGTCAAGGTATAGATACCTCTGTTGAAACCGTGCCATAATATCATGCGCTTTATAGATGTAGAAGAACCTGATCTTTTGTTGGGCTCTGCTGTTTCTTGCTCCAGGGGATGTTTTTTCTCTGAAAAACAGTGGGACACAAAGTCAAGAATCGCCTGTCTCTCTGTAGAAAAAACCTGAACTGTTTGGGTATAGGCAGCAGGAGGGAATCGCTTCTCTCTTAGTGCTTTCAGCTTATGCTTTTACTGTGCTTGATTGCACTGAGAGATGTAGTGGAAAGAGCTATATTGGATGAGAGAGGCCCTGAGGTGGTGTTCAGTTGTGCTTGTGATTATAAATATCTATAATAAGAGCTTTATAAAACAAACAAACAAAAAGATCCTTGGGGAAGACCTGTTCCAAGTACGGACAGTGTTTGAGAAAGGAGACTGCTTAAAAGGCTGCTGGCATAGAAGTTGGCAGAACAAGTATGCACTTCAAAACAAATACAAGTTTTTAGCTAGAGAGAGGTTGGAGTTTTAAAGATGGGTAGAGTATTTGCCTGGTTCTTCCAGCCTTCGCAGTTCATTGCTGCTTCTGCAATGTATGTGTGTCTCTTAAAATTAAAAACCCGCACACTACAGTTCACATGTAACCTGGGAAGAAAGAACGATTTGGAAGAAGTGAAAGCACCTTGCCTCTTTGTATATGAAAAGGCATTATTGACCGTTGTAATTATCATGAAGTCCGAATGAAGTAAACTAGACTTCAGATAGGGTGAATTTATTTTTGGACTGCAGCACGATTTCCAGGCTGAGCCCTTGCCCCGCGCCTGCCACGGCCGCCGGTTTGCTTTAGCAGGGAAAACTGCTGGGTGTTCTCCGGGCGCTGAGCAAGCTGGATGTGGCAGGAGGCTGCTCAGGGCGAGGGTTTGCAGCACCTGGACACTGAGCTGCCTGTTGTGTTGTTGATTTCAGCAGGGGGGAGAGGATGCTGGCTTTTTTCACCCAGAGGGCCAGCCCCAGCGGCCTCAACAACCCCCGGAGCCGAAACAGCAGCCAGTGCGGAAGGTCACATTGACAAAGGGAATGCAACAGCAGCAGCACCAACAGCAGCAGCAGGCACAGATCCATTCACCAGCTCCTCAAGGAGTCAAAAACATCCAGGGAATCCATCAACCTAAAAAGGTGATTTTTTTATTTAGATGCGTATTGCTGCTAGAAGTTTCACTGTCTAGCTGTGTTGCTCTATTAATAACTAGCATTCTGTTTGTCAATCGCTAGCGCAGGGCTGCATGACCCGGGAGGTGCATAATTGCATATAAAGCTTTTAATCTAGAGAGGCCTGTTTGTACCCAGCACAGGCTGGAGACGCCTGCAGGTTGTTTCATCTGCTGGCTTTCTGGCCAGCACGGCACTCCCTGGGGGAAACGCATGCGTCCCAAGATAGCTGCTGTAGGAGATAGTATCCAAAGTGTTTTCTGGCTTTAAAACCAAGAGTTTTTCTGAAGTTATGCTTAAGCTTTTTTCCCGGCTGTTTCCTGCACACGTAGGAGCACACAGCGACTGTTTCGGGATGCTCTTTGGTCGATGCTCAAAGTTGGTATTGCTCAAAATGGTTGGTGAATCTTGTAATGGGCTTTTTGTACTGATCGTGCACAGAGAGGGGGGCAGGGAGAGGATTTGGGTGGCACTGGCGTCTGCCTTCTCTGCATTTGTAAACTGGCACGCTCCCTCAAAACAGCTGGTATTTTGGCTTTTAAGTTATATCTTGGCTGTGACTGTTGGCCATAATCTTCCTAAGTTTCCTTGCCGATGCGGAGGGGTGTGAAAAGTCATTACCCTGTGCGGGCTTTTCAGGTAGGGATTAAGAAACTGTGTTGAGTGTTAACTCAATGTTAAGTGTTAACTCTGTTTAATGTTTGTTGCCCTGTTTCACTGTTATTTTTCCTCTCTCTGACTGTTCAACCTTTAATTTGCAAGAATTAAATCCATACATTTCTTGCTCCGGAGGGTACTGTGGTGCCAGATCCTATGGGATTTGCGGGGAAGGAACTTTGAAAAAAATTGTTTTAATGTTTTTTGCCACATGCGAGTACTCCATCCTGATAAGGGCCCAAGAGTTGGTAGCAAGAGACCAGAGACGCTTGAAGCAGTTTGCTGGTCTTGTGGGTACATTAAATTTACCTGTGGGTTAAGAACAGAAAAGGGAGCAGGATCACTGATTGCGGTTTTTTGGCCAGACTCAAAATACATGAGCTGAACACATGCTGCTAATATGAGCAATGTTGAAAACTAGGTTATATATTTTGGTCCAAGACCCTCCGTTGCTTTGTTAATCTGTGCTAACGCTGAGGCTTTTAGCCTCAATGCAATACATAATATAAAACCCAATATGTAACTTGCTATCCTTCTAAGAGAGGTTTGTATAAGCAGTGGATGAATATGTTAATAAACGGCCTTTCAAATCAGCAAACAGCAACAAGCTGTTTTAAATCAATGCGTACTTTAATCAAGTCTTTAAGTAAATCGCCAACTTTTGTATCAGCTGTCAAACGTGGTGAGCAGCAGCACTAGGTAAGTAAATCAAAATACTGTTACTTTTGTTGTTGGCAGGTCATTATGCACGGGAGAGGCAGAGGAGTAGCAGGCCAGATGGGCCGAGGACGCTTGATGCCAAATAAACAGAACCTGCGAGTGGTGGAGTGCAAACCTCAGCCCTGTATTGTGTCAGTTGAAGGGCTTTCTTCATCAACTACTGATGTCCAACTGAAAAACCTGCTGATGTCAGTGGGACCCATTCAGGTAGGTCAACCTCGGTTTATCGTTTTTGTGCCAAAAGGCTTTCATTCCGGAAAGCTCAATTAATTCCCTGACACTAAATACAATGTGTGTTTATTGGTAATTTATGTTTGAAGGCACCCCCACTCACACGCGCTACACCTGGTATTAAAGCCAAGCACGTGATGATATTGCGGCATGGGAGGCACGGTAGGATTTTGCAAACCATCATATTCCTGCTGCAAAAATCTCCTTCATTTTGGAGTTCTTGTACTATCTGTGTTATTTTCTTAAACGATACAAGCGTGTCCGTTCTGTGAGGTTGTTTAGGCCAAATGATCATATCAAAGCAAAACATATTTTGGTTGCTGTCCTTGTTTCTATTGTTGACTTGCACCTACCCCCTTTTTTTTGACATTTACCTATTCCTGTCATTGCAGTCCTGGGGTTAGAGTCCTTAATGACCACTACCCGGTGGAGATTTTGTACCATGTAGCACCATCTACTTTTCCAGATGAACACACAGTCTCCTTTGAAGGATTTTCTTTATCACTTACTTTTTTTAGAAAGTTCTCTTTAGGGAGGGGGCCGCGAGCAAGGTTATAACACACACAGAGTGAATCTTCTGTTTGTAAACTGCCTCCTGGAACTGATATACCTGTTAAACTGACTTCAGGAAAACAGGAGGGTTTCAAAGCATTGAAGGGTTCGGAGGCCCTGTCTGACTTCTTGTTAGTACATTTGAAAATATCAGTCAACGAATAATGAAACATACAGATGAAGAGAATTTTTTTTTCCTTGGGTTTTTTTCGGTTTTGTGTGCTCCTCTTGACAGGATCAGCGTTTTCAGACAAATGCAATGCATGAATTGGAGCTATTCTGTGAGACTTCTTTATTAGTAGGATCATCTCTCTGTTACAAAACACACTGCTCTCCTAAAGATGTACATGCTGCCTCACTTCTTCCCAATTTAGTAAACGGAATAATGCTGAATTATTTATGTCGTCAATTCGAGAGGTTTAATTTGTTTGTGAAAGCAAAAATACTCTCACAAAATACTTTGTCCCTTCGTGTTCTATAGTACTCTAGGAAATTATTCATACAGTTCCAAAGCACATTTATTCAGTGTTTACTTGCTAAATCTTGCATGAGAATATTAGAAGGAGATTAATAGAAAACCTGCTAGGAAATACTCACAATTGAGAGAAGTTATTGAGAATGTGCTAAAAAATTTATTTGGTACTTGCTGTTTCATAGCAGACTCCAAACTCTGGTCTCTCAAGTCAATGTCACAGACCAATTTAGAATGATGTACTTACAGGAAAAAAAAGGATAACTAATTTCCCAGTGGGATTTGCTGCATCCTTGTGCCCTATATATAGAACTTGTATTCTTGCAGCAACATCAGCTGTACTTCTGGAAATTATGGTTTCTAAATCATCATCTATTTTCACCTTACCAGAGATGTAGAAGTGGTACTTGAAAGAGATGCTTGAATTTAGCTAATGATGCAGAAGACTTCTGTGCTAATTTGGCATTTGAATTTCAAGTCTGACTTGTAGAAGGCTAGAAATTTCCTGGCTTGTTTGATACTGAATGATGTTTCACAAGGGTGGATAGTGAGGTATGCAGGGGAGAAGTGATCCTTTTGTATGAAGAGCATGAGACTGGGATCGCTGTATGCGATATTTAGCTCTTCTTGAGTGTGGGGTTTTTTTTCATGGTACCGTGATGTACCACGGAAGTGTTAACACACCAAGGGAGGATGAGGCAGCAGCAATTTTAAGTGCCTTGTAAGGCAAGAACTGAAAATAAAATGTTTGAAAATCTGTGGTGTTCCTGTTCACAGTAATCACTTCTATACAGATGGTGCTAAATTTTCAAAGGGGTGAAAATGCCAGAACGCACGAGTGGATTTTCTTGTGGCTATAAATTAATGTTTTTAGTTTTTGTGCTCAGTGCTGTACAAATTCCCTGCAACTGGAAATGGTCAGGAGGCTGTGATAGAGAAGGGATGCTCTACTTGGTTCTTTCCTTATTCTTCCTTGAAAATGCATTTTATTGAAGTGACTTGCAGTGAGGAGTGCGGAAGTGAGCCACCGAAGAGAGCCAGGTAGTGAATGGAAGGGTTCCTTGCCCAGTTGGCTTTGGGGGCTTCATGTGTGAGGACAATAACTGAGAGGCAAGGACGGGTCATAACCATGACCAGAGCAGAGATCTCAGGTCATGCAGAGCTGTGATGCTCTAAGATGAAGTGTTGCAGCTTGGTGAACTGAAATAGAAGGGATTTGTCTGAATATTGCCTCTTGTGTATCAGTTTCTGCTGCAGTGAAGACATGAACGTGGAAATGGCTGCATTGAGGCATAGCTTCCAGTGAAGGGGAAGAAATACTTCCCAATGATCTCTCTGCTCTTTGACCATAGGAAAAGATTGCAGGCACTTGTCCCACCTGGTACAGGACCGCTGCTTAATCTGCACCTTCCCTACTGGTGCATCTGTGGAGCAATTGATCCCACACCAGCTCCTGTTTTCAAACGTGTAGTCTGGCTCCTGATTTTGTTGCGGCGTGCTTGTCCTGCATGTATTGTCTCAGGAAGAGCATCTTTGCTGGCATAACAGAAAGTTTTAATGTATTTATGGAAAAAGTGTATGTCAATAGAGTGAATCAGGAGGAAAGAGATTCCTTTGTTTTTCTGGCTGCAAAAGGGTTGGATTTTTATTTTCAGCTTTTTCATGTGGGTGTCATTATTGAGGTACAAGTACCTTACACAAATCTTTGGAAGGGAAGTTCAAAACTTCCCTTAATTTTTGATGTTCAATGCTCCTAGCTTTGCCGTCAGCTTGCATTGAGGTGATGGTTCTGTGAGTCAGGGTTTGGGGACAGCTGGGCATGCATAAGAGAAGGTGAAGGAGACTTTCACCGTTGAAGTTGGAAATGTGGTATTTTTCCCCTCCCATACCCTAGAAAGAGAGAAAATTATCTTTTCCTGTATATAAATTTTGAAATGCCCTCTATTGCCTCATCACTGAAGAATCTTTAATTCTCATCCTTGCTTCATGAAAGCTGCTCTGTTATTAACACAGGAGAAAAAAAATACCATTAAGATTCTCAAGATACTGAATAGAAGAAAATCTTTGGGGCTCCAGGAACAGCCCCTTAGTCATAGCTGCATTTTACAACTCAAACGTGATTAAATTAGCAGGAAAATTATTTCCTTTCAGCATAGTGTTTGCTGTCAGACTCTTTCTGGAGAAGATAAGCTTTCAGATATGAATAATGTACCTGCAGTAAAATCAGAATGCTGAATCTAAAATAATTACATACTATAAATAAAATTAGGCATTCTGAAGTGTTGGAAAGTACAGAAGATTTCTGAGCACACCACCAAACTAGAGCCTCCTGGGGACTGCACTGGCGCGGTGACATTCAGTACACATCCATCCAGAACCGCTTGCTGAAGTAGATTACTAATAAGTTGTAAAGGTCATGAAAAACCCAGTGCATTTTTTTTTTGGTGCTCTTGAATCTGGGTTTAATGTTTATACTGTCTAAAGAAGCTTGTGTTCAGCTATTTATTGCCACCTTCAGTTATATATATTTTTTTTTTTTTGGGATGATGGCAGGTAGAGGAGAGCATTTGCCAGATCTCCAGATAATTTGAGTACTGAGTGATCTGTTCTGTGAATGTGTTCCATCATCATCTTTAGTCATATTTTGTTACATCAAATAATGGCAAACATAAAACCTCAGTGCAAAATCTCAGTATTGCTTTGTGAAGGTTTAAGATGATAAATTCTGATGTTAGAAAAGAAGGGGTAGGGGGGAAGTAAATCTCGAAAAATTCCACTGTTGTGTATCAGAGGTGATGAGAATGCTGCGATTATAGGTGTATTTTGAATAGTTTTACAAATACGCGTTTTACTCTGATAACACAGTCCTTTCTTTTCTGGTCTCGGAAGGGAAAAACAATTGCCATGTCGATGTGCTTCTCTTCGCTTTCTTAGAGTGACAGTGCTACCTAGTGCTCAGTTCGGGTAAAGGCAGCTATATGCACTGACATAGTCTTCAAAATCGATTCGTTTCTTTTTAGTTTAAAGGCTCATCAGTGGAAATGATGAGCATGCCCGGAACGTGAATGCTCCTCCAGGATCAGCGGGGCAGTTCTCCGCGTGACACGGCACGCAAGGTGCACAGGGCTGGCGTGGTGACCCTTGTGGTCTTCCTTGCTGTAAAAACATTTTCAACCAAGAGTTTTTGCCAGCTCCACCGACTGTGGGAGAAGACACGGGCAGTCCTGTTCCATCCTTGGGGCTGGGGGAAGAGAAGAGCAGCTCTGTAATGAGCCTGTCCAGTTCAGCCCTGCTATGGAGCAGTATGTGAGCTAGAGATGCCCATTTCTGGGATAGGAGAAGATCCTTTCATCTCCTCTTGAGCGTAGAGGTGGAAAGCTGAGCACTTTTTAAAGCAGATAGTAGGAACTCAAAGGTAGCAGAACAGCAGGAAGGAGGGACAGAAGGTGGAAGAGATCAACTGCAACAGCTGAGGATGAAATAAATATATTCTTTCCCAGCCCGTATGCCTGCTGGTAATGACTGGGAGGTGTTGCTCCCAGGAAAGATGTTTCGGGTGTCAGGAGATGGTGACAGTAATAAAAACCTGTCTGCATTTATTGATGGGAGGAAAGAATAAGTAGAATCCGATCTTTCTTTTTAGAAGGTGCTTGCTGTGCTGCTGTTCAGCTTGTTGCAGAGCAGACTAGATCACACACTGGAGATGATGTTAGTTAGGAAAATTTACACTTTCTTTTTGCCTAGCCCCTTTTTTAGCAGCTTTGTATGGGCTGCCACTCCGAGTCCCAAACTCACCAGTGAACTGAATCTGCTGCTTATTAGGTAATCCTTTGACTTCAGTGAAAGAAATTAAGTAAAGGAGGAAACTTTTATTTCCTGTGTGTCTCCTGTAACTGAAATGAGTGCTTGCTCCAGTCTCACTCCTACCTGCTTGCTTTCCACTTCCCAGTGCTCTGTTATTTCCCTTTTAACTTCATCCTCTCTGTGTAACCTCTGAGAGTTTTGGTGTCAAAGATACTTGTTTTCTGCAAGAGATCTCTTGCAGGTGTCCCACTGCTTGTCTCAAGACTCTTTGTTTTGCTGGGACACTTAACTAGAGGTTATTGTGCTGCTATTATCATACAGGCTATTTCAATAGTACTTTCACGGATGTTGTAAAACTGTGTGTTCATTACAGAGCATGCGTAGAGGAGGAATTTGAGGGCAGTGTAGATCTGCAGGCCTAAAGAAATGTCAGCAGAGAGAATGGTCCTTTCATGATATTCATGTTTTAGTCACTGGTAATAGTTCAGCTGTAGAGAAAGCCAAAGCTTCAAATGGTTGGGGTTTTTTAATTGTTGAATTATATAGTATGTTTTAAAACAGTTGTGGGCAGACTCTCAATCAAAAGCATGGGTGATCATGAAACATTGATTGGTTTTGTTGCATTTTCCATTCAACACAAGGTCTGCATCTTCCCACGGCTGTGTTTAAGGAAGCAGAAAAAGGAGATAATCAAGATCGGTATGAGCTCTGTGCTGCCTAAATCCTTTCTATATAAAATCCTTTTTCTCAGTCTACAACAGTTTTTTATTTTTAATGCTGGGAATATGTCAGAATGTAATCTCTGTTCTCCAGAGTCAAATGGGAACATGCCCAGAATACCCCTAATCTCAGGTTGGTCTCAGGAAGTGCTGTACAGTAGATCTGTATGCCTGAATCTGTGAAGTAACCAGTCATTTGAAATCCCTTGGAAGTTATTGTGCGTATTGTCAATCCTTTACACCTGAGTGGATCCGGGAAGGGGTTTTCATCCTCTGGTGAATGTCTGACTAGGTCAACTTAAAGAGAAGATGTGAATGAAGTTGTTTGCTGAGAGCTGTGACGTTTGGAAGGATTGTGATATTTCAGTTTAGGAATTCATGATGAAAGGAGATTCTAGCGGAGCACGGAGTGGCAACAGGGAAATCTCCTGTGGAGGGAACGTGAGTGTCCCCTTGTTAAACGGGAAGTCAAGTGATGCTCGGTAGAACCAGCCCGTCTCCAGAGGCAGGCTACGTGGCTGGCTGTTCCCTGCCTTCCCGCACTGGCCTTTGGCATCCTGCAAAATCAGTAGGTAACACAGTAATACTAAATTCAGATCAAATTTCTAATGAGGCATGATACTTTGGGAAAGGTAGACTCATATTTCTGTCATTGTAACAGAGATCATAAGGCTAAGGGTTACTTTAGTAATATGTTATGGCACTCGGTTATCAGCCATAGCACGAGCTATGGAGGGCTTGAACCTGGAACAGGTCACTGGCACGGTCCCCTGTAGCAATCCCTAGGGTAATTTTGGAAATGTGGTGTTGCAGGAGGGCTAGCACATCTCACGAAGGACTGATATTTTTGCAGAGACTTGCTGTGGGTCCGTTTGGCTTTGTTGGTTCAAATGATGGATAAAACATTTTCTGAGAGAATTGGAATTTTGCAAATCTTGCCCATATTAAACATTGTCAAGCAGAATATTTTCTTCAGGATTAAAAATTGTTGTGCTTCCTCCTAATTATCACACATTGAGGATTTTTTTAAAATTCCATGATGCTATTTCAGTCTGTGGTGTTCATATCGTCAAAGTACGTTAGTTTAGTAATTGTCTTATTTCTTTCTTGTTAAAACAAAATCAGAGCTTTTTTTTAAAAATACCTAGACAAGGTATATATACACCTAATATACCTAAACAAACATGAAGTGATTCTGCATCATTTTCGCCACTGTAGTTTCAGCACAGTGGAGGCTCAAAAATCACATTAAAGCTGTTTGAATTCAAAATTTTTGGACAATTTCCAGCTAGAGAGGTATTGTTTGTGTAGTGTTAGTTTATCCTTTTGTTTAGCAGTGTTTAATACTCTCTTGAAAGCATAGGCACATGTAACTGCAGTGGTTGAGAACACCCTGATGCTAGAAATTACTGCCTTGCCGCTGAGCTGTGTAATGGCTGGTGTTTAGGCAGTTCAGCGAAAAATCAGATGGGTTGGCTTTTTGTTTCCACAGTCGTCTGTATTGACAAGTGAAATTAAATCTTATAAAGATGCTTTTCAATAGACTTGCGCACGAATTGATGCCTTGTTGCCAAAGCAATTGAGTATTAAAATATATTTAGCGTTTTGGCTGCATTTTCTTTTTGCTTTGGAAAATAAGGCAGTAATGCAATGTAAGAACAAGCTGTGGCATAATATCCAAAATAATCAGTCAATAAACTGTATTAATTCATATGAAAGTATAAGTTGTCTATCATAAGATTTGGATACTTTGCCTCATTTTGCTAAGTCTGCAGTATAGCAGAATGTCTTCCTTTAGTCAATATTTTTATATACTAATTATCAAGCAGCTTCTTAATAATTTATTTTTACTGCAAAAATCACGTTTTGCTTTTGTGCGTTTCAAGAATATTAATATAATAATAGCTCAGTTGTTGTGGAAAAAGTCACTAAATGCAGCTTCTCTTCCTCAGTTGATCACAGCAGGGGTCTGGAGTGTAAACCGTGTGGTAGTTGAGCGAGACCTGACGTTGTTGTGAGGATCAGTTGACAGCAGGGGGGCTGGCGGTGGTTCAGGAGAGGGGAGAGAAGCAGATGACAGCAGGACATGCAGGGTACAGCTGAAGGGTTGCATCCCCGGGTTCTTTTCCAGCTCTTCTTGTCTGACTGTTCTCTGAAACATTTGTGCTTTCAGTGGTTCAGACAGGTTTTTCTCGTAATAAAAGTTTCAAGTTCTTTGAAAGAAACAAAAGAGCCAGATTTACTTCTTTTGATTGATTTTTTTTTTAATTGCAGTTCAGAGATTTTTTTAACTCTTACAGGTCAGTTGTTTCTAAATCTCATTATTTAATGGTTGTGATTAATTCTTAGTCTTCAAAACTTAGTACTAGGACCTAACTTAGTCTTTAGTCCTTTTCTAGCCAGAAAAATGGTGCCAAGAGAATGTGTATTAGATACAGTTCTATAAATCATAATAAAGTGACGTCAGTCAAGGAGGAGAATGCAAACTTCAACACCTCCTTCACCCACTCCAGCAGATAACCTCCTAGAGAACTGAGCTTTGTCCAGGGTCTTTCACTGGTGCTTTGTGCACCAGAATGACCATATTCTCGTTGGTAAACTGATTAACCTTGTCAAGAACTTTGTGATTTAAAAAAAGAAATCATCTGCAAGTGGTTTGGGTTTTTAAAGATATATCCCATTCCGCCCAGCTCAGAAACTAAGTTGCAGTGACTTAGCTAAACCTTTCCCTCGTAGCAGCCTTCCAAAAACTATGCAGTGCAAATAACCCACTGAAGCTCAGCAGGTTTGCCGAATCCTTTAATTTTTCCTCAGCTTTCACTTTAAAATCACAAGGGTGATGGAAGTATTAAACTTCTGTGATTTTCCTGGCAAGAGCGAAGCTTTCTGTCAATTACATGAAGGTGCAAGGTAGCTACTGCCAAAATTAATGACTTCAATATCACAGATAGGTAAGTTACAGAAAGAGCCTAGCCCCGAATTATCAGGCTTTTGAGTACAAAGAAATACGACTATGAGGTGCCGTGGCTCTTGTTAAATAAGCGTCTTATCAACAGTAGTCTTGCCTGTTCAAAAAAAGATAAAAGTAGGCAATTTTAATACTAGATTTCATTCAGGCATTTGACATCTTGGTTAAAATGCTGCATTAGATTGAATAACAGGGAACACATTAGTCGGATTAAAAATTCTTTCACGGAGAGATCTCAAAGCGTGTCACCCTTAAAATTTATCATCAGGTGGGATTGTATGTAATTTCCCAAGGAATAGTTGTTAGTGTAAAGATACGTGATATGATTTTTAATAGTCTAGATGATGATACAGAGATTTTTCAGGTGAAATTTAAAATCCTGGAGGCTGACCATCAGAGTGCTGGAGTCATCCAAATGTAGGGAGGTGCTGCCGAATTCCAGGCAAGATGCAGGAGCAGAGAATACATGTATACGTAACCACCAGGAGGTTATAATGAAGTCTGGAAAAGTTTTAACCTTCTTGTATATGTGTTTGTGTACATATGTATGTACATATATATAAATAACAGTACAAAATCGGATTGTTTTTAGGTAGAAACTTATGCACAGAAAATAGAGATGTTGGGAATTCTTTGATTTTGTGTCCAAAGCCATAAGAATAATTGGAAGTTGGATGTTGAATCAGAACAATTCTGTCTTGACTGTGCTGCAATGTAGGCCATTAAACATCCAAAACCTGCTGTGAAGTACTGGAGTCACAGGACCACTCTCCAGGATCATCTTGGCATTGCCTGGACTTCTCCTGCTGCAGCAGGGAGCAAGGACATGAGTTCTCCAAAGCCCTGGCTGAAGCACGCTATAGTTTTGAAGACCTCAATACTACACAGCGCTTTTTTGGATAGTTACAGCACTGTGAAATGCTGCTATCATGGTGTGGGAAGCACATATCCCATGGACTTGTCCCAGTAGCTGTGTGTTGCGCAGTTTCCCGTAAGGAGGACTTGGAAGTGGTGACCTAAGCCATCTCATTCAGGGTCATGTTGGTTGTTGGTGTCTGTTAAAAGCTAGCCCCTTGGTTTTGTTGAAATAGTGTGAGGATATACAGTCTAGGGATCAAAACCTATCACTTTTTTCCTGTTTCTGCCCTGTTTAACCTGTGCAAAGCCCCAATTTTTTAATGTACGTCAGGAGAATGACTCCAGGTGCTTGTGTGTGAGGTTGAGCTCTGCCCAGCTGAGTGTTTCTCATTCAGTTGGTGCAAGTTTGGCTGCAGGGTTTGGCTCATCTGTGTGGATCAAATCGAAGAGCTGTTGCCTTTGCTTAACAGGTGATGGTCTGGGTTTTCCAGTTAGGACAGTTGCTTAATGCACCAACTTGAGGACTTTCAGCTGGGTCCCTGACTGCAGGCTCAGAAGTCTCTTTCCATTCCCTGGACACCAATAAGTGTATCTGAGAAAAGAAATATGACAAAACTTCAATGGGTTTGATGCAAAATGGGTTTAAAGGGAACTTCTAAGATTTTGTCTTTTTTGTCTCTGCAGAGTTTACAGATGCTTCCTCAACAACGGAAAGCCATAGCAAAATTTAAGGAGCCAGCACATGCTTTAGCATTTCAACAGAAATTCCACAGGTAAATAATTAAGCGCTGCTGCCGCCTTGGTTCCTTCCCTCCTTTTAAGAGATTAAATCAGTCTCCTCTGCTCAGTGTTTCTTTTAAAACTAATCAAGCATCTGTTTATTAGTGACCTTCATAGAACCCTCCTTGTGTGTTCCACACCCCTAGAATCGGTTTGAGTACCAGGTTTAAATTTCTTTTAACTTTTAACAGGCACATGATAGATCTGTCCCACATAAACGTGGCACTGATAGTTGAGTGATGTCGTCTGAGAGAAACCCTTACACTGACGGAAGCGCACTGTGGAGCTACGCGAGACGCAGTGGCAAAACGATCATTGTGAAACCTTTCAGCTTAGTCTTTAATTGCTATGTTGAACTACAGAAAGCAGCAAGATGTCCTCCAGAAGAGCTGAACTTGAGAGGATCTGCAAAGGTGGAATTTCTGTTCGGTTTGTTCACGTTCTGTTGTAACCACGTGGAACTACAGATTTTTTTTCAAAATGCTCTCAATGCATGTAGACACTGTTCTTCAAGATCCTACTGTGTGACCACAGTGACTTGAGAGAGAACGTTTACATCGAAAGATTTAAAAACATTCTTCATAGCAAAGAATATTTGATAATGGTTGCTCTTATCTTCAGTGCGAGGTTTTTGAATGAAAACTCACTTTTCTAAACAAACACATTAGTTCCGATGTATAACTGAGAGCACAGAAGGTATTCTTGCATAGATTTAAATGTGGTCTACTTCACTGAATAGCAGGGTGCTGAGAAGCTTTGGAGGTGACACTGGAAAACTGTAGTTTCGATCTTTGTAAATATGTTAAGCGTGTCTTCTATTCCAACACAGACTTCCATCTTCTCCTTCCAACTCCACTTATTCCATAAAGCTCTGCGTAGGAATAACGTTGCTGTATTTTCCCTTGGTTTTTAAAATGAAGAGTTTTTGCCCTTCTGTAGCATCGTGGGGTAGTGAACTCCCAAGTTGTAACTAGGTTGTTTTAAGTGACATTGCCAGATACAAGGAAAAAGAAATATTTAGTGGCTCACTTCAAAAATGTTAGCAGGAGGAGTGGTGCATTCCTGATAGTTCTTTTGGGCTAGCGTTTCATGATTGCCGTATGCTTTATTTTGATTAGGTTTTTTTTCCTTTGAGGATTATTTTGTGACTAATGCTGAACCATAAGAAACCCGTAACTTGAAAGGACTTGGTTTGATGTGTTGTTCTCGAGAAATACAGGACTATAAGGACGTTGTGAATCTGCTGGTGAACGTGGCAGTTCCCAAAAATTACATGCAAGCATTAAGGAGCTTATATTTTTATGCAAAGTAAAATACATAATATTTCCTTTTGGTTAGAACCATCTAGATGGTGTTGCCAAAGGAATAATTTTTTTCAGCTACTTCTGAATAAACTTATTAAAATGTCATCTTTATATTGGATTCTAGTTTTTATGAACATTTCCTTAGTTTTTAGACCGTAAGCTTTTGCTTCATCCTTTATTTTAGGAGTACTCTTAAGCACTCCACCTACTATTTGAGGGGGGGCACGACTTGCAGAGACCTTACAGGTTTGTTACTTGGGTGACCGCAGAAGAACACTATTGGTATGTAATGAAACAGCTGTGAATGGGGTCCAAAATAGGCTGCCAAGTGTGGAAGGATGAACTAAGCAAGTTTATAGTAGCGTAGATTTATTTTTTATTTTTATTTTTTAAGATTTAGTGGTAACCAAGTCACAAAGATCTAATTGGCTTTCTTACAGTTTTGGTCCAGAATTTCAATTAAGCAGAAGTTACTAAAAAAAAAAAATTGAATAATAAATACTGTCAAAAGTCTTCTAGGTAAAACTGCTCTATGTTCACTGAAATAATACAGAATAATGTGGTACTTTGGAAATACTGCATTGGGGAAAAAAAAATTAAAAGAATACTCTGAGCCCATTTACAACTTAGTCACAAGACGCAGTAACATCATGAGAATTTTTGCGTGGAAGTGAGCTTTACACCTGTCTGTGTAGTTCCCTATTTATGCATAATTCTTAAATAACTCCCAGCACAATTGCTCTACGTAAAGTGCTGTTAGTGCTTCAGGGTAGACCCAGGCCCAGGAGAGAGAACGAGCTGCAGGTAGGAAGTGCCTGGTGGGAGCCACCCTGAAGACCGGTGCAAGGTGATGTGCCCCGTGCTGGTGAACTCCTCACACCGTGAGCACTAGGATTCCTGCGCTGCCTCCTCAGGTTAGGGAATTTTTAGTTTTAAGGAATGAATGCTTGTCTTTAAAATGAGTCATTAAACAGTTATTCATCCTAATGTCAGGGAGCGGCTTCTCTGTGATGAGAAGGATGGGGAGACATCTCGGAGAGGAGCAATGCCAGTGCGTGTCTGGGAATCTGGTTAGATGCAAACGGCAGGCAGGCCAGCAGCTGAGTTCAGCAGTAGGAACATCTGCAGTTGATCAGCTGTCCTGTCAGAAGCAAACGTTATTGGGGTTAGAGGGTTTCTTGGAGCCTGAGAATATGGGTTTGATTCAAAAGTCAAAGAAGTTTGTAGAAACGCTCCTGCTTTGGGTTTTGAATCCATCCCAAAGAGGCTGAGGTTCAGCCAAGTTAAGTTTTAAGAATTTTTATTCAGTTGGGTTTTTTTTTAAAAAAACAAAACAAAAACCAAACCAACACTTATTTTGAGACAAATGTGTGGCTTTGGAATAAAGTCATGAAATCGCCTCAGATCTATTTAAATGTAGGAGGCAACGTAAGCAATGCCTGTTTAATGACTGGGTGCATCCTCTTTAAAGGCAGTTGCAGTAGGTTATTGCTTGTGTGTAGACAGAGTTCGGACGGATTGCTGGTGATTTTAGCTGCTTATTTGCAGTACCGGGGTATCTTACTATGTGTAAATGTACTATATATGTATGTATGTCTATATGCATTTTATTATACACATACATACATACTCACGCCCTGTATCGTCACCATATCCCTCTAATATCTTAACTCAGTAGCAAAAGTAGCAATTAGGTGAGTCATTTGTTAAGCTGTTTGTGTTTCGTTAGTTCTAAAATCTGAACTTAACAGTGGATCCCTTGGCATTGATCCGTTTGGACGATACAGCTCTTCTAGATCCGTTTGTTGTCTCCTCCCAAAATACCACAAAGGAAGTAGAGGTAAAGCTAGATGGACGTGTTCTTGCCGTGTTCTCTTTCAGCACATAGTTAAATCTAAGCATCCTAAGTTAACTTTCTTGGAAGATCTGTTGCAACCATTATCTTGTTCTTTCTTTATCATGCATTCAAAATACAATGCAAAATGCGGGGGAAAAAAAAAAAAGGCATTTAATGTAGTATGTAAATAATTGACCTTTTAAAATTAAAATGTTACTCGAAGTGCTTACAGTCAACCACATCTTAGCTATTTGTTAGTTTTTTGTGTTGTCTTATCTAAGTTCAATGGATACAGTTCCATAAATGTTGATGTGTTTTTGTGTATATCTTCAAATTTTTATAAAGATGCTAGTAAGTCAATACATATATCCTGATCTGTGTATTATTTGTTCACAGTTTTTATTAGCATAATTTTATAATGGTTTTAATAGGCAACTCCAATCGGCACTTATGTGGAGCCAACTCTTTCCCGTCCCCCCCTCTCACCCGCCCTCCCTCCCCCCGAGTTGTTTTGTTTTCTTCTTGTAGCACTGGAGAATTCACTTCATAACTAATCGTATTTTGCCTTGACTAAAAGATTGGTTTGGCCATATGATCTGTGGTATTTTAATAGAATGTTCTATTTTTTTAATTAAAAAAAAATAATCTCTGTCCTTTAACTTTTGAGGGGAAATACAGTGCACTGTCAGACCAAGGTATGGGGTTTCTAGGCTTGTTCCATTGTGCTGTGCAAGTACAAATTAGGTCTGTCATGTAACATTGTTCTCAAAAGTTTGGGATATTTTGGTTTGACACGTAATTCAAATTGGTCATGTAAGACGTGGGTTCATCACAATGTTAGCAACTGGTGTGGCACATAAACTGTATGATGGAACTATGTGGGGTGTCTGAAACACTCGGTATCGTTGGGGCAGGAGGACAGCAGGTCCGTAGCATCTTCGTTGCTGGAGGAGGAGCTGCCATGCAAATGTTTATCTCTCTGTAGCGGCAGAGAATAAATTTAGACAGGGATGTTGTTTGCGGCCCGCATGCATTTCCAATGCAACTTCGCAAATGAAGAGTAAATACTGGCACCTCGCCTGTGAAGTATCTTCAGATACCTAGGTTGCTGCCCAGTTTAATTCTGAAGATTCACTTCAGATTTCCAAATTTTTCTCAAAAAAAATTCCTTCTAGCCACTAAAATGCCAAGCACAGTGCATTTAAGTTCTTTGATGTTAGGTTTCTACTTCAAAGATTTAGATGGGAGATTTTTTTTTTTTACAAAACTGTAGGTTATTTCAGAGCAACCTCAAGGGTCTTCATTGTTTTTCCTTAACGTTATCTAGCTACTTGGAATAAGAAAATACCTTTTACTTGGGGCTGAATTTTTTTAATATATATTTTTTTAAACATAGTTATATTTTATTGGTTTAGCTTGAAATTGTGCAGTTCTTCCAGAAGCTGCTGTAGGCGCTTCCCATCGTTATGCACAGTTCCTGCGTGCCTGTATGTGTGTGTGGGTGCGTTGCCCTTATTGCTGGGGTGAGAGGGTGGGCGGGAGGGCGTGGGGTTTCATTTATTTGGGGTTTTTTTTGCCTGTTTTTTTTTTGTCTAACTCGGGAGATATCCCGAATTTTGTTCTGCCGTAGTATTGTGTTGTTCTTGTCCTTTGCATAGTACTGTGTTTGTTACGTGGGTCACGATACTCGAAGGCAGAAATCTGGCTTCACCTGTTCACTGTCAAAAAGGCATTTTTTTGTCCAGAGACACAAACCTCTTTTTTTTAAATTATTTTTTGTGCTTTTTATTTTTTTTTAGTGGCACGTTCGATGAGAAACTAGATGTGAAGGAAACCAATACTGCATAGATTGCAGAAAGTTAGCTATATTATGAAGGTTATTTGGGGTAACATAGGGCTTTTGTTTCAATGTTACCTTAAATCATACCTTAAACTTGTATTTATTTAGAAACATAATACTTGAAAGTATTTTGTTTTCAATTAGTATCAAATCCTAAGGATTTCATGTAAGGTTTTTTTGTAACCTGATTTTTAATCATGTAGATGACTTATTCACATGAGCACAGAGTCTTGTGTACAAAACCACTGATTCATATTGGATCCTTACGTATACCATCTTCTGGTATGATATGGTTGGGAAGGATCATCTTGTTCTTTATAATGCTGCTTTTTGCAGGGTTGGGGTTTTTTATTTAAAAAAAAAAACAAACCTCCATTTTCTACTTCTGTGCCTGTTTGGGTGGAAAGTATGGTCTTTACTGCACTAAAGAAAACCTCAAGGGGAAAGTTGACCTCACTGGGTCTTTTAGGTGCCTGTGTTGCTTTCTCACTTCTTGGTTGGATGCACTGATTTTTCTGACTAACTGGAAATGGGCTTTATATAGATACTTTTTCAACAGGTTACACTGCATTTGTTTAATGTAACAGCACTTGGGTTAAGCGATTATTTCTTTTTACCATTTAAATAACTTTAAACTGTATTACAGAGTATTTTAGTAAAAGAGCCTGTGTACAGTTCAGTGTGGCTGTATTGCAATGTTGTGTGTAGTCACTTGGAAGATCACAATTTAGAACAAACACTGCTGTATTGATGTTACGTTTGTTCAGAGGTTCCGGATTTTCTTTGTGTGCATCTAATGGTTTTCTAATATGCTTCGTATTTTTTCCTAGTGTCTGTCAGGCTGACTTTGGAACCTTTCTAATCTTATTTCTATTTTTATAACAATAAAACCATTTTTTTTGCAGGATTTCTTTTGCAGGCGGTGAAACGTCTTTCAACGGTTTAACTTCTAATTAATACACATTTTCACTTACAGATACAGCAAAGGCAAGATGCTAACACTCATGTATTTGCAGCTGATATTCCATACCATTGCATACAATTTTTATTGATACAAAGTGCCCTCAGAATAAGTCAACTTTCTTTTTCCCTGTGGTGCCTTTTTCCTCTACCCTATGCTTTACCTCATTTCCATCTCATTTGCCCCCAGTTTTCCATTCCCGCAAGGATATTTGTATCCTTGTTATCTTCCTGCTCTTTTCACGCCCTGTTCATCTCTCCGGACCTTTTCCTTTTTGAGTGCTTCGCATCCAACCTTCTGCTCTATTTTCTGTTCTTGTAGCTCTTTTGAGGATACCTGAGGCCTAGATCTCCCACCCTGAAAGCACGTCGTACCCTACTTCTCTTTGCAGACTGTGATATATAAAGTTGAGGTTGCTTTTACAGGTGTCACACCTTAGGAGATGCTGCCCGTCCCGAAACACTGGAGAAGCATCGCTTAACGGTTTTGCTTTGCAGCTTTATCCATATTGGAGAATTAAAACATTTTGCGTACATGTTTCTAGCGTTTATGGCAAGCCAGGCGAAACAGGATTAACAACTCTTTTATCCTTTTCACTTTTCCAGGAGTTCTGTTCTTGAATTCAGTGATAGTAATAGCACTCTTTTTGTATTGCCACGTAGAAATACGAACACTGTCGACACAGTTCTGCCTCCTATTACTATTACTGAATGTGATCCTTCCTAACCTGTAAAGTCTTAAACACTGTATATATTTGGGTGTTTTGAGAATCACTTCAAATGTATTGCTCCAATCTGGATTACAGAGTTTGTTTATTAGCCGTTGAGGATATAAATTCAACAGCCGACTGTATCATACTGACTCCACTGGGGCTTCGTCTGCCTCATGTTTTCTACAGCATCATCTGCACGAGGTGTTTACTGCTAATTTCTTAAATGTAATGCTGAACTATACCAAATCCTCCACTTGCATAAGACATCTTTCTGTCGTACCTATTTAAGTGAATGTAAAAATGGAAATACAAAGATGATCTCATGTACAAGGTTTATTTTTTTACATGTAATTCCATGTGTAAAATGTCAATATGTAAATATATTTATTGTACCTAAAATATGTCAATAAAACTTGATCTTTATCACTTTCCGTCTGTTGTGACTTGATGTACTACTTGAACTTCAGACTTGTCAGAAAAAGCTTCGCATGCTGTATTATTATTTTACTGTTTTTATTATGGTAGCATCTCTGGGCCCCTACTTTTACATTGGTGCTGTGGCGGGGGCTTCTTTCCCAGCTGTGCAAAGGTGCCCCAGGTGGAAGAAGTGGCCGAAGAGAGGTGGTGGTAAAAGGGGGCTTGTGTGGGTATTCCAAGGGTCCGGGAGGCTAATGGGGATCGGATAACATGGGTGTAGGAGGGAAGCTTGTGAGCATAGGAGCTTTTTTCTGCTTTTCAGCCATGCCAACAAGTCTAATAATAAAGATCTCTGCTTTCAAGTATCGCCAGTCTTAATTTAGGTGGCGAGGAGGAGCTCTCAGCAAGCTCAGTGTGGTCACCATCGATTGCGTTACAAGCACAATATATCAACATCAGGCTAATTCCACTGGCGTGTTGTGTATCAAGAAAAGAGGTCAGAATCGCCACCTTGCACTTCGTAGGGTTTATTTTTTTAATAGCTTGTTAAAATTATTCACAAAGTTAAATGTAAAAAACCCCCACTATTGCTCTGATACCACTGGAAGTGGCTACCTGTGATCCAGCACGTACATTTTCAGTGAAGCATTACTAGCATGTCACATCGCTCCTGGGGGTAGATCTCCAGAGACCGTCGTTCCCTGGGGGCAGACTGATGGTGTTCCACGTTGGTTGTTTCTGCTTGTACCCAGAGAGAGGACGTACTAGTGACCAGCGACGCAGTGACCTTAGAAAGCTCATAGAGGTAAAAAAATGCCTCTGATGGAGCGATTTTTTTGTAGTGAACAATGTAAGAGTAGCCGTCTTCGCTTACAAAGTTCCCACTTGGTTTTCAACTTGTGATTTTGTTTTGAATTAACAATAAGAGCGCAATATGTATCCAACAGCAGCATCACCTCTTCCCCTATAGAAAGCTCCCAGCAAAAGGAAACCACCAAAAAAACCTTCAAAACCCAAACCTGATGAGTTACTACTTCTTGCTTCTTTGTACTTCCTTTCCCTGCCTCTGTTGATCTGCGGTCTTGGGGCACAAACTGTGTTTTTGTGAAGTTAATGCACCCCTGATCATCAACTCCTTGCAATAAACTGCATGGGTTAAACATTGCACAGCACAGGGGAAAAACTAGCTCTCTTTTTGAGAGTGCAGGTTAGGAGTGGGCAGACGAGTCCGTGTGGTCTTTAGATGTTGAAGTGCCCTGCTGGCCAACTTGGAATTTTGTAGGATGCTGCACGCAGGACTCGCGCTGGGGTGCGATTTGCAAATGAGGAGACTGACTGCTGCAAAGCGATGGAGGAAATCAATGGGGCTGAAAACTAGTTATGGAAGGGGTGGAGAGGGAGTGACCAAGGGAGGTACAAATAAACCTTTAAAATCAAATTTCAAGATGCCTGGTGGAGTGGAGTGCTTCAAAAATTGGTCTTGAATTGACCTTAATTAATTTGTAATGATTTGAGCAGGAAGAGCCTGAGTGTGCTCACCGAGCGTGTTGGAGTCACGTGAAGGGAGGGCTCGGATGAGGAGGAGGATCGGAGCATCTTAGAGGAATTGGATGAGCTAGAGAATTAGAATAGAAGCGAGATTAAATTTAATCTTGCAAAGTGCAAGAGCATGCACTCTGGTATTAATAAATAAGGATTTTTTTTTGCCGTAGAAGTCAATGAGAAAAGAGAAAGAGCAGTAAATTAACTGCAGATTAGCTGATCTACAGATGTGGTGAACTATGAGGAAAAAAAGACGACTGCCTTTTTAGGGTGGATGGGGCAGGACTTCCAGAAATGAACTATAGGCGTGTGTATGAAAATATGAAAATAGTGCCGGACTTCAAAATAGCAACCCGATCAACCATCTCCCTCCTGCCTTAAGTAGAAACACCCTTGTGAATATTTATTTTAGGGAGCTTTTTTTGAATGGTTCAGCTATCAAAGATTTTTCTCTGCTTTTGCTCTACACGTTCAGCCTTTCAAAGGCCAGGGCTTAAGCTACAGAAAACATCCTTAGATGGGTTCAATGAGAATTGACTGGTCACACGGTGCCACTGCTCCTTGGTTTCAAATGTCAATTCTGGTAACTGCTGAATGTACATTAAATAATTTCACCCATCCGTGCTGTTTTGAAAAGATCCCAGGGGAAGGTACGCCTTCAACTGGCGCAAGATTAAAGATGCTGACTCGGGGAAAATCGTTCCGTGGAGATTGTCGGTGTTGGGGATGCTTTGGACAGGACCTGGGAGCTGAGCGTTTCCGTTTCTTGTGATTCTAGCCCAGTATTCCACGGAATGTTAGCTAGTTAACCACTTTTCGTTAAATTACTGATGAGAGGATTCCATCTCCATGAGAAGGATTTTAAGACAAAAGCGGACTAAATAGCCCAGCAGCCTTTTCCAATCCTGTTTTCTTGAGTCACTAACAAATTAGGCTGTGCCTCCCGAAACTTAGATATTCCTGCACAGCATCACACAATCTTTCCTTGCGGGAAAGCTACTAAGAACGGAGAGTATTTTTTGCAGGTTTTTTCTTTCGTGCATCCATGCAGCGAGTCGGGAACAAGACACCCTGCTCAGTTGATGTGGATCCCACTCTGCGGGGCCTGAGGGCTGTGGAAATAGCAAAAAGTGTAAAAAGGAAGATGTTCTATTCGTTTTGATAGTGGTCAAAAGGTATTTGGGGAGTTGGGCTGCCTGGCTGCTCTTACAGCCCTCATCCCAGAGGAGGTTGGGGTCTTCAAGATGTTTTTTTCCAAGGTACGTGGCAGGGAGTTTGGGCCCCTTCTCAAATACGAAGCATCTACTTAGCGCTGCACGGAGCGAAGCGGTCCCGGGTGTAGGATGTGCTCTGGGTAATACTTACGTTAGCCATGGCCCCTGGCATCAACTATTTTGTGTGCAGGCAAAATCTAGTTCGCTACCATGGTCTAATTGTTAAAAAAATATCTTTCTGAAACCTAACCCTTACAGAAAAGTTGATAGAAAATCAAGCTACGAATGACACCCTGAACACTCGTCATCTGAATCCTTACTGCTTTGTGCTTAGATAGGTCTTAATAAAACAGAGGGTCTGTGCGAATTTGCTCCAGGATGGGTTTAAGATTTCTCTGCGGATACTCTGTGGCCCTGATATCTGTCTATTCTTTATCACTTCCAATCATTTGCTTGTCTTTTTTTCTTATTATTACCATTATTAACCTTATTATTGAAACTGGGGCTTCCGCAAACCGTGGCTGGATGCAAAATCTGGGTCCCGGGGAAATAACTGGGATTTGGTCGACGGAGCCCAAGGTGCTGTTTGAGAACCCCCGCACTGCAAATGTGTCCTTTTCTATTTCTAGCCTGGATTTTTGTGTGACAAAACCAATCCTGGAAGCCAAACCTCGTTTAACTGAATGAGGAGATCGTTTCTTTGTACATTCTCCCTCTTAAAGGCTGCCACAAACTGGCCTCTCAGCAAAGTGGTACCTGCAGTTCCTGCTGCTACAAACCTTTCGGGCTGTTTAAAGATGCCAGCTTATTGGAAAGGGCTTGTTTTCATTCACCAAGGTCGGGAAAATGCATGGATCACATCAAAACAGGGAAGATGCTGTTGTTCCCAGGTCTCCCCTGTGTTACTGTTAATCAGCTGTATCCAAAGGGAGGATGCACGTCGCCTTTAATGGGGGTGAGGAGCAGGAGGAATGTAATCATCCCTCATCAGCGAGACCCTCAATCACTGCACTTGAAACAGCTGGGGGTACGTAACCTCATCTTCATTTGAAAATTTTAGTACCTTTTCTCTTAGCCGCCTCCATTTTATGCCTCCCCCCCCTCATAAATTTTTATGTTGTTTTTTTTTTTTTAAAGGAGAATTTATGGGCGAAATGGCAGGGACCGTGTGAAATGTGGAAGAGCTAAAAGGCTATCACAGTGGTAAATGAGGCTAAATGGTTCTCTACCACCAGCTGTTTAGAGTTCAGTGATTGAGTCTAACTGACAAGAAATAATTACCCCCTCTCAGAGAGGTGAAATGGGTCCTCACACAGTGAATGCTGCTGATGAAGGGGCCGTCCCGGGAGAAGGCAGGATCGTCTCCGGCAGTTTCTATGCCTACATCTTGGTTGCTTAAACCCCTTGTGAGCATCTTGAGCTGAGGTTTTTCTTGTATATGGTGATGTCCTTTGGTGACTCAGCGCATCTCTCCCGTCTTTCTGGTCCTGGGGAGGTTCAAAACCTTGACACAACGTCATCTTGCAGGGCTGAGCCCAGTGCCAAAATATTCCCCGTGTTATTGATTAAAACTGGTGAGCGTCTCTCAGCCCTTTTTATTCCAGAGCAAGAGACCTGGTGCTTCTTATTGCAAAGCTGCGCATTAGGACCTAAAAGCACCTTTTTTCCCTTCTTTTCTAATCAGTTGCAGGGAACAAATATGAGTGCGTGCGTTTGCAGGCTGGAGAGGGTGAATACCCTGACTTAGATCTGGGAAGGAAAGGTCTTGCAGTGCTCCAGTGTGAAACCTGCACCCTCGCAGATAGCACTGAAGCCAAATCCTTTTTTTTTTTTTTTTCTTTTTAAAACACAAATCAAACCCTAAATATTTTGAGCATGCAAGACACACGAAATGCGGCACAGAAATAAGCATGATTGTGGTGGCTTGGATGCCGCTGTGTTTCCCTGGCTTTATAATTTTTGTTGGTGCATTGATGCAGATGCAAACACTTTGGATACAGCGAAACCGATGACTAAATTAATTATGGCTGTGCGAGAGCCCAGCCAGGGCTGTGCTGCCCGAGCAAAACCAGGTGCCACCGCAGGTCAGCTCAGGAGGGTGGGAGAGCGCCGTGGCCACAGCCTGGCAGGTCTCTGTCACCACCGCTCATCTCGTTTCTTTAGAAGATGATGGTCACGGTCACCAGAGAGCTGCCGTGACCCACCGTGGTGCAAAAAGGTCTTGGTGGAGCCTCAGCAGTGAATGAACAACTCAGTGAGGCGCTGCGTATGACTGTTTCATTACTCCTCTCCTCAGCTGCTGGTTCTGATGAGGCTCTGCCTTTTGAGGTGAGAATTTCACCAGTGAAATGGCCGAGGTCCCATGGGTTGTAGCGCCGTTTAGGGCACAGTGCAACATGCGGCTGGTTTTGGCCCCCTCCTGATGTACCTTCTTAGCTGCTTCCCACTCAGTTTGGTCTTGGAAGGAGATGGGGTGGGCACCGGGGACAAGGCAGCGTGCTAGAGACTGCCGAGCCTCACGGACACCCCAGTGACAGCCCTTGGCCAAGCCCGGAAGTCTTTATTGGTGGGTGCGTCTCCACCGAGCTGGGGGAGAGCAGCCACAGTGTCCTCCGAGCATCCTCTCCCTGCTGGGCTGATGGTGTCTCTCCGTTCTGTTAGGAAAGGGGCCACTCTTTTTTTTATTTTTTTTTTTTCTGGGAAAAGGAAGGTTTAAGAAACATAGCTGGGAGCTAACACACCCTTGCTTTTCACTCTCCTCCTGTGGGGACAGTTAAATGAAGCAGGGTGGTTTACTGAGCACAGAAATACTTGTTTTATCAAAAGAGCATAAACAAATACCCCTAAAGGGTGGAAAATGCCCCAAAAGAACCCCAAAATCCCACCCTCAACTGGAAAGTCTCAACCTGGAAAGGATTCTGTCCTTCCATCCACCACCAGTGGTCCTGGTCAGCAGTGGATGCCCTGTGACTCTCCCAGCTTCGTGTGTCTGATAAAAAGTAGATGTTGAGATGAATCAGACTGAAGATCTCCAGCCAAGGGGGCTTGGTGGCAGGGCAAGGAGGCAGGTGAAGGTGACCCTGACGTCATCAGCACCCACTCCCTTACTGGCTCCTGTTCATGGGGTCAATGTCTTGAAGGCAAGCATTTTGAAGCATCAAAACCTGAAAGCAAATTAAAAAATCCCGATGTGCTCTAACCAGATCCCCTGGGTTTTTAAAAGCGTGGAGAGGGCAACAGAAGGGATGGAAACCTTCTGCATGAAGGTGATATTTAGTCACAAGATATTTGGAGTTGCTTCCTGAGAGAAGATGTGACGTTGCCCATGACAACAAACACAAAAGCTGAGCTTCATGGAAGTCCTCGGGGTGTTTTTTCAGGTTGCCTCGTGCTGGCGAGTGTATCTTACGGGAGGATGCACCAGTGCGAGAGACATTGCGAATGGCTGCTGCTAGCTCTCTGGAAGGTCTTAAGAAAGGTGATTTTTAGCCCCGGTTGCAAGGACTTGTTGCTGGGCATGATGGTACAAGGGCTTTTCTTTTTCCTCAGCCTCATAAAGTTAAATAGTTAAGCCTGGTATATGCCCCTTGACCACACCTTTCCCATCCCCAGGCCAGCAATTCATGCAATTCCCACAGGCACGGGGAGAAATTCTGCCCCCAGGACAGCACCTCCCCTCTCCCCTCCTGAACCCTCTGCCCTGTTCGTGCTGCTTCTCCCAGTGTGGGCAGTGGCGTGGGGAGAGCCCAGCCCACCCAGGAAAGGCTTCCTCCATCCCAAGAAGAGCCTGAGCCCATGCCTAATCCATTCCGTAATTTAAGTGCTTAGCTTCCCCTTCCTCCTCCTGTCTCCGCAATGAGGTTTCATGATGGAGGGACACGGACTCACATGGAGCAACGGGGTGGGCAGAAGCGACGCTGGGCCACCAGGAAGGAGCGATGCTGAACGGGGTGGTGGTCGTGCCAGAGTTTTGCCTGCTCCTGCCAGGAGCGGAGGTGCTGGGAGAGGGGTCTGGGCAGGGGCTGGTGTGCCAAGAGGCGCGCGGGGGTGGACCGGCCGCCCAGCCGGGCGCTGCTGAGATCCCTGTGGGATGGGGGCTGGCACCGGGCAGAGGGAGTGAGACCATGTTTCCCACAGGAGTGTGGGCCTTGTGCCACCGTTAGAAATGCTCCAGGGAAACACGACAGAGCCCCAAAGAACCCCTTGTTGCAGCTTTAGACCAGCAGTGTTTATACCAAACGTCCCAGAATATTTCCAGAGAACTGGTTTTAACGTGTGATTTTGGAAAGGGCATAAAAAACCTTAGGTCAGACTGAGCCAGAGACGTAACCAGGCTCGAAACCCATGTATGGGAACCAATTACAAGGAGTTTGGCTGTATTTCCCCACCACCACCCCTAGCACCCCCAGCAAAGTCCTTAGACAGAAGCGTAATGAATAGGTGAGGAAGCAACCAGCCTTGGAAACGCAGCCTGCTGCGGCACAAGGTGGCAGGGAGGGTAGAGTTCTCCTTGCAGGACACATCTCCAGGAGTTGGGCAGTTGTCACCTGTGGAAACCAAGTGAAATACCCAGCGAAGCCGCTTACCTGGCACCTGCTGCTGGCACTGAGGAGCTCAACCCCCCCTGACACGGGGACACCCAGGCTCAGCCTCGTCCCCTGTGCTGCCCTGGATGCCCACCGCCGCGGGGCTGCGCTGCATTTGGCCCCCTCTGTCACCATCCTTGCTGTGCCCAAAGGAGGCCGGGGCAAGATTTGTGTGTCCTCGGTCCTTTTACTGGGTTCTCACCTCAGGGGAGACGGTTCCCCAAGCTCTCGTGTCATCCTTGCTGATGGAAGCAATGACTTTGCTGGGAGAAGTCAGTGGAAACACTGTCCAGCTCACAGCCCTCCCACCGGCAGGAAACCAAAGTAGCAGATTTATAGAGGGGATCGAGTAGAAAACGACAGTTTAGCTCGATTTTGTTGCTCCGTTGCAGTGTTTGAGGGACGCCCTGCTGACATGCGCCAGAGGGGAGGGTTAATTCAGGGAGAGGTGGGAGGAATGAGGAGCGACTGCTGCCGGTGAAACCTTTTTGCCTGCTGGTGGGTGACAGGGAAACCCACAACACACCACGCACTGAGTCCACCGACACCGTTTCTCCCTTGTATTTGGCAGAGCTGAAAATTCCCAGGCCCTGCCTGCTGCCGTGGGAGGCTGTTTTTAGGAGGAGTGTCAGCAGGTGGTGCTGGGAAGCTGGGCAGGGTGGCAGAGCATCCCCCGGTACCGCCACGGCCGCAGCCGGAGCAGGGGAGCAGAGTCCTGAGTGTCCGCCTAACCTGGAAAAAGTGATTTGGATGGTAGTGGGAAAGAGGCGTAAAAGCCTGCAGTGTGATCTCCATCCTGCTGGCTGCTTTCTAAATGAGCTTCATTATACACGTAATTAAAGGAAGAGATTTGAATGCTATTTAGCAGTGTTTTAGGGGTATTAATTTCAAGACTAAGGGCACCTGGAGATTAAATGAATTAACTCACAACCGAATCAGGTTAATTGTAATTTTCTTTACCTGGAGTGAAGCTGAAAAAGAGAAGGTTTTGATTCAATAACTATGGATATATAAAGAAAAGCAGGTTCTTGAACAGAAGGAGACTTGCTATGAGAAACAGTGAATTGGGAAATGGAGAGGACATGAGCAGAGCTGGCTGGCTCCAGGGCCGGGGGGGATGGAGTGGGCATTCCTGGTGGGCAGCAGTACCGTGACTCAGCCACCCACAATCCTGGCGAGGGAACCACAGAATCACTTGGGTTGGAAGAGACCTTCAAGATCATCGAGTCCAACCATAGGGTCCCGACTCTGCCCTGCTCTCCCTGTTCCATTTTGGCTGCCTTTAAAAGGATGCCTGTTGTGTAGTTGGATTGGAAGCTCCCAGTTCCTCCCAGGAAGGGGTTGGAGAGCTTGTTAACGCAGAGCTCGGACCCACTGCCAGGCACGTGAGTCCTGGGAAGGATGCAGGGGAAAGCAAGCATGGAGCCTGGCTCTGTGTGCTCAAACGCGGATCCTGCGCTCGCCCTGGAACTGCCCTTCCCGCTGATTGAAGCACTAACCCAGCAAACCTAACAGAAAATGAAGTGCCAACACGGCATGCAAATTAATCTTACATAATTATGGGTTTGCAGTCTCAAGTCTCTCTGTCAGCTGCTTCGGAGCGCTGCCCAGGCTCAGCAGGACATGAGGCAGGCAGGGATGTTGCTGGGCACAGAGACCTGCTTGGAGCCGGGGGTAGACATTTGGGGTGGGTTTTTTGCACTTGAAGGTTTGGCCAGGCAAAGGTCCCTTCATCATATTGTGGAGAAACCGTGCTTTGCTCTCATCAGTGCACTCTGTTCCTCTATGCAGGAACAGCCCAAAATTGGATCTTCTGTCAGACGCTGCCCTGTGCACCCCTCTGTGGTGGAGTGGTGCTCCTGGACAGGAGCAGAGCTGGCCTGTGCCCACACCACAGAGGTTGTAACTTCACTTTCTAACCCACACCACGCCAGCCCTTTCACTGCAGCCACCCAAAATAACAACTGCCTTAAGTGAGCCCTCTCGGGCATCACATCCAGGCACCCCATCCGGGCATCCCATCTGGGCATCCCATCCAGGCTGTGGCTCTGCACGCCTGCCCCACAGCTGAGTCTGGAGCTCTTGCCTGCCAAACAGCTACCTCTGGGCTCGTCACACCTGATTTACTAGTGCTTGAATCTGGCTGGGTATCTTCAGCATGACCTGTGCATCTCTCCATCCCTTAAGCGCTGCTCATACACCTCTAGGTTAGGCTTGTCAGCCCTGAAAAATCTGTTCTGACATACAAGTGCAAGCTAAACACTGATCCAAATAACAAGTAATTAGCTATAGAGATATCTGTGAAACCTGATGAGACTCCTGGAGAGATGTGATGTATTGCTGAGTGTTTCTTTTTCCATGACTGGTGTGACTGACCAGTGTTAATGGACATGAACAATGGGCAACCTTTCAGCAAAGGACCCATCTCTAAGCCTTCATCTTTCCGAGTTCACAACCCCTTGGGTTTCCTCCTACACCTCCGTCATCACCAGATTCACCCTAATCCTAGGCAAAACCATCAACTCCAAACCCCCTTCCTTCCTATGCATATGTGCTGCTTCCCAAAGCTTTTCCCCTAACTCTGGTGGCAACACCTTGCCTCATACCTCCTAGTATATTAGCTTTTTGCATGGGCATGCCACATTCATCACAGTTACATGGTGGTAGCTAAACCCTGTAGGACTCGTTTCTCCTCTCCTGTCTCCAGTTTCTAAAAGGAATAACTGCTTTTACTCCTCGTGCACCAGGAGCGCTTTTGGTTATTCATTTTCTCACCATTTCTATTATCTCGTCAAGGTTATCTCGTACTTCCTGACCAGCCTTTTGGTCACCTTTATTGACCATAGCAGCTCTCATTGCCCACCTCAGCACACTCCTAAATTTCTGCCATATTAGAATAGATGAGTGAAAGGATCAATGCTTGAGGAAATCCATTTGCCTCCTCCTTCCATTTTCACAGCGAGCCCTTCACAGCCCCTTGTTGCCAAGCCTTCAGCTCGCACACTTGTTTCCATCTTCCCGGGCTTAGGTAGCATATACTAATGTAACATCATTGCAAATTCTTCTTAGATCAATTGTTCTGTCTAAAAATAAAATAAAAATGCTGACTTTATCAAAGAACCATTAACTGACCCAATCAATCCGGTACTATACATCCCATTTTCTGTTTGGCTCTCTTATCTTTGATCCTTCTTTCATCTAAAACCTGTTCTGTTTTCCTGTGCAACGCTGCGGTCAAGGTATTTGCCCTGTGATTGCTCAAGCCCCTTTCTCCCTGCCACAAATCAGTTTCTCCCTTTGCAGCTGTCGAGTCACCTGTCAACACAGCCGATTTAATGGATGTGTTTAACATCATCCTTCCTGGATGCGTTATCTCACACGTTGCTTCTCTCCTGCTCTTGGGTGGGGAGCAGCCAATGGCTTCCTGTTTTAAGGGCATAAAAGAACAAGTTTCATTTCCACCGTGGGTGCGTTTTCCATACATGCCCTTGTTACCATCAGCCTTTTTTCTGTTCCTCCACGTTCAACATCAGCACCCTCCTGCAAACCACGGCAAGGTACTTTTCAAGCCATACCTCAGCTTTCCCCTAACTCTGGTGGCAATACCTTGCCTGATACCTCCTAGTATATTAGCTTTTTGCATGGGCATGCCACATTCATCACAGTTACATGGTGGTAGCTAAACCCTGTAGGACTCGTTTCTCCTCTCCTGTCTCCAGTTTCTAAAAGGAATAACTGCTTTTACTCCTCGTGCACCAGGAGCGCTTTTGGTTATTCATTTTCTCACCATTTCTATTATCTCGTCAAGGTTATCTCGTGCTTCCTGACCAGCCTTTTGGTCACCTTTATTGACCATAGCAGCTCTCATTACCCACCACAGCACACTCCCTCCTTTGCAGGGTGAACAAAGTTATCCTTGCAAGGCTTCATCATCATCTGGATGTTTCAAGAACTTTTAGCTTTTCCCTATGTAAAGCCGAGCTACAAAATCTGGCTTTTGGCATTTTTCCTTGTAAACCTTCAAAACAATTGGTTTCTTTGCCGCTCGGTGACTTGCCAGCTTGTCTCCAGGAGTGTGATCTGGCTGTGGTTATGTTAGTGTCTGGTTCTGCTTTGTGCAAAGGTGCCTAAAGAGGACTAGAAACGCTTTACTGGTATCCCAAAACTGGCTAAAACTGACACAGCCCAGCAAGATATGAAGCAAAGAGCTGTCAGTTCCAATACCTCCAAAGGGCTTCACGATGCACTTGGGCAGCGCGTCAGGACGTCCTTGTTTCAGTTAACACAAGGTTCTGTTGGCAAATTCTTTGGGTTTTTTTGCTTTCGGCCCCAAACTGCTCTCAGCAGCTTGCGCAGGCCTGCCAGATCCAGGGGGCCTTGCGCTGTTGTCATTTTGTGACTCACTCCCCTCCAGTACGAGGGAGACCAGGGAGGTCGGCTCCATTTGGAAACCCATGTCAAGAGGTGCTGGGAAGGTGGGAGCAGAGGGACTTCCCCAGCCCTGATGTTGACCCTTCCTCTCCCTCCCTTCTCTGGTGTTTCTAAATCCACTCTTGGGTGCCAGGGCAGGAAAAGTTAGACTCCACCGATAGCCATGAAGGTTCTACAAGAGCGTACGATGCACCTCTTTTTTCTCCAGGCTGTTTGAGTAGTCTGTGTGTCCGCACTCCACCATTGCTTTCGTTCCCGATAAATCTGATGAGACCTTTTCTAAGAACAGGTTGTCAAACCCACTTTCCTTAGGAAAACTTCCCTTCAGACAACACTGAACCTTTTATAAAATATGCAACACCATCATGTTGCACCTCCTTCAGAAGTGCCCATGGAGGACCAGGGAGACCTACTCTCTTGTAGACGGGCTGAGCTGGGTGTGCAGCTTTCCAGCTGGCTGCTTTATACTTTTCTGTAGCTTCCAGCATCAAAGAATTTAAATCTTCCACTGTGCTACTTTTGACTCGTCTCCTGATGCCAACTTCAACTGTGCAAAATTTGCCATGACATAAATACAAGATTTAGACTCACGTTTTATTTTTAATTTCTTTTTTTTTTTTTCTTTTCTTTTTTTGCCTCTGGGTCTTCAAGATTTCAGGTTAACACCTCTGCTGCAAACAATGAAGGCTGGAAGCTAACTTGAAAAAAACCAACATAATCTGAAATTTGCATGCAATCACATGGCTCACAGAGTCAGAAATTTTAAAATGCCTCTATTAGGAGAGTCAAAACAAACAGAAAAGAGGTTTAGTAAAAATACTCTAAAAAGTCCAACTATTATGCACTGTTGTTATCTAAGAAGTTCTGTCAGCAAGACAATATTTCAGCAGCTTTAGACAGATGAGATTTCTAAAGGGGATTTCTAATTTGTATTTGTTTTTAATTTGGGGTTTGGATCACAGCAGCAGCAACAATTTGTTTTGTTGTGTATTTATGGCTGCACATGTTTAAAATGGTAAATCTGCACTGACCTATTAGACCACAAAAGTGAAACCAGCTTCTGTATTCTCATTCCTTAGCTGGAAAAATAAAGCCACAGCATGCATGTATAAAATTAATTATATTTTTACAGCTTTCAGGTTTAGGACTCAAAGGCTGCGCAAGTATTTTGGACTATCACAGCCCTAGCTTTAAAGATAAGGAGATGGTCCTTTACCAGAAAGTGACTCTTTCAAGACAAAATGCATTTTTCTAGCTGTTGCCTTTCATTAAAATGGTACTATTTAATCCAAAAGGAAAATAAAATTAATAAGGAGCTTAATGAAATATGCAAGTTTCTTTGGGATAGAAATGAACCAAAAATACAGAAAGACGGTTTGGTTTAACACCAATAAAGAGATCTAGTCTAAAAGACAATTTGGGGTTAGCACCAGATCACCCTGCATCGAGCGCCCTGCTTCTTCTTACCTACCTGTTTTTATTGGGTTGCTTCTCATGACAAATAAAAATGTTTTCCTTCAGTCTCTAAGCCTTAAAGACAAACACAGGTCAGGTCTTATTTGACTTAACAGAGAAACGTGAAGAGGCCCCGTTACTTGGCCCCACCGTGGCTCTGGAGAAGGCTTACCCAGGCAGAGCAGAGAGACTGGGCTGGGTCTCGCTGGTAGCTGGATTCATTATTTGGTGACAAATCCATCTTCTCTGCCTAATTTCTAAGCCCTGGACAAACATGTGCATAAGTTTCCTTGTTCAAGTTGCTTCATGCCCCAGGGTGGAGGAGGCTGAATCCAGAAGATGCTCCTGAGCAGTGGCAGGTAAAACCGTAGGTTGACAATAACAGCCCGGCATCCACATCCAACCTGGGCATTTTGGGGGTAAGGACCAGAGGTTATTAGGAATACGGCCCCGTTTTACACCATGGACCCCCCCAGAGAGGCAGGAGGGTCCCCGGCATCCCCCACAGGGCTGGCAGGGCAGGCAGNTGATGAAAAGTAGGACTGACCACAACAAGGGAGCACGTTGCATTACAGCGGCTGCGGCAGAGCCGACGTGAAAATTACAGGGAATGTTAAAGGAGCCCTGGAAAGGATTCAAACAGCACTTTGCTCTCGGCATGACCATTGCAGAGAGCCGACAACAGGGAAAGAAAGCAAGAGGGAAGCGATGATCTTGTCCTTCTTCCTGCAGACGCCAAAGCTCATGGTTTTTAATGGAGATGGGGAGGGAAAGAATCAAAGAAGAGGTTGGAGATGAACTTCTTCAAAACACATATGAAACTAATGTAGTTGGGTGATTTTTTTTCTGGCAGGAATAGCGTCCTGTTTTTCACCCAATTCTGGTTCATCTAACCTACGGANGTTTATTTAACCTAAGGAAAGATTAAAAAAAAAAAAAAAAATCTGCCTTTTGAGTCTCAGCAGAGCTCAGCATTTCCTTCGTGCCCGCCCGTATCTCCTGCGCCAAAAGAATCAATGTTTTTTGCTGCCTTCCCCAACCCTGAATTATCCCCGGGGGATATTAGGCCAGGGCACATATGCATCTCGCTGCGTACTGAGCTTCCCTCTCATTGCCCCTGAATAGTTACATCCCATTTCTAACCCCTTTTTCTATTGATTTTCATGGTAAACTGACATAATTTAACCGATAATGTATTTTTTAGTTTCCCCACCGCTGATGTATTGTAACATCCTCTCTCTATGTTCTTTTTTTTTTTTTTTNAGCATCGGGCCAAGCTGGCAAGTCAAACACCACCAGTTGCAAAACTTCTCGCTTCCATGAGAAGTCCTTCTGAAATGCATCTTAAGAATGTCCTAAATAATAATTGCTGGTGGGAGTGGAAGGTGCNGAGGAAGAAGATGACCTTGTAGAGGTGAAAATCTCTCTCCTGTTGTCCAGCCTGGTTGAACCCAGAGATGAGTATGGCTTAGCCCCGCAGGAGCACTCCGTGCTCGCTGCACAACTGGTAATAATTTTGTGATCAGCCTGTGATTGTTCCAAAAAATAGGAACAAACGAGTTAAATCACAAATCCAGCGCACTTCCTATCCTGCCTATTCCCGAAGAACAGCACGTCAGCAGTGCCAGAAGACACATGGATGATAAGTTACTAATAAATTCATTGTGTTGCTTGTTTTTAATGGGCTAATAAAAACAATACTCCTCTTCTAACAGTGCGCGAACGTGCATGAAAAGAAAGGGTAGAGTTTGGGAAAACATTTTATACGTGAATTGTAGGAACAGTCATTGTAGCAGTCATTAATTGCTCTAATTTAGCTTTACTCAGGTATCGATTGCATTTCTAGCAGATGAGAGAGCGTTGTACCATCGCACCGCTCGTGCTCTGTGCTGGCGGCTGCCGAGCTGCACGGTTAACAGGGAAGCACTAGAGGTCACTTTGATTCCACCTAAAGGAACAAATCCTAAAAGGTCTGGGGTTTTGTTGCTGCTTGCTTCTTTTTTTTTTTTTTTTTGCCAGTAAGACATTTTTTAAAAGCAAACTCTTTTTGCACATGTGTGCAGTACTTGTTTATATAAGCTCCTTGGGCTGAATTTTATTCTGGTGTAAAGAGTGACTCTTTAAAGAAGTTTATAAAGCTGTGCCTATATTCATCAAGAGGAAATCTGGCCCCGAGTTTCTTTCTTAATACGAAACAGCTTCCACTGGATTTGATATTCTTGATAACAGATGTCATTATTTAATGCTCAATAAATACTTTTGTCCTATCAGGATCCCTATAAATAGGAAAAGAATAGCTACGATGTATAAAACCGCAAGAAGATATTCTAATTTTGCTGCTTATTTTCTTATAGCCGAAGGTGAAATAATATTATGTGTGTTTCATTCTCAGCTTTGGTCAACAAAGTGCAGATATTTCCTCAATGACAGGAAAAAATCCTAAAACTGAGCACCTCATGATCAGGTGAAACAGTTTCCTGCTGCAAAGGGAAACCCCAATGGGAGCCCAGATTTGACTTCTTTCACGTTTGTAAAGTGATGGTTTGCCTCCTTGGGAACCTATAGCATGAAATCCGATTTTGCTTCCATTTTGGCCATCTGGGCTCGCTTAGGCCTTACCCTGCTGGCTCCTCTTGTTGTGGGGTCACAAGAGCCTGAGCCCCAGGTGAGGAACCCCTGCCACAGCTCCCTCCGAAATGGCATTGCTGCCACCCAGCTGCCCACCCGCTCAGTCCCTGACAGGGCAGGGGTCACCCAGAGACAACCCCCTGGCATCCTGCCCTTTGCTAAATGCAGTCGGTTTATTCCTGTTTCAGGAAAAACAAAGCCACTTCGAACCTCCAGGATCTTATCCAGGGAGGTGGCAATCCCTTGGCAGTGCCTAGATCCTTCTTGCTGTGCTTATGTCAGCTTCTGCTGCAAAGCGCTGCAGCATCAGCCAGGGCCCACCAGCAACATCCCAACAAAGCGTCACCATTTCTTCTGCATCTGGTGTTGTTCTACACCTGCTGGAAGGCACCAGGGGACCAGATGGAAGGGATGCGCTGGGTCCCCCATGTGCTGGTGGATACTGGCTGGGTCCTTCCCACGGCAGCACCACCAGCTCAGCGCCAAGCTGCTCAGCACTGACAAAAGCAAGACACCGGAGCTGATTTGGAATGAAAATGCTTCAGAAGGGCTTGTCCCATGTCCTGTGCTCCATACAGAGGACACCTGCCCTCCTGCTTGGGAACCAAGCCTCTCCCAGAAGTGGAAAACAGCCCTGCGTGTCGAAGTGTTGGTTGTATGGACCAGAGCACTCGCTTTCCATGGAGAACCCTTTTGCAGCCAGACACCACAAAAGAAAGGCCTGAGCAACTCCCTGCTGTCTCCATGAGTAAGCTGGGGAGCAGCAGGCAGGAGAGCTGTAGGCTGTTCTTGTTCCGTGTCTGACGCCTGGGACAGGTCCTGGCGTTGGGGCTGAGTCACCGAGACTGAGCACCGGTGCACAGACCTGACTGCGTCATGCCCACACCCAGCTATTTCTGACTTCTTCTGGCCTTTCCATGAATTGCCCAAAACCTGGGCTTTGGAGGATGGGAGGTTCCTGAGATCCCAAAAAGTCCCGAGCAATTAAGTCAGCGTTGGGTGGGTGTCATGGCAAACCTCCATCCACGCCTTCTCCTCTGGGAGAGTGGATGGTCTCTTGCTTTCTCTCCTAGAAACACACCACTTCTTCCCTTTGACAGCGCATGGAGTAAGGGAAATCTCTTTCCAGGGACAGCTCTCCATGCACTCCATGCTGCTCCCTCAGCCCTCCACGGCTTTTTAACCCCACAGCACTGTGTGTCACCCTCCAGAACACAAGAAGCAAAGCGATGAGCACCTCTCCCATGAGCATGTATCCCTTCTCCCTTCCTTCCCTCAGGGGAAAATTGAGTGGGAATAGTTTTAATTAACTACACTGTACGTGCATGGTGTTTATACCAATGCAGGCAAGGCTGAACAAGCGTGCCTTGCTCTTGGAAAGAGAGGTGCTGAGGTTTGTGGCCGCTCTGAAGTCCTGAGCTCGTCCCACAGTGGAGGAGCAGCCCCAGAGAAGTTCTGTCTTTGGACTACACCAAGCTTACTCCAGCATGGACACAGAAGGGGAGTGAATATGTGAATGCCCAGAGCTCTGCCACCTCTTCCGAGCTATGGAAAGTCTATATGCTCCCCACACCAGGACCACTGGACGAGTCAAGGATGCCCCAAATGCAACCTAGCACCCCTTGGGGAGCCTCTGCAGAAAACGGAGGGCTGACGTGACATTTGGGGCAGGATTCAGCTCTAAGTTAGGACACCTACATTCAGACACATAATTGCAGGTGTCTATGTGACCTCTTGGTGTCTCAGCGCCCTCATTAGCCCACGGAGAGCTTGTCCATCCAGACTGCTCCAGCCAGCCATCAGGTACCTACTTCGGGGGGAACAAAACTGCCCTCTGGGCCACACTGACTGCACTGAGAAATGCAATCAGAAGCCAAAATCATGTCTCAGCCTTGGGCTGGCTACTGCCTTGTGGGTCCTCCTTGCGACTTACATGTGCAGCGCAAAGTTTAACATCATATAAAAAGCCAGATGTCCTCTTTTCCTAAGGTATTTAGAACAGACTTAAAAATCCCATTAAAAACATGCTTATTTTATATATAAAGATACCTAATACTGGCAGTTGTGAGAGATTTAAAAACTAAATGCAATTTGTTAACCAATGCATAAATAAGAGGTCTTTCCAATAGGCTGCCATGTAAAGGCTCTGGACTGTCCTTGGGTTTCACCACGTACACACAGAGGAGATTCCTCAGAATGACACACAAGCAGTAGATGATATCTGCATCACTGTGTTTCTCATCATGTAGACCACACAGACCACAGAAAATTATCCTCGGAGATGTTTTTCTGCACATCTCTGATGAAGGCAGAGAGACAACAAGCTACTTGCTCAAAATCAGAAGAACCCCATCAAAGGGGTAAGGACCAAACCCGGGTCACTCAAAGCACAGCATCGTTCTGGCAATCCGTTTGCACTGAGGGTTTTTTACCGCTTTCTCCTTCAGCTGGCATTCCTACGGCTATTTATAGTTTCACTTCATAACCAGTGGTTAATATTTTCAAAGTAGTCTAGCATGTGGTCACCCACACAGAAGATGTGGCTGATTCTCCTGTGCTGCCTAAAAAGTGTTGCCCACAACATTCAGGATCTTTCTGCAAGGGAGTGTGGGGAGCTGTTGGCAGAGGGCAGGGAAGATGCCCCGCTGCCGAGGGAAGAAGGTCTTGCTGAGGCCACCATGCTCTGCAAGGCAGTACGTGAGCTTGCAAAGCCATTACCTTCTCTTGAAGACGCCCCACTTTGTGATTTCATAGATTTGGGGGTTTCCCTACTGAATTTAGCCCCTCTTCTCAAAGTGCAGCGGCATGCTCCTAAATACACGAGTTAAACCTTATTGCACGCTAGATCAAAGACTGGTATTTCATGCCTTCTCCTACACTGGTGTGTAGTGACAAAGTTCCTGGTGACTTAAGTGGGAGGGAGGCAGCGTCCTGGGAGACAAAACTTAATTGAGTGTAATACCACGGGGCACCTAAAGTAGGACAACACAGCCTGACCTCATTTTGCCCATACATAACCCTGCTGACATCAGTGGGAGCTGCACATATGCAGTCAGGAGATGACATTTCCCCACTCTTGGCTGCTCTAGGAAATTCCTGCTTGCCCGATAAATTCTGTTATTTAATCATGCAATATGAAAGCGAGGGAATACACCGAGTAAAGCTGAGCAAACACAGCTCAGCTCCCTGCCTGTTTGAAGTTGTGGAAAGACTCCTTTTGACGCTGGTGGTTGCTGGATGGAGCCCACAGTACACAGTGATTCATAATCATTTTCCTCAATGAAAGCAACCAGGTTGGTTTGTTGTTATTTGTGGAATCACATGATTCATTATTTGCAAATATTTGAATGGCAGTTGGACTTTCTGATGCCTGTGAACCCCGTAGCTTCCACCAGCTTTAGTGCAAAATGGTTATTCATACAAATACTCTGCCAGAACAGACTTGTTTGATACTGTACCATTTATTATGCCCCTGTTTCTAGAAAAACTTTGCAGAGTAGAAAGGGTATCATTTGGCAAAGCCAACAAAGCTTACACCAAACCGGTGACTATTCCAAGACAATTGTTCATGAGCAATCCCGAGACTAATATTTATTTGCATTCATCACAGTCTAATAATTAAAAACAGTGCTTACTGCTGTAGAAAACAGGATAGGACTGACTTGCAGAGAAGAGGCTAGCTGGGCGAGTAACGTTGCGGCTGTCTCTGCTCAGTGCGGGCTGCAGGAGCAGAAGCAGAGCTCAGCAAACCTCTGAACGTCCCAGATTTTGGACCTGGGGTTTCTTAAAACTAATCTTGTTTTAACTCTTGGGTTTCTTCCCCCCCNAATGCAAAGAGAATATAAAGAGAGATTCTTGGTAGATGGAACACGATAGTGCAATATTTAGGCAAAATGTTAGCTTATTTGGCAATAATAGTTACCCAGAGGGGTGGTGGCTCTCCATCCTTGGAGACACATGGGACCTGACAGAAGGTGGCCCCCAGCAACACGTTCTCATCTGGTCCTACATGGGTTAGAGTTGCGGTCGGGACCACAAGGGACCCCCTTCCAGCCTAAACTGTTTGAAAAAACATGTTTTAATGCTCCAAACTGTCCAAAGCCTGCGCTATACCCTGCTTGTAAAACAAACTTCCGCCACCCAGTGAAACCCTATGGCAGGTCTGTGACATAGTGCCTGTGTGTGATGATACCAAAAGGATGTTGTTGTAATTGCATACAGATTTATCATCCGTTCCCTTGCAGCGAATGCCATCAAAAGACTCACGACTTGGAACGATACAGCATTCCCGAGTGTATTTTTCCGGTGAGCACATCCCCTTTTCAAGGGAGACATCACGGTGTCCCAGAGGGCTGGTCCAGACAAGCATTGCCCTGGCAATGAGGTGAGGAAGGAGGTCCCCGTGCCATCCCCAAACTGGCCAGAGCCTCACAAAGCACACGGTGGTCCCACAGCATCCCTGCTCCCCTGCCTGCATCCGAGCCCTCCTGCCCTTGGGCAGCAGCCAGATGCGAGTTTGGTGGCCAAGGGACCCTCCGCGGTCACGCCGCAGAGAGCATCCCTTGTCACCTCTCCTCCTCGGTAATATGAATGGACATTTGTTTACACCGAACTGAGCAAATCTAATATTTATTTCACATTTAGGTCACAGGACATCAAAACAAATACTTTTACCCCAAATAGATTTCCTGACCTTGTGGTTTCACTCTCGATTTGCAGCGGGATTTGTCCGAAGAGCTGGCTTGCTCTCACTTAAAAATGGAAGGAAAAGAAGTTATACAGGGTCCTGCACTGGGCTTTCAGGCGGCAGCACAACTCCTCCTGTACCCGGATCAGTTCTGGATGCTGCTCTTGATTTTACTGGAACCAGGACAAGATTATTAAACTCATATTTCCTGGATTTGCTTGCTTCTTCTCAGTCCTAAAACCCAAAATTATTCAAATACGTAAACCTGAACAACCCAAATGCAAACTATTAAAACCGATATTTAAAAATCTCAGTATAAACACTGCCTGTGGGCCTCATCCTGCTCCCATCAAAATCTGAGACTGTCCCATCACTTGTAAAGATATACTTTTTAAAGATGATTTTTCCCTCCCAGCCTGCATAGGCCAAGGATTGCATTAACACCACTTCGTTGAAAGCTCTGAAATGTTCTGTACATGGAAAATTGACCTTTTTTTTTTTTCCAGTTAAGTTTGCACTAGTTTTAAGACTGAACTGCTGAAGAGAGAATTTCAAAAGCTTAGGAAATCTAGTGGTCCCTTATGGCTTGCAGTAATGAGTAAAATAAAACGCTCTCTCTGATTTCCTTCCCCCTGTAATTGAAATAGATGTTGTACCGGAGCTGCAAATCTGCTGCCCAATTATCACCCAAGTGGGCTGATTTACTTCGCCTGCCCAACCTCGGCGCAATGTGAAATGTTCAGGAGGGCCAATGTAAACATATTTATAGCCCTGTAGGATATGCTGAGCTCTTAATATAGGGACAATAACACTATATATATATGCATATATATGTGCGTATGTATATGAAAAGATATAGCTAAGCAAACTTTCTTATGTGAGGGCACAAAGAGCTGCGGGATGTGGCGTGGCGTGGCTACCTGGCTGTGAAAGACCTGGTTTACTCCAGCGCTCGGCTTGGGTTTTAATTGCACAGTGGATGTGACCCCCTTTTCACGGGGGTACCCAAGCTTCCCTTCGGCTGGGTTAGCTGGCACCCGAGCACCGGGGCACTATGTGAAAGACCAGTCAGATAAACACGAAGCAGCCCCCGTCTCATTAGGGTCACTTCTCACCTTGGGTTGGATGGAGGAGGCTGGGGGCTGACCTTCAGGGCCTCTCTGTCTCCCCACAAAACCCTGCCAATGAGTTGGCTTTGCAGAGCCACATGGTATTTGGCAGGTAAATGTAAGACCACCTACGTGGCTCTAGGTGGGAGAAGAGGGAGGCTGCCACCATCCCACGGAGTGGCGTGGCCACAATCCCCGCTGTGTTTGAAGGGTCCCATGCCAAATCCCAGGCTCCCCACAACCCGTTTCAGTGTCACTGGGCAGGAGGAAAAACACAGCTGAGAGCGTGCGAGAGGAATGCGGTCACATAACAGACATCAGGAAGTCTCTGTAATTTCTTTAATTATTCAGACAACAGAGCACAAGGATAATAGCTTCAAGTACATTCTTATACATTATTTTAACAGTAATAGATATGTATTTAGTCATAAACTATTCTGTAGCCACCACTATGTGTACATTTTATACAAACTATTGCCATACTTGGACCCTGAAAATGGACGGTGACATTTCCTAGACGTTTTGCACAATGTTATGACAGTACATCCTTCATACGAGAGCTGTAGCTATAGGTTGGATCGGTCCATCTAACAAAGCACTTCTAATGCATACCACGGAGGGGTGATCCGGACGCGAGGCGCCGAAGAAAGAGATGTAATAAATATATGGTGAGAGGGAGGCATACAGTCACTCGAAGTACGTGCGATGGAGAACAGGGCACGGCATTTCTTTGCTTGGCAAAACAGGTCGATCATATTATAAGACAGCATCGTAGCTTCTCTCACACCGCAAAGCTCTGAGCTCGTCTCGGCCTTTCGATGAAAATGAAACGTGGCAATGGGTGATATGGTCCCTACCAGGGCACGTGCCCTACCCTGCTGCAGGCGTGGGCTCTGGTCTAATGGATCTGCTTCATCTCAGTTACCATTTAGACTGAAGCCCCCAAGCCAACGGCTTGAGTTCTGTCACTGACATCCCTAAACACCTCCAGCGCCTGACCTCCGGAGAAGGTAGGCCCTGACATGGTCATTTTCTGACCACAAATGCTTTCCAAAATGCCAGCAGCTGTTCAGACACAGGGATAAGAGAGCTCAGATGCCCAGACACTGCCATACAATGGCCGAACTCTTACAGCATTTGTTCTGCAATCACGTTTTTACATGCCCCAAACCAACCGCCTTTGCAGCCCCCGACGCACCAGCAGACCACAAAGACACGGAGGTGGCAGAGCCCGAGGCGGGGTGGACAGCAGGTCCCCGACACTCACCAGGCATTCCACAGTCCCCCACAGTGCCCCACATTGCATGGCCATCAGGGTGGCTTGGTTCCCATCCCAGTGGTTCACATGGGCGCTGCAGCACGCCGGCGATCGCACCGAAGTCTCACCATGAACAAGCTTCGGAGCGTGGAGGTGGTTCAGGACTAGAAGCTGCCGGGAAGGAGAGACCACATCCATCTGTTAGGGCTCGGCATGGGGTGCTTGTGCCCAGGGCTCAACCACCGGTTCCTGGCACCGCTCTGGAAGCTCCCAGGCTTTGAGAGTGGAAGAGCATGGTCTACACTCTCTGGAGGTGGTTCCAGGCAGCAACATCCGCGGAGGCCACCTGGAGCTGCTGTGCGTCCCGGTGGAGGACGTGGCTGCATCTCTGGAGCAAAAGGTTGCCCGATGGATGAACATCCTAGACCGGTGAGCAATGGAAACCGAAGAACAGGTGAGAAGACATTCAAGGAAAGCTCCCTTCCGGCACGGTCCTGTCGCAGACGCGCACACACACGCACACACAATGTTTTGCAAAATTTTTAAAGGGATCCTGGGAACCCTCCGGGGAGGAGCACACGGTGCAGCAGAACCTCACTCATTGGCACCAGGTGAGGACAAGCCCCTCGGTGGGGCTTGGAGCTGGGACCGGGTAGGGGGACGCAGCACTGGTCCCACCACTCGTCTCCTAAAACACATCTCCAATATGGTCACCCATTCAGGATGGACTCTGGGGCGTTACAGCTAAGGAACATCTCTCAGAATAAATTAACAAATTTATATCCCTTTTTTTTGTTGTTGTTTTGCAAAGGGTGTTTTGTTGTTTTCTCTGTGGCCCCAAGCCCCACATCTTTACTCAGGCAAGGTGGCCAGTGAAATCCGGTGGCTAGCTCCTTCTTCCAGCATAAGCCACCTGAATCCCGGTTAATTCACCAAAGTCAGTGTCTCTCCCCCAGATTTCCATCTTCTGGGCATCCCAAAATAAAGCTGATTAAAATCCCGGCACCACCACAAGGTGAAGGCAGCTGCCTGCCTTCAGATTAACACGTTTCAAAAGGCAAACTTGATTTTATGCCCTCGGAAATCAATTTTAAGAGATGTCTGTGGTCTCCGGACCAGAGCGGGAGGTGGACCCAGTGCCGGAGCTGGAAGAGGGGAGCATCACTTGAGTGCAGACAGGGAGATGGGGCTCCAGCGAAGGGAAACCACGTCTCCCGGCTGCTCGTGCGAATAAGTGAGGTTCTACTGTGAGTACAAGAGGTTCCAGGTTACGTGCAGATGTGATGGATTTGTTTCCTTAATTAAAGCACCAAAATTAAAAGTTATAAGCAACACATCTAAACAAAATAATGGGCACTCCTTTAGGCATCATGTTTCCTAAACCAATAAGCAAAAAGGAAAAAAAAAAAATGGGATGCACCAGGAACTCTTAGTTATTATATACTAACCAGACTGTGCATGGCACATTTTATTTCTATAAAACTATTAAAACTATTACAAAATATTCAAAAATACATTTTAGTAAATTTACAGCAGTTATTTCTCAATTTATTAATGCAAAACATCCTTTTCTCCCCTCTGTACAAACTACCATCTCCATCGTCACAGAATTGCCGCCATGTGCGCTTTTTAAAAAATATTATTTTCTAATAAATTTTTTTTTTGAAGTTAAAAATAACAAAGTTTCTTACGGTTTTTGCAAATAAAAAGTTTGTGTAACAGTCTTGACTTCCATGAACGTGGCCAAATGGTGGTTTCACAAAGCAAAACATGGAAAACAACACAGGAAATGACGTTACATTTGAAACTATTTAAATTAAAATAATATATTCTCATATTTTACACTATTTCAAAAAACGAAATGTGATTCAGTTAAGTATTGATCTCTCAAAAAAATCTAATTTACAATTCTGTGTATAAAAATATAATTTACGGACCCCCATGAAGTTTGTCTTTTTGTGTGTGTGTTTGTTTGCTTATTCTTTAGACTTGCTGAAATGAAGGAGCAATGTAATGGAGAGATGGGAAAGTACAGAATT
>VZSF01001523.1:0-41371 GCA_013398295.1 Chionis minor
ATCCGGCCCAAACCCTCGACAAAAAATCAAGGCGGATCTGACAAATGTTGCTGATCTGGCTACAAGTTTCCAGGCATAACTTAGGAAAATGTAAAAAGCTGCCCTGCAAGATGCATGAGTTACTGATAAGAAATGATATGTCAGCACCCCACCGTCACATGCAAGAAGCCAATGTGACAATCCTAGAGTGTCCAAACAGAGGAACTGTGGGCAATGCAGAGATAGATCAGGGCTGATTATATAAATTGATGGCAAGAAAAGGTTCATTTTAATTTTCCTGCAGTCTACAATATATTGGGGAAGTTGGAGGCTCCCCTGAATGTCCAATTGAGTTTATACCAGCTATACAAAGACAGCACCAAACTGTGACATCTCTGTGCTTTCAATTCCTTGTGAAACAACTTGATCTGCTGGGTTGCGTCAGCAATTCAGCCGTGACCCACCTAGCAAAAGAGCTGAACTGCAGGTCAGCATTTATTAAAAATGTATCCTGGGTGTGCAGTGTGGAGTCAGGGTTCCGCTTCAGCCTCTTAAGGCTGATCAATGGCAATTGCAAATATCTGGATGCCTGCCTAGAGCTGGAATTACTCAGACCACTTACTTCAGCTAAAGTGGCTTTTAGTAAAGGGGAGCTGCAGTTCAGTAAAAGGGGAATGTTGTTTAACGTTACCGATACAATGAGCTGAACATACAATATTAATTCGTTTGAAATGTGTTTGACAGGTGCACTAGTATTAGACAGTATTATTCCCTCTAATGTTACCTTAAACTCTTATTTATATGTGAAGTGTGTGCACTACACTTTAAATCGGCTGTCACAACTCTCAAAACAGTAGAAGCATCCCTTGTGTTAGTATAAAGATACCACAGATATTTTAATGTTGAAAGCTTTTTTTTTAATAATAAACCTCTTCAAGGATATATATGGTTGGTGGTTTTTTTCTGGAGTTACTGGATTGTCTTTTCTTTGCATCACCAATTTGTGAAGATGTTTGTTTCTTACCCCAAAATCCATATTATACCCAGAGGAACATTTGGATCTGGGATGTTGCCAAGGCACTCGATCTGGTTAGCTGTCTGCCTTTTCTCTACATAAAGCGAATAGCCTCTAAACAAAAAATTCAGTTAAAATTTGCACCAGAGCTTAAATTAGGTAACCCATTTTTACCTGTGTTTTTAATATGCATTCAAAATGAGTTAAAGAAGAAACTAGAAGTGTCTTTCTAATGAGACTTCATTTTTAAGGAAGAAAATTGTGTTAGCAGTGAGAACGTGGTGTCCGTACTACTGAAATATCTTCATGGAGTGGTCTATGGTCGTGTGAAAGCTAAGGGAAATACTAGCTTGCCTAGGATTTCATGGCTTTAAGTTTAAGACAAGAGGCCCTAAGAGGTTGTTAGTTGTCAACCTCCTGTCTGACCTTGGTAGAAGTTGGAGCTCACTTGCTTCATGACGTCATACTAACCAGGGCTCGAGTTGGCGCTGTAGAGCAAATTGGTATTGCTCCTGCACTGCCTGCTGGTTGGGTTGCCCTGCGTCTGACTGCAGATGAGCTGACAAGCTCCTCCGGCAGGCTGCAGGAAGGAACGCTTTGCCCTGCTTGCCCACCCCTAGAGGTGCAAGCCTTCAGCATAGTGACACCAAACTTGCCACATTAGGAAGAGTCCTTGCTATAGCTTTGGGTTTCTCACTTCCCCATAGCAGTATTCTCCATCCAGATCTCTGAACCAGCAGCTTATTGTCAATAAGATACGTGGGTATCTCCTGATGGGCAGGGGCTATCGGCAATTAGTTTTAGTTTATTGGTTTTACTGCCTGATCGTGATGTTCTCTGTTCAGCAAGGGAGTCTATTGGCGCTGCTGCCTCCACTTCCTTCCTCCCTGTTCTCTTTGGTCCTTCCTGTTTACTCATTACTGCTTCTGTGACTTCTTTTCCCACGGTAGCTTCCAGTTCTGAGGAGCTGTAGTTGCCCAAACCTGTTTCTTGTGTTAAAATCAGTAATTCTTTCGGTAACACTAGCATTGAAGTCACGTAACTGGGGATTGGACTCGACACTGTCATCAGACTTAACATGGGACAGAGGAGTTCACTCCTCTGAGTCATTGTTCCAGGGCTGTCTGCAGACGTCGTTACATCTATTACTCATTTTGCATTTGGGAGGTTATTGCTACAACTATAGCAGCTGGGAGCATACTTTTAAAAACGAAAGCTTTAATTTCAAAGACCTCAACTAAGCATTGTGGAGTGCCTGCCTGACCTAAGGGTTCCTTGGAGCTGAGTCTGAAGAAGGGGAAATCCCTTTCTGCATATTTTTATTTCTCAGGGACATGTTGAGACCTAGATAATACTGGCTTTGCATTCTTACATAAACTCCTTGTACAGGAATTGGATAAGGACAAAAAAGATGTATGGGAGCAAATAGTACAATATTTACTCATGCAGCAGTAGTTAAAGGTAATTCTAATGATTCTTCAGTTTAGGAACTGTCACTGCCTCTTCTGTCTTTCTGAATTTGTTCTGAGTTTTCAGTAGAACTTCATGATGAATTTTCTAAATAACCAACAGTATTTAAGTCTATGAAGTCCATTGACTTCCAGTTAGCATTGGATGCTTAGCTGCCATTTTATCATTGAAAATCATCCATATCTAGATCAGTAAGTGCACGGTTGTCTTGATTTATTTTAAACATTATATAGGTCAACAGACTAAAGTCAGCAATCTTCTAAAATAGAGATCAGTATCAACTGAGTCTAGTTAAGGTGGCCCATATGATTTAATGGCAAAGTAAGTAGAGAAGAGAAGAGGATGCCTTCTAGCGTAATCATTCTGTTAATGATCAGATAATCATCAGCTACTTTGTCTGTAAAGAAACCCAAATTTGCTTAGTAAAGGATTAAATGAAACAGTATTTCCAAACTTTCATGTTTATGATGATGCAAGCCAGGGACATTACCATTTATAATAGTTGTACTGATGTAGGACAGGGATATTTTAATTTCAGGAACAATAAAAACCCTATCCTTGTGGTCTGTATGTGTGGGCAGAGTCACAGTAATTAGGACAGAATAGTCAAAAAGAAGGCTACCCCCTTATAATAAGTGGTGTATCAAGCTATGCTGTCCACCTCAGCTCATGTTGCAACCTCTGGCAAAAAAAAAGATGTAATGTAGGACAAAGATCAGAGACAAATCCTGCCTTTTAAGAATAATAGCCCTGGGTTCTGCAATTAACTGTGGCAAGGAGAGAGGGTCTTGCATTAATTTCAAAAGGAAAGTAGGTTTGTCTGAACTGATGCGCATTACTTAAGCTGTGCACGTATTCCTCATCAAAATAAGCTCATTATGTAGCAGTAGCAGCTGTGAGCCATTATTAATATTTAACACTCTTAGCAGGGGTTACTGTGGGTTTCGGTAATAAGGTTACAAGACAGTGTTGCAATTATCACGTGCTGTGGGTTTGCATTCTCAGAGCTTTTTTGGCTTTGTATAAAGTGCCGGTGAAGTTTTTTTTATTCCCCTTAGCTACCATTTGCAGAGGCTGAGTATCTTTCTCATCTGCATTGTAGTGTATGATTATCCATTCTTCATTGGCTCTAGCTTTACTTATACATCATCTGCTACCTAGTAATGTATTTCAAGTCCCATGCTGGTAGGAGCAATCTTGCACAGGAAAGGATGCAAGTGGTTTGGGTCCCGTCGCAAGGGCTGGCTTGTGCTATCACAGATGTGTTCTGTTTCCTCCAGCCATGTGGGTTTTGGTGTGTTTTGCTGGAGAATGATGATGCTGTTCAGCTTCTTCTTCCTAACTACATCTTTTGACTGATGTTTGTTTCCTACCTGTGCATGCTGGAAGGGAAGGCAGTTGTTGGGCAATTCATAGTTTTTTTCACTGGAAATAGGTGGGCTGAACATGCAAGATGGAATTGCCATCCCAGTGTGATCCAGAAGAGCTCAAAGGCTCTTTACTACAATCGCTACTTATAGGATCCAAGATAATTGATTTTCATCAGGTATTTTTCCACTTTGGCCCAGCTCAGACAATGGAATAGCAAGCCCAGAACTTGCTAGATCTTGGGGTCCTGGTATCCCCCCCTCTGTAGCCACAATCCATATGTTGTCAGGAGTGATCCATGATGGTTATTATCTTCAAACAGAAGCCCCCAGGGGGACCAGGCACATTATTGCATTCTGGTCCGTTGCTCTCCACTTTTTCTTTCTTTTGTGTTAGACCATTATGTTACGTTCTGGTCCATTGTATTATTATGCAGCTGAGGTTGGGAGGGAAATCCCGCCAAGCAGTGAGTGGCCTGGAGCCGGGGGCAGGGGTTGCACCACCACTCAGGGGACTTGGCAGGCTGGAAGTTGCTGCTGACACTGCTTTGGAGGAGCATGGGACAAGCTGTCCAGTGGCTGTTCAAGGGCAGCCTCTGGTCTTCAGGCTCTCTTTTTGCTTTTTTAAGTCTTTTGTTAGCCTTTTTGTTGTCTGTCAGTTTTTCCTTAAAGTCATAAAATCCTTGAAATCAAACTGTTTACAGGTCTGTCTGGTCAATAAGTTCTCAGGCAGCAAAATCAACAGGACAGAAGGAGGAAACATTTAGAGCAGCAGCATATATATCCATTAACATCATAAACTACATAAAATACTGCTCTATGCTAAGAAGCAATTGTTAGGAAGGTGCCCTGGGACAGTATCTGCTGTCCTTCATCAACTTCTGGACTAAATGTAGTCAGTTTAGAACCAAAATGTGAGGCTATAACCTTCCTTAAATTCATGCCTTGCTGATGATGTATGCAACCTCAAATTACGCGTAGCAGATCAATACTCATTGACCAACTTCATAATGCATCAATAGCATAGTCCCTTTTGCACTGTTTAGCCAGCATATTAATGACAGGAGATGTTGGCAACATACCTTTTACCTCCCAAGATGGCTTATAGATTTGCAGGTGGTGATGCCTTATGTTGCTTATCTGTTGTTGTCTGTGTAAACCCTGCTGCAAGATGATGGCAGCACATCAAGCTCATTTTGGAAGGGGAGGAGTGTGGAGAGGCATGCCATAAATAAAGCGCTGAAAACATGGAGCTAAATGATTGAAGAACAGACAACTTTCTGAGTGATTTCTTTATCATTGGGCCTCATGATACTGTGTTTGATTTCAATTTCCAGAGTGAAATTAATGTCAAAATCGGTTCTTGCCTATTGCGTTGGAATATTAGTCATTGCGGAGTACTTCTGAATTTAAACATGTTTTTAATTTAGCTTCTGTGTGTTTCTACTCACACTGCCTCACCTATCCATGCTAACTGCTGCTCCCCATAAGATTCCTCTGTTCATGTGCACCTGCACCCCAGTTAAGGCAGGATCCTCACCATTATCCCACTCTGCCATCACTGCTAAGCCCAGCCTTCTGGTGCCAAGTTAACAATAATGTCTTCCTTTCCCTGCTGAATTCAAATTCAGTGCAATTAACCCCTGCTTTAGCCTCTTTTAATTAAAAAAGCAATGAATACAATAAATCTGGATGTAATATGAGAGTTAATGGCACATCCACTGATGTGTAAACCCAACAATGAGCATATGAGAGACAGCTCTGTTACGTGGGAGAGCTGTGCAAAATAGCCAGAGGGGTGGTATAACAAGGAAGTGTCTTGTCTTCATCCCATTACTTCTCTGTAAGCGGCTTTTTCACTCTCAACTTTCTTGGTTGGAGAATATTTTATTGGAAAATCTATAAACAGGTGATTCACCACTAGAAATCGTTTATTCATACAGATATTTAAAAAAAAAATAAATTCAATATTCATTTGTCAGTCAGTGGATGTTTTTTCTTTAAAGTGTCATTATGCACCTCACTTTGCCAAAGTAGTTCCAGTCACAGCTCTGCTAGAGCCAAAGGGGACTTTCTTAATTAAGTGAAGAACCACAGAGGAAAAGACTACTTTACTTATATGTTATTACAATTCCTTTTTTAGGCTTATTTTTACTGACAGTTTTGTATAACCTGTTGGAACAGGTCAAGAAAAACTTGTTCATTTTATACATGCCTTTATATTTGTTTTAGCTCAGGAAGACTTACTTAAAAAAATATTAAACAGCCCTTTTAACCCTTCCCTCCAATCTTAGGGTTCAGTACAACAGCAATCAACTGGTGATTTCAAAGATGTCTGTCCTTTATCAAAGTGTACCTCAAACTGCTCCACCAGGGAGCAGAGAAGCTGTCCACAAATTCCCCAAGAACATGAATGAAGTCAGCAGACATGCAAGAAATCCAGGTCAGAATATCAAGCTTTGCATCTCCATGTGCTACCTACGAAACAATACTTGTTCTCCCTTATGTCTACTCATTGACCCTGTTTCTCTTTACTGCCATCCTCATCCTGCATTTCCATGTTTTTATTGCCCTTTCTCCTTCTTCAGGTGGATCTGCCTTCATCTATGGAGTAGAAGTAGTTTAAGACAGAATCTGAACTGCCAATAGACTTGGTCTGTCCGCTAGACTCCAGTTTGCTTCAATCTGTGGAGTTGCTTAGGTGGTTATGAGTGTAACTTTGAAATTTGAGCTGTAAGTGTTCGGCTGCCTGCACATATCCCAACAGTCCTCTGGCCACTTGAAAGAAGGGCTAGGAGGAGCATACAGGTGTTTGCTCTCACATGTGTACGTGTGTCTGGAAGAAAAAGAGCTTAGAATGAGCAGCAGTTGAAGATAAAGGGGAAGGGGTTCTGTTAGTGAATATTTGCTTTCAAGGAAAAACAAAGTTTAACTCTTGCCTTGGAAAGAGCAACTCAAATCAGGTTTTTGCTGTAAGTCACTTCCAAAATTACCTGCCTTCCTTGAATGCAGAGGATGCCTCAGATTGCAGCTTCCCCAGGCCTGAAGGTGGTGGCCTGTGTGATGCTCCTCTGAGAGCAGCCTGTTGCTGATAAGAAGGAAAGCTACTCTTTGAATAAGAAGACAAAACAGTGACCAGGGTGTGTTTGAAGCTGTGTAGCAATTTTTTATTCCAAGAGTTCTCTTTGCTTCCAGGATGTTTACTAGTGTGTATTTTCTTCCTGTGGGAATATTTTAATTTGGCCTAATTGGCCTTGTAGCTTGTGTTGTCATTCAGTGTCCAAAACTGGAGTATGTTTTTGGCCTGTGACTATTTTTAGCTGGTGTAAATAGGGCACTAAATCATCAGTGTTCATGGTTTTTATTACAGGCTTCTCACTTTGAGCAGTTGGCCTTAGAAGCGTTACAGTGGCTTTATCAGAAGTGAGAAGGTGATGATGGACAACATGGGTCATTGTTTTGTATCCTGACAGTTTCTGGGTGCTGCTCCTTAACTTTTAAAGTCACAGTTGTATAACACCTTTCTGTGATCTGGCAGAATACAGTTGGCTGATCTGAGTGAAAACTAACTTTTTACCTTTCTCTGATGAATTGTTTCCACTGAGGAGAAGGATGGGAGATGAGGGTGTGGGTACACCTGCCTTTCCTTCTGGTGGCTAAGACATACGCAAACTGAAGTGGCTGTACAGTCTCTGCTCTTATTTATCTGGTGTTCACCTCTTATTCTTCCATTGCTTACACTTCAGTGCTCTGCTCATATTGCCACCCTGTTTATATAGATAGAGAAAGCTTTGAGATGAACCTGCAAACAAAATCGTGGTGAGCTAAAACAGTCCCGCAGTTTGGTGTCCATCGTTGTTGTTCCCATGTTGTTTTTACTGAAATGCTGCCCTCGAGTGGCGACCAGCTGATTGATCCCAACTGGAGATCTCCGAGCCATTTCTCCTGCCTGGCCGGTGCCCTGTGTGCCCCTTTGGGGGTCACTGTCCCTGACGCCCTGGTCCCCCTGAGCGCAGTGGGGCTCCAGAGGTGGTGTTCAGCTCAAGCCAGCTGCTCCACCCGCTCTCTGCGCTGACTGGTGCGAAGTTTCCAAGTGATGTTACAGCACAGCAGCTTGAACTCCCTGGCAGCAACAGCATCCTCAGCTTTTATGAGAAAAGAGAGAACTGTAATTCTGAGGAAAATGTAATGATTCAAGATGCTACTCTGACCACAAGCCCTCTGAATTTAAGTTATATGAATGCTTCTTCCAGTAACTCTGTCCATTGCGCAGTTTCTGAACTATAGTTCGTGGTTTTAGCTTTGTCGAAGTGTGTTTTTCTGTGACGAGGTAAAGATCTTTGAGCTTGTCTAAGCAGTACTTCTACTGTGTTCTCTTGGTCTCCCCACACTGTTTTATAACTTCCTTTCTGTTAAACTCTGAGCAGCTCGAGTTAGTCTCTGGCAATGTGGCAGTTCTGGAGGAAATGTCCTGTAGCAAAGGTCCTGTATGAAGATGCACCCCAACAGTTTATTAAGTCAGAATAGAAGATGAAGAGTTCATAAAGGGGTAAAGGTGGCTTGTGGGAAAGCAACTTGAGGCGTTACTGCTTGCAGTTTTATACTACGCCTCTCTGCAGAGGTTGCAGTCTTTACGGCAGTTTTGCTAGAAGCATAAGGACGCTGGCTCCTCAGTGACTAAATCATAGCTTAGTGTACTGGTTTAGCTCAGAGATGCTTGTTTTTCTGGGCCACTGGAAAGTGTGTCATTATGTGACTTGTTTTGCCTGCAAGTTAAAAAGCAAAAACTAAAATGAGAAAGGGTTTTTCTGTCAAGGGAGTTATGTCTTATGGGAGGGTTTTGTTTTTAGCATTCCCACGGTATTTGACAAGTAATCCATGTTTCCATGCTTCATTGTAGACCAGTTGTTCACAGGGATATATAATCCTACCTATATGTTATTAACTTCTGTAGCAAGTACTAAGTGTGTCCTATTGGGAATATTCTCATGTTCTTATATTTTCCTAAATTCCGAGGATAGTGCTTTTCTTATGTACTGTAAACGTCTATCATCCTGCACAATGTGCAAATGCCATACTTTCTTTCTGCATTAACACATGTAATTAGGGGTAGGCTTGTTTGTTCAAGCATCAGTATCATTTGTGAAGTCAGATATAAGTGAGTATTTGAGGTCGTTATAATTAGAATAGGTTCCTCCTCCTCAAAGAATTTCAGCTGCAGGGTCCCTTCTAGGGAGCCATTCAAAAGTGTTTATTTAAGTTAATTAAGTTATTTAAGTCTTCCCTACTTCCCTGTTCCTTCTGAATCTCTTTAGGTGCCAGTCTGATTATTTTTTTTTCCAACTACTTTTCCCCCTCACTGCTCAGCCCTCATCCCATAAAGTACTTGCTGCAATGACCAGCTAATTCTTGCTCACCATCCTTTGGGTGATTAGTCTTTGCAGTAGTTGTGCCTATGTGTGTATGAATATATGGTATGTATAAATATATGAAGGCCTCTGAGAGCCTCTGTGTGAAATACCTACGTCAAATATTGCCAGTAAAATAATCTCCTTGATGATTTGGCTCAGCTGAAGACTGCCTGTACTGAAGAGCTCTCTCAGAAATGATTTACATCTCTATTTCTAATTGCTGAGAGTTCCTTAATTAAGACTCTGGTGCTGGCCATAAAATGAGATTTTTTTCAAATGACTGTGTTGGCACTTCATGTGCTTTTACCCAGCACTATCCAAAGTCCGATCAAAACAGAGTGAAGTACGGGAACACTGTCTGGGGCATTATTACCACAGGCAAGAATATAGAAAGGAAATACCCAGAGTATTACAGTAGTAAAGCAGGTACATGATAGTTTATGCTCTGAGTTTGCAAACTTGAATGCCAGACTCTCAAGTAGATGTTATGGACAGCTAATTCTAGAGCTGAAGTTAGTAAATTGGTGTCTTTGAAGCGGTGATTATCTCTAACATTAAACCAGTGATAGGTCAGATGCTAAATGTCAATGACTAAGCTGTATGTATATGTAGGTTTGGACAATGGTGGGTCCTGGAAGCAGTCAATTTTCACTGAACTTCCAACTGAAACTACCTAGCTGGCCAGAGCTGCAATGAGAGGAGGCAGATTCTCTCTTTCAGCTAGACTGTACTAGTTATATTAGATTTCACATTTATTCATAATATTTCACAGTTATAATAAATGTGAAGACATTTTGATACATTTAATCCATTACTTAAACGACATTTGATGCATTGAATTTTGATACATTAACAATTTACAATAAATGTGAATGAATGAAATGTATCAAAACAGAAAGCAAATGTATGAAAAGAAAATTAAAGAAAATAGTTTGCTGTCGCTATGTGAAGATGAAAATAATCCCTGCTTGTTTCTATCAGAAGCTGTAATAATGTACTATCACTCTAAAGCTTTTAGTTATATCTGCTCACAAATGTGTTTTGGTGGGCAGGTAATCTATGTAACGCCATGACAACCTTACAGTGTAACAGTGCTGGATTTATGCCCAAACACCCATGTGTATATTGAACTGGTGGGGTTTTGCACTGAAACATAAGGCACAAACACAAGCAGTAAAATATACAGTGGCATCAAGTAATAAATAGGACAAATGGATTAATATGATCAGTCAGAAAGAGAGGATTAGTAGTTTCATTGTTAGGATTTGTATATCACCTGGTTCTTCCATGAAAGAAATAAAATCAAAGAAAATAAAATGTTTTGTTTGGTGGGTACGGTGAGTTGGGGATTTTTGCATGCAAGCTTTCTATAGTGATTATGCTTTTCTACAGAGTTTAGATGCAGTATGGTGGCAGAAGATTACGCGAGATGGTGAAATCTGAATTGGAATAGAGACCCGTTGATTTGCTTGCCACTTACGTGAAATAATCTTTGTTTCCCCTACATTTCAAATTTGGTCATGAATAGCATCATCTATGCTAGTGTCTTGTGTCCTTAAAAAGATAACTTGAAAAGAAATGAAGGAAGCAAAATGGAGAACATCAGTAAAATAGGAGCACTTGCCCCCTGCAATTCAATGCAGAAAAGCACTTTCCCTTCCCTTTCCTGGCTGAAATCCTCAATATACTTTTGGCTTTAGTTTCCAAGCTCAGTCCAGCATCCATTTGTTCCTGTGCAGCGAATCTGTGTATGACACTAACAAGATGCGGCAGCTCTTTTCTAAAATAGACTGTTCCAATCTGTCACTTTATTCTTTGGCACCAGGGATTTTCATTTTCCTGAGATGAACTCCACTGCTGGCCATGCAACCTGATGGAGTAGAAGAGCAGCAGAACAAACTGCTGCCATCAGCTAATTCACCTGAGCAGAGCAGTGTGTGAGACCTCCCTCGTTCTGTGAGCATCCTGTCATTCGCAGCGGCCGAACAAATATTGTCAAGACAGCAAGTGTGCCAATGGGAGGAATTACCTGAAAAAGCCCAGATATTTTATGCAAACACCTGTGCTGTTCTCAGTCACACAAGTTTGCTGGAACTTGCCTCACATCTTCTTTCCTGTTAAGCAATTCTCTCAAGCTGCTCTGAATCATCTCCTAGCTCCATGTCAGCCTGAAAAGATATCTTCAGCTTCTCAGAATCAGCCTGCTGCTGTTTCCTGGTGAGCATCCCTGGCAAGTTTGTTTCAGTAGGAAGTAATCATGGAATTAATTAGCATTTAGTATCAAGGTTGACTTTCTTGTAAAATTACATAAACCCCTTGAGGCCTACCTGCTTGTTACAGTGGTTGTGGCTGCCAGGATGCTTTTCTCCATGAAAAAATGCAGCTTGATCACAAACATAGTACCACTGAGTGATGCCTTGGTTCACTTTGTTTGATGCCTTGCGTCTAGAAGAGCATGCCACCTAAAAAACGAAAGAGAAGGTGAGGGAGGTGGAGGTGGAGCACAGGGTACAGGAATACATCAGAAGAGCAAAGTGGTCAGGAGCTTTGTCTTGACCTTGCAGGTACAAAACATGAAGTTTAACTCTGCAGCTCAATAGCAGGGAACAAAAGCTCAAAGGCTTCAAGCGCAGGTCAGGAGAAGAGTGAGAGCAGCCCTCTAGAGCCAGAGTCTCTGTAAAGCTGTGTCTGTGCCCATCCATTGGCTTTGTGTAACGAAAAAAACCCCATCTTGCATGGATCCTGAAGCATTAGGATGGCATTGTATGGTGGGTAGTCCATAGGTAGGCCCTTTGTTGCCTCTGTCCTCTTCTTCAGCATCATGTGAGATAATGTGGCTATGAAAAGAGCCACCTAGACTTTTTTCCTCCTCACCCCGCTTCCGTGTATTTAGTCATAGAGATCAAACTTAGCAAGCTGACCACTAGCGTTTAATGCATGAATTGAGAAACAAGGAGTACTGAATATATTAATCTCTTAAGTGTTGTGACCTAGTTGCCATCTGCTTTCATTAATTACTGTTTTAATTGTCTGTTGGGGTAAAACGTTAATTTTCCTTCATTAGAAGTTGCATTTCATACTATCAGTATATTTCCTCTCACTCATATGACTGATTGGTATGAAATGTAAATTGAGTACAAAATATGCAAGAAAGAAAGAACTCTATATTAATTGCTCTTCTGGTTGAGGGAGAGGTCTGTTTATGTAATCAGTCCAAGTTACTCCCGAGAAATACATGAAATCTAAGAAAAAACAAGAGAAGTCTGATAAAGTCATGTTTCTTGCAGAAAAACATGACTGTGGATATCAAGTGGCTCTGAGAACAAAATTTTTGTGAAGTTGCGGGGTTTTTCACCTCCTGTGAAATGCACTTGCTCATCTCAATGAATATTTGTACAAATGTCTCAAATAGCATAGGAACTCTTATAGTAAACAATTATATGCCTCCTAGGGCAATAATGAGTGCCTTGAAAGGAGCAGGTAGAAGGATAATGTTCAGCAGTAGTTCTGAGGTGCTGGCTCTAAATTAGATACTAAAAATGGAACCTTATTTGACACTTTCAATACGAAAAAGCTGGGTTTGAACTAAACTGGGTTTTTTGTTTTAACTGGCAAAATTAACTTCCTTGAAGGAAAAGATGTTGTGAACTGCGTTTCAGCTAGTTTGGTTATACAGAGATTCTTCAGCCTGTTTTACTGAAGTAAAATTAATAGATGTGTTTAATTGTCCTGTGAATTGGGATCATTATTTTAGTATAGTCATAACTACAAAGGAAAATGTTAATCACTGAGACTGGATTATGCAGTGACCTTTTAAGTCCATGGTGTTTGCAGCTCTTAGACTTGCTTCAAAGTAGGAGTCGGAAAGCACTTTAAGTAGTGGAACTTTTGGAAATAGTTTAAATTTTTCTGCCCAAAAAATAACAGTCAAATTAAAGAAATTCTACTTTTCAGTTACTGATTTTTTAATGTGTTGTATAATCTACACCATAAATACACATGATGTTCTCCAGTGCCTAAGTGTCCTGAAAAAACCAGTAGTTTTTGGCTTTTGTTTATAAAATTGTCAACTTTTTTCTTTTTTTCTTGATTAAAAGGACATGATGTTTTGGTTTGGTATTTACATTAAATCTGAAAGTGGAAACAAGAACCCCAAGGTCTTTCAAGCAGATCTTTCTTCCCAGTGGGACTGCAGCTGCTTATGAGTCGTAGGTCAGTAGCTGTGATAGTACTGGTCACCTCTATGGGGTTTCCGCAAAGAAATGAGGGTTTCTGTGGAAAGCAGGGGGTGACGACTGGGGATGAGGAGCCCTTGCTCTACTGCAGAGGCTGAGCGATGTCCCTGGGCAGTCAGTCATGCCTGGGCTGGTCCTGTCTGGCAGAAGCTGCTTTAAGAGGGACCTGGACTTGAGGTCACTGAAGAGAGCAGAACACATGAAGGTAAATGCAGCTGGGCTTCTATACATTAGGTGCAATGGAGCCAGACAGTGTTTATAATTTTGAACTCTAAAATAGAGATAATAAAGCTGCTGGTTTAGTTTCTAATCTCTTTGCAATGGTAACTATGCTTCCGCTAGGTATTTGAGCTCTAGGTGGTACACTGGGGCCTCCCGTTCGGTGTCAGGCTGCTAGGCTCTGTACAATATAAATAGCTGTTACAAATGCACATGCAATCTTTAGAGCTAGTTTCGTAGCTTTTAATTGGCCCCAAGTGGTTATCTAAGCTATAGTGAGAGCACTACCTGAGCTGTTCAGTGCAGGGTTTAGACTCATCTTCTCAAAAGCCTCTTTATGAATCATAACTCCTTCTGTCCTTGAATAACTTAAAATCTAACAGCATTGCAAATCTTAAGATTAATACTCCAAACCTCTTAATGATGGTTGGTTTTGACGCATATCTGAAGAAGTAGGTACCATTATTCATCTTCACTTGGACTACATCCCTAGGTCCATTTTGTAATATCCTGTCGTTCTGTTTCTTCATCACCAACTCCTGACCTGGCTCTGTAAACAGGCAGGCTTCTGTTGTTGAATGTTAAATCTGGCAAACAAGTAAATCAAGTAGAATGTGTATTCAGAGCTGACATTTCAAAGGTGAAGCCTTTGAGGATTAGACTAGGATTGATTTTATTTTTCCAAAAGTGATTACAATGAAACTTACTTCTCTGCAGTGGACAACATCATGCCATACTGCTAATTCAGTCACTTTTCTAACTACATTCACTAATCAGGAATTCTCTTAGCAAATGTTCTTGCTTGCAAGGATTTCTGCTCACCATGTCTATTGCAAACGTGTCATCTGTACACAAAATCTACCGTAGCTTCACTGACAGTCTGTAAAGTTTCATTTTCTTTAGTATATCCATGTTGGTCTTCCATGTTGTCTGTATTCCCTCTAGTCTTTCTCAAGAACGCAGATCTTGGCAGAGTAGCAGCATTTCCTTATAGTGACCTCTGCCTCCCTCAGTCTTCCCTGCATGTGCTGTGTTTTGGGTGGTTACATGTGGCTTGGGAATGAGGCTGCTATTGCTTCAGCTGTGCTGTTACACAGAGCAGCGTAGTTGCTGCTTGTAGCTGGTCGGCTGTTTATGCTGAATTTCAGGATACTCAGGCCAGTCTGTCATCATGAACAGCATCATGTTTCTACCTATTTTTGTATTTTGTCTCCTAACAAGAGCATGAACTCTGATTAGTCTGTCTTCAGGTCGGATCTTTCAAGTCAGTCTGAACTGGCTTCAAATTAAAATCATTATTCTTCTCCCAATTTGCATATGTAAATGTGATGAGATCAAAGCAACAAAAGCTTGATGTTTTTTATTACAACTGGACTGGTCATTTTGAAAAATAAGTTTGCTCTTCCCTGTGTCATCCTGGCAACAATACTTGTGAATAGGTTAGTTCTACCTTGTTAACATCCAACCCCATGGCGTCTCAGGTATGAAGTGCAGGTCAAGAAAATGTTCTCTCATGGGAGAGAACATTTTGTTAGTCATGTTCTTCATCTACACCCAGGCAGGTTTTTCCCTATAACTTTCATGCAAGAGAAACTGATGTTCTGGAGAAAGAATGTGTCCCTGCTCCTCCCTGAGCCCAAATAAGTCCTCAGCTCTTTAGACTGTCCTCAGGAATTTTTTCTGGGCAGTTAGGTCATTTGACCCTAGTAAGGAAAGTTCAGCAGGAGCTCTAAACCTTGGGCAAGTGTTTTCTGGGTGACAGAGTCAACAGCATCTGAGAGGTGGGGGTAGAAGGGGAAGTCCAGATGCTGATTTACATTACTGAGTGCTGAGGTTAAAATAGGGAACTCTTCACAAGCCAAAGCTTTTAGCTAAAGGTTTGGCTGTATCTGGAGAAGTCTTTTTTGCTATCTACATCAAGGGAAAAGCACTTCAGACTTTGAACCTTGAAGTCAAATTGTAAAGTTTTGAAAGCACAGAGCTGGGGTTGTATCCCCCATGCTGCAGACCCTTTCTTGCTGTGGACATCAGGCAATTACGGGGACAATGCTGGTCTTATTCTCCTGCTTCCTATTGCATACCTTGTATGTATTAGCAGTACCATTTATTTTAAAAACTTTTTATGTGTGTAAAGCAGAGATCAAATTGAGTGCTTTTAGTTAAAGGGATAATGGAGATTCTCAATGCAGTGCCATTTACTGCTGGTAGTAGGCCTGCAGCCCTTTCCCTAGCAGCATAAAAATGGTTGGGAGCAGCAGGTATTACCTGGAAAGGTAGTGCAAAGAGTTAGTGAGGAGATCTGGGCTCTGTAATGTGACCAGAGACTTCTTTTGGTGATGTATCTGAAGGTGGGATGAGCATCAGTGACCATAGGCATATAGTTGTGGTATATGTAATGACCTTGTGATTAAGAATGGACAAATCCATCTTTCAGCTGTTAGAAACAGTCATCACTGAGGAGCCAATCCTGAAAACCTGTAATGGTAACTGTGCAATGGCCATGTACACGAGGAATGGCAGTGTTGCTCCATTCAGCTCTACTGGAAGATCAGGGTACAACTGAATAGTCCTGGATACTTACAATGGCTATATGCTATTCTGGCTATGCAATGATTTAGGGATGAGTTTAAAAATGCTTAAATTAGGCCTGTGAGAATGTAGGTTTTGCCATCTGAAAAAGCAAATTACTTCATGTTTTAGTTTTATTTTTTTCTGAGTATTTTCTTGTCTTCCTTGCATACTTAGTTATTTAGTCTATAGAACTTATAGGCTGGTTTGTTACTCCAGGCTGTGAGTTTCGGTTCCTCATTGTTAAAAGTGGATCTTTTCAGTTCCTGTTGTACACCTTGTCCCAAGTTGATTTTCCTTTATTAAAAAAATGACTGTTAACATCCACTCTGGATTCATGTCTTCACATAGTGCATGCTGTGGGGACTGGAACTTCCTTTGTTATAAAGTGTTTCAAAAGATTCATTGCTAAAAATTACAAGCATGCAGAGGGTTAGCCTTTCTTGTTGTCTTTGATTTTGCATCTCTTTTTCCTGAATGATTGCTTGTATAGACTTTCACCTAATACTGAAACAGAAAAAAAACCCCAGCATTTCCAGACTATAGTGATTTCTAGCCTATGATTGTCGAATTCCTGAAGGTTAGTGGCCTACTGTCCATCTACCAGAAGATGTAACATTGTCTGTGGTAGGTTGCAGTCATTCCGCTGGGAGGAGAGTGGACAGACCCTGACCTCTTTCTCCCATGACCAACATTACAACCGAGGGCATGCCTGGGGGCTTCTCATTCCAAGTCTCTTTTCCTTCCTTGCTCTGGTGCTGAAGGGACTTTCTGCATGTTAGAGGCTGACAGGTCCTGGCAGTGACTCTCAGGTCCTTTAGTGATGAGTACACAGGCTGTAGGCGGATCTACTTGGTATCCATCACCTTGGCAGTGGTGACGCCAGCAGCTGTACCCAGCTCTGCTTCATCAGTGCTCCTTGAAGCTCTGGGCTTTCTCCCACATGCTGTTTGGCCCGGCTGTATTCTCTGCTGTTGACCATCTAAAGTCTTCCAGTGGCTTGCCTAGGGAGTGTGGGAGAAAGGCAGAAGCAAGAATCAAGCCATTAATTTAAGGCTGCCTAGTCTGAGTAATCCAGTGGTTAAAGCACAGTTGCCATGGCAGCACTGCCCTGGATGCTCCAGCCTGAGCCACGCTCCTCCTGCTCCCCTCTGCCTCGCTGGGGTGCCTGGCTGCATGTGTGCAGAGAGGGGGGTGCTGCTCTTGCTCCTACCCAGGCAGCCAGCAAAGGCTTCAGTGACTCACGGCAGAGATTGGAGGGGAAAGAGAAGTGTTACTGCAGCCCCAGTGAGCTCCACTGGAATACAAAAGCATGACTGGTAGATAAATCTTCATTGACAGGGTAGCGCATCAAGGCCTGCAGGAGCTGCTACAGGAAATGTCAAGGGGACTTCTAGTTTTAACATTTTGTTGGGTGAAGAGGGAAAAAAGTATTGAATGTATCTGTGCCTCAGTTTCCACCTCTGTAGTGTGTTAAGGATTTGTACAGTACTCACTGTTTGAGTCATTTTAGATGTTTGCACTGAAACTGTTTAGCAAAATGCAGCAAACCAAAATTTATTCATGATTTGAAGATGGTCCAAAAAAATGTCACCCATGCCACTCAAAGGTGGAGTGTAATTGATAGCCACGCCTTCTGCAGAGGGCTTGTTTTTTAAGTGTAAAGTTCACACTTTTCAGTAACCTGAGGTAGCCATTAATGCCCAGTTTACAGGAATGCATAAAGATGCACCACCCCAGAAGTATTTATTTATGTGCTTTATGTATTCCTCAGCTCTGCAAAAATCTCAGTGCATTTACAGTGAGGCCCACACATTCAGCCCAAATCTTGTCCTGCCTCTTCAGTGAACCATAAGGAACCCATTTGTCATCCTGCTGTGCTCTCTGTTCCTGGCCGAGCAGCCGCCAGTGCTCACCTTCCCGAAGGCACAGCAGGGGAGTGGGGAGCTGCACCGTGCAGGGCACCCCCCTGAGTGCCAGCGCTTGTGTCAAGCTCACTTTCTCATTCCTGCTGCTTCTAAAACTTGATGAGGGTAATGTCGTCACTTGCCTTTGCAATAAGTTGATGTTAATTAATAGTAGGTGAGTGTGGTGTTTCCAACAGAAACATGTGCATTCCCTGTTAAAACCCACTGCACTAAACCCGATTTTGTGGCAATGAACAGGCGAGGATGGGCAGTAACTTGCTGCTTGCTTGGGCTTTCCTTCAGAGTGTTCGTGTCCTGTGCAGCAGATAAGAGAGGATTTCCAGATATAGCTCAGCCTAGCAGCAGTGTTTATTCTAAACTCCACAAGGTGGACGCTGTCTGCTTAGGCACCATCAGTGCGCTGCTGATTACTGCAATTGCTGGGCACGGTCTGAGTGACAGCAGTTAGAAGGTGCTTGCTAACTTGGATGGTGACGAGGTTAGACTGTGACTGTACAGTGCCAGGTTCCTCAGAGCTGGTGTGAGAGTTTTACTGTATGTACCCTTTGTGGTATCTAAATTCTTTTTGGGGTAAATTTCTCTTTCATTTCAGAGCAGCTTTCTTCAGGGGAGGAGATTCAAAGGTTCATCCAGAGGGCTGATTAGCTTGGCACTGGTTTAAACATTTTCAAGTAAATTAGCCTGCTGAGGCCTCCTTTGTTAAGCTCCAAACAGAGTGAATGATTGGGCTCAGTGTGAACATCTGAAAAAAGGATCCAGAAAGTCGGTGCCAATGCTTTTTTAATATGTCTGGCAGATCTTGTGTGCCAAACTGCTCATGTGTCCAGAGGTAAACTTAATCACCAGCTCTGAACTGACACCCTCCACCCCAGCTGAGCTGACAGAGACCTTAGGCTTTTCACTTCTCTGTAGCAGGTGTATTTGACTTCGAGCACATGGAAACACCTCCATATGTTGTAGCTAATTCATTCCTGCCATTGCATCACTTATTTTCTGGAACACAGTTCTAGTGTCAACTTTTTTCTTTTGTTTTAAATGATGCAGTTATTTGGCCTGATTAAATTATAGGCTGGGTACCGGCATGCAATTTAAGGACGTCAGATACGCAAGAGGCCAGACTAGGTGGCCCCATAGTCCCTCTTAAGGAAAAATGAGACCCAATAGGATCATTATTATAAAGCAACAAGCAGTTTCAAAGCAGCAGGAGCTGACAGCAACCCATGGGCAAAGCAATGACCTGTGTCATCAGGGTGATTAAGTACACAGGTGGCATTGGCAATAGCTTTTCTGACACTGATGTGGGTCGCATAGCTGGACACTACAATAACTACGTACATCAGTGGAAAAACAATAAGCAGAACCTTTTGCAAGTCTCCTCCTCAGCACCCAGGTCTCCTCCTTGGATATTCTTACAGTGATTCATTCCAACTGCAAGCGAGCAAGACAGCCCAGTGAGTCCTTCACAGGACCAGCAGGTACTTCAGCCGGTGTCTCTGGGGACTGCTGCTCTTCTCAGTGCTGGCTGTGTGCAGGTTTGAGTCAGGGCTGACTTCAGGACATGCAAGATAACGCCCCTTCTTGGAAACAGTGTGTTTTCCATTGTACAAATATTCAAAGTGACTTGTTCTGACTTGTTCATTTAATTCTGCAGTCAGTTTGAAAGCTTCGGAAGAGTGAAGGGAAATCATATTTTTAATTGGATTTTCCCATTGGTACAATAATAGAATAGGAAATAACTAGAAGATATTAAGTCCGACTATCTCATTTTAATGAAAAATGTGTACCAAATGGAAGCAAATGCATTTTTATTTGAATGTCATCACATATCTTTGTTTAAACCTTCAGTCTTTCTCATCATGGAAATGATCTTTCAAACTCGATGAATCTCTGATGCTGGAAGGGACTCCAGTTCTTGGCAGGTGGCGTAACCGCTTATGTCCCTGCTGGCTGTGTTCGTCACAGCTGCTGAGCACTTCTGGTTTTTCTTCACAAATGAATATATGAGATCAGTACTCTGCAAAAAAACATTGTAAGTGGGGCAACTTAAATGTGTGATAACCAGGTCCAGCTTCATAAGAGGTGCTCTTGACCTTATTCCAGGCTCAGAAGAGATGCCATAAAATTCCCCATGTTGCATTTAAGAAGATGTCACAGTAGTTAACCTGGATCAACCAGCGCATTTGGAGTGTAAAGTCGGAGAGAGCTTAACTGGAGCTTTAATCAGCAGCCACAGAGCAATCAGTTCTGAAGACCAAAATTTAAAGGAGATTATTTTGAGGGGCTATCCTTATTTTCTAGTGAGCTTGACACATTTAATGACACATTTTTTTCCCCTAAGCAACCTAAAAGCATGCAGGAAAAAATACAGGAATAGAATAGAGCGACTGTGCCGCCTAGCGGGGCCAGGTGGCTGGGGGTGGGGTGGGGGGACAGCTGCAGGGGGGGCCTCGCCGGTGAATCCTGCCCACGTCTCTTGTTTCTGCTCCTGAACTCAGAGTTCAGTGAACTGTAATAAGAAAGCACATTCGACCTCTAAGCAACCTAGTTAATGTGGATGACTAACACCAGTGTGTGCAGTGTGCTGGCACTGCTGGAGTACAAACTAACCAAGAATGCCAACGCCCCGGTTCACCAGACACTTGTACGCAGTGACTGACCTCTTTCTCCACCATCATTATCTGAAAGCTCTTAATGCCGATTTAGACAGATGATGAGCATATAATCCTTTCATGTACAAAGGGCAGAATTAATGCAAGATTCTCAGGTTTGGGGAGTTCTTTATATATAGTGTTCACCAGCATAGATCAAGAGTCTAGGCAGCTTTTCGGTGACCTGCACCTGTGGTGACAGCTGGGAAATAAACAATTTGCAGGTATAAAATGTTGCTTCCAGATTCTGTTCAATATATTATCAGTGCAGTCACTATCAGAAGAGATTGAGAGTGAAACAATATATGCAATTGCTTTATCTGACAGCCTCGTTTTCTCCTCCCTTGCTCATTGAACAAGTCTACCTAATGTCAGACTCAATAAAGTCAGGCAGCTGGCTATAAGAAGCAGACAGACCCTCATTAAGGGAGGCCCTTCATGCTGCTTTTGTTTGTGCTCATCTGCTTTACTGGAATGGACAAGAAAAGCATGAATATTTAAAGCCCTTTGCTGTGGCTGGGAATCAGCTGAACACAATTCTGCTGTTTTTTCCCCTCCTCCTCTTCCTCAAATAGGAAACCTCAAGTGCCATTGACTGTTATGCTCCATTCAGACATAGGCGAACGTTTGATATAGCTGAAACAGATTAGAATGACAGAGATTCCTTGGCGGTGGTTGTTTTTAATGTGCAAATGCTGTCCTCTATGAAAACAGTTAAAAACTTGATTTGAGAGCTGGACAGTGCAGCGGTTGCGGTCCAACATCTTCACAGGCAGCAGAGCACTCGCCTGGTGTGTCTGCCCCGCGCCGGCGCTCCCCACGCGCTGCGCTTGGGTGCCAGCCTTCTGCAGGTTTGGCAGCAGCTTGTCCCTGGGCACAGAGTGCAGAGCACCTGGCTGCGGCTGGAGAAACACATGGACAGGCACATCAGAGCTACTGCACTACAGCAGAAAATTTAGTCAGCTCGCACCTCTATTTCTGTGATGTTGTATTAAAACTCCCTGGACTCTCTGTATCAGTCAGAATTGAGGTGATTTGACTTTTGGGTAGGGGCATCAAAAGAACACAAGCCAGGGACCTTCTGTGTGGCAGCAGCAGGAGATGGATGGCCAGTGGTAAATGCAGCTTGCTGCAGTTCAGGTTGTCGCTCCGTTATCACGTTCATGGGGGGACCGACCCCAGCATTCCTTGTAGGAAGTGAAGCACCTGGGGTTTGCACTGCTGTTGCTCAGGCTTGTGAGAGAAGTAAGCAGATTGGAATAAGAAAGATATGAAGATGTATGCTCAAGACTGTAAGAATAGTATCAATCCTCTTTTTGCAAATGAGTTATTTTTCAACCGTTCGTACACAAAATTTTCATTCTGAAAAGACCTGGGTGCAAGGGAAGTAGATGATTCCTAGAATAAATGTTCAGAGAAAGTGGGATACAGTATCTATGTTCCTTGGCATATATTGCATACATAGTCACAATCCCAAGGGACTTCAACACAACCCCTGTAATGAAAGGGATGCCAGACCAAAACTTTTCGCAAAAACTATGAATTATGTAGAAATAAAACCCTGTCTTGGAGGTAGGAAATGAGGTGTATGACCACATGAGCTTCTCTGCAGCTGTATTCTCTGATTCCCATATAACTGAGAATCTGGAAATTGCACTGCATAGTTCCCATGAGCACTCCCTCTGATGTTAGGCTCCGCAAATCCCAGCAGAACCACATACTGGAACACGGATATCTCTTCTTTCAATATGAGATTTCCTCATTTTGTATGTTTTAACATGCAGTGTAAGTTCTAAGGGTCAGCTTGACAGTTCATTAACTCAGTCTATGCCTTCAGGCACTCTACAATGCACTTGATTCCCTTGAAGCTTAGAGCTGGAAAAAATCAGCACACGTTCTCAATGTCAAATTCTAATGAGGCGTCGTATGGAAGATTGCTGAGACTGTGGAAAAATAAGTGCCTCTCTACCTGATGCTCATGGAAAGCCCACTTTGCAGACTTTCTGAGTAGAAGCTACCTCAGGAAGGATAATTTGATATAGTGCTTCTCCTGGGTTTTGGATGCACAGCCCTGATTAGAGAATAGTGATTTTATGCATACAACTTCACACAGTTGAATTGGATTCTAAATTTTGCAAAACAGTGAAATCTCTCTTCATGGAGTTAGTGATAAAGGAAACAAGAAATGTTGTCTGTGCAGCTCCAATGGCAGCAACCTTTTATAAACTGCACTCATTTTTTACTTCAAAAAACCCAGCAGCCTGCAGAGATCTATTATTGCTTTGTCACATAATTTCAGAGCTGTAAAAATTTAAACCAGAGCTAAAGAAAATATTAAGCATTGTAGAATAAGAGTTCTGCTTTTCAGTTGTCTTCACTTTTCACTGTGTAATTATTTTTAGAGCCATGGCATATATTAAAAATAAAATAACACTAGTAATACAATCTAGTCTTGGGATATGGGGCATCATTTTCAGAAGCTTGTTAAGTTCCCAAAAAAGGGATGCCTGGGCCAGATTCTTATGGCATGTAGCTGTCTAAGGACAGGAACCTATGTATCTTATGTATCTAAACTTAGATCACAGCTGGTGAGAGCTGGTCACTCCTGAAAATACTATGGGTTTTCATGTGCAGCTTTAGATGTCTAGATGCATCACAGAAATCTGATCCAAAGTATCTCGGATAGTGATACATTCTGAAAATGGGAGGTTTTAATTTCCCATTTATTTCCTTTAGAGAAAAGTGCATCTCTTGCTGCATCTTCCTCTGAGAAGGTCAGAGTTTCACAGGCTTTCACTGAGTTGGGAGGTAGGAAAGTACTAGGTTGATGTTAGAGTGTGCAAGCCAAGGCATGGACAGGTATGATGAAGTTGCTTTAAATCTGGGAGGAGAATCCAGGTTTCTCTGCTCCCAGTCTTGGTTCTGAGCACCCAACCATCGTTCACAGAGCTCCAACCCAGTGCACATGATGTGGGGGGAAGAGAAGGTGAAACCTGGAAGATCATCCAAATGGGTGAAAGATGAAAGAGCCACAGTGGAGAAAGCTGCTTATTTCCTGTTGGAGCATCAAGGGAGGCTTGATTCAAGCCACAAAACCATAAGAAATTGCAAAAGCCAAATCCTTTATGAAGATTTATTTAGAAAAACAACAATGCTGGGGAGTCACTGTTACATAGCGTGGTAATTCCTTTCCTCTTGAGTAATATGCACCACACTGTGCGCATGCAATTACTTTTGTTCCAGAGATAACATCTTCATCTAGTTATACATGTACACATACGGCCCTTAGTGCACGCTACGATTCACATATGTTAGGACATGCACAAAGTTAAGCTTTTCCATGAAAAAATATATAAAAAATACAAACCAAATTGAAGCTGTCAACATGAAAAGCAATGTGCAAAAATAGACAAAGTTACTCCTGAACATTTGCTTAAGAAAAACTGGACTTTTCTGTCCCTGTTTCCCATTCAGCATTGAGTATGCCAGATGTTACTTGAAAGTATAATTAAAAATAACTAGTCACATCCTGACGTCCTTCATGTTAGTTGCAGAGATTTTTAACCAGTTAAATAATCCTATATTATTATGAAAATCTGCCTTCAAGCATCACCACCATGTGCTGTTGTTGTACTGAACAGATCTGTATATTGTTGCGGTGTTTGATTTGTGATGCTCAAGGCCAGGTGACAAGCAAGCCCTTGTGTGGAGCACACAGAAGAGGCAAGACAGAGATGTCCTTGGTCACCTGCCCCCCTGGCAGGGGCTGGCAGTATATGCATGGAGAAAATGGCCAGGGATTAGGAGTTCTCCTCACGCCTGCTGGAAGGAGCCAGACCTCCCAGGTCCCCCGCCACGGGGTGCAGAGCTCCAGGGACTGTCTGATAGTGTATGGTGGGGCTGGTGTTGGAGATGATATTCTGGAGTGCCTGAGGAATCCTCCCTTCAGAGGAAACATGCCTGTGCAAAGAGCACGGCAGAAGAAGGGATGGAAAGCCCACAGGGCCTTCCCCAGCCAGGTACCTTGGTCCGTGATGCAAACGGTAGCCGACATGGATAAGAGCCTCCTTACTATAGAACCACTTGTGTGGCTCTGAGCAAGGCTGTACAGGATGAAATGCTGCAGACATCATGAAGCAGTCAGACCAATCCATCCTTGTAGAACTGCTGCATGCAAATATCAGCACTTTAAATGGCAATTAAGACTAGAAATGGATTGCACTTGTTTCCCTTAAACACATACACAAACCACCCTAAAAAAAAAAAAAGAGTAACCATTAAAAAAAATCTTCAAAATACATTAAAAAAAATTGAGTGCTAGTTGGGATTCCCTTGGTCGGATCAAAGGAAAAGAAGAAGAAAATAGGGGCAGTGTGAGTCTAATCAGTGAAGTTTGTCAGTGACCACAATCTTTTGGTTTTGGGGATGAGGATTCTTCCTACCCATCAGTCTCGGTGCTGCAAAGCCCAGTATTCCCCTGGTAATCCCCATGTTTTTTAAAAAACTGCCCATGCAGAGTTATGACTTGTTACGGAACTTGCCATTTTTTCTAATGGGATATCAAAGTTCTTCACACTACATCCTGCATGGATCCAGGAGAAATCTCAGCAAGAGTCCCCCATGTGTTGTGTTTTCGCCTTGCAAAGCAAAGGTTTCAGCCTTATTCTGAGGAAGGGAGAGAGAAGTAGAAATTGTAAAGACTGGGAGCTCTCCAGGGAAGTAAACTGCAGATACTGCACTTTACATCCCAGCTCAGCAGACCACTTAAGCAAACTATTTTAGGTGGGATTTAAGTGTATGTTATTCAGTTTGGATGCCAGTATGAAGACCAGTATCCAACAGGAAGAGTGTTGCCTTGGACATTGCCTACTCATGTTGCCTACTCATTTCCACTACAAAAGGCACGGAGGGAGGGTTGATCCTGTTAGCTTGCCCCCCAGCACTGGTCATGAAAACATCCCACAGGGAACTGCATCCAACAGGTACTGCCTGCTCCTGGAGCTCCCCGGGTTTCTAATCCCTGGATGCCCAGTTGCACAGTGGCTCACAGCTCTGCCACCCAGGTCAGGAGTGACCCCAACCTCCAGCATTGTCCCATCACCCAGATGAAGGAAGCAGTGCTTCATTCCTGGTGTCCCGAAGGAGCTGCCAGAGGAGAGGCTGGTGTTTCCGAGGGAGCAGTGCTAGCCCCAGCTGCGTTTCCGCAGCTTTCTGAAAGCACTGGTATGTGTGACACACCTAACCCGAGGCTCCCTGAGCTCTTGCAGCATGTCTACATGTATCCAAGACGAACCTCTGGCTGTTAGTCAGAGACAACTGTTGGCAGTGATAGAACAGTGGTAGAGAATAGTTTTAGACTGTAAAATACAGGAAATGAAATGTCAGACTAAATTCTTACTAAAATTTTGATGCTGTTGAGCATTGGGGTTAGCTGCTGCTTCCCCAGGTGTTTTCCACTGGGTTAAGATTATGTCCAGCATCTGAGTTAAGGCCCTGATTTAGCAAAGCATTTGTGCATACGCTTAAATCTGCCCTTATTTAGCTAAGCACTGACATGAATACCTAGGTGTCTTGTGGTACAGGGGCAAACCCAAATGGGAGCCTATAAATGTAAGTTATTTAGCTGATACAACTACCCTTTTAATGTTTTTTCCTGGTAGCACAGCTGCTCTCCTGGATTAACTATTTAATTAATCTTCATCTAAAAGATCCTGAGAACAGTTCTATAATACCAACAAATGTACATAAATACCAGAACTAAAAAAAAGTCAAATGCATGGCTCAAAGTAAAACAAACATTGCTCAGAATACGTGTTTAGATTAAGATTAATAGCTGTAAACTGTGCATTCTAGTAGCAAATAAAAACCTGTTGGCCTAGGAAAAAACCCAAAACATTCAAAGTCTGTAGGATTGGCAGCACTAATAGGACTTCACCATATAGAGTAAGGATAACAAATATCAGTGTAACATTGCGAAACTTAACCTAAGCTTATGTAAACAAGTAGGCTTTGACAATGTTTATATGTCTAGGCGTGAACCTGCACTTGGACCTGGCGCGGTGGAGACCCAAGAAGGTGGAAGGGCGCTGTGCCAATGCGGTTCCAGCTGCCCAGATCCCGCTGCAGGACACGGGCTCAAGGGTCCTGCAAACCTGTACTGGCACTACTAGTTCTACTCCTGGGAGCATCCCGATGCAGGCTGCAGTTCAGCAGGACTACACACATATAAGTAAGGATTATTCACAAACATAAGGCATTGCAGAACTTGGCCCTAAAATGTCTATTTTCAGCAGAGAATCCCTTATCCATACACAAGATCATATTTTTAACATATCAAAAAGTGTCTAAAATAAGGATCAGAGTCACTAGATGTTATGCTTAGTAACACAGTGAAGATTCTGCATATTGGCTTCAGATAATGCAAAAACGTTTTTTTCATTAAAATCAAACCAACTATGAATCTTTCTCATAAAAATTAAATTAACCATGAAAGTTAAAAAATAACAGACTGTTTTCAAGGTTAAAGGGAGACATTAACAGAAACGACCGACTCGCATTGTAATGGTTTTCCAGTGCCTTCCCTTCTGATCACTGAGCACTGCAGTTGTTGGTGGCGTCCAATCGTGCCTTGCATCCTCTATGGCGTGGCTACTGCCGCTCTCCTTCCACCCGCTTTTTACGAACTAGACCGATAAAACAAGAAAAGAGCAGTCATTATTGCCTTCCTGAGAGCCTAAGGACTTTTCTCACTGACACGCTCCCTTTCCTGTAACATGAGTAGGAAGGAAGAAGCTTCTAAGAAATACTCAGCGGTCCATAATGTCCATAATGCCATAATTTATGCTAAACAAAACAATTGTGTCTAAACGGCACTTTTCTATATTACAGCCTGCAGAGTTTCACCAAGTGTTCATATCGATACATTTTCTATAAAAATCAGATTCAGACTTAAAGGTTCTAGATGATGAAGAAATCACCATTTCCAGTTCTTCCTCCCAATGTCTCCATTTAGGTTTTTGTTACAGGTTTTATTGTTCTTTTAAAAGCCACTGTGTTCCAGCTAAATTGATACTGGTCTGCTCGAGTCTGCGTGGCAGAGCTCTGGATTATTTAAGCATTAGGTATTAAAACTTAACTTTGGTAATTGCACAAGTGTATACTATATAGGCAAGCAATAATCATATCCTTTTAGAAAATAATTTGAAGTACTCTTAAGTACTGATATCAGTGAGTATTGGCAACGAGAAAAACATCGTATTAGACCTTAAATTATCTGTTTAAACTTCACATGCTCTGACTGCATCAACCATCTGACAGTAAGTTAATTATCTCTGGATTCTCACTAAAAACCAAGTAGGTTGAAGTTGCCATTTAGCAAAGCAGACAGTGATGAGCTTTGTGTTATGGGCAGGATAATTTTGACAAGCAGCCCCAGGTGAATTTTTACAGCACTTAAGGTACATTACAGCTGGTATAGAGCAGGTCTAGTTGGGCGTGATTTGCTACTCCATACCCTAAGGAAAATGTATTGAGCGTTCTCTGACTTGGCCATATAAGATTAGTGAGGTTCTCCTGTTTGTGTGATACAAAATTTGGTGTTACATCAAACTGTCATGTCCCGTGTCTGATACCGAACTGCTGAAGGACAGAACAAAAGCAGTAAAACTGCATGAATGAACACTTTTCACTACAGAAAGTCAATAACAACAATATATTACTACAAACATTGCATTACTTTACTATCAGGAGGTTTATTTCATAGTGTTTTCTTGGCAAACTGCATTATTCCAAAGCCTACAATGTCACATCAGTCATTTGTGTCTGCTTTCAGTGTTTTGTTGCTTCATTATTTTTTTTTATTGAATTCTTTAAGGTATTCTGTCCTACTAAATCTTGAACAAACCATACAATACAAAAGCAGGAAAATGAAGATTAGGTACAGGACATATGTCTAATGGCAACTGGTTAAATAGTAGAAAAAAAGGTCTTTCTCTCTTTGTTGGTGGGATGTTTCAAATACCATTCTGGAATAGTACCACTGGAATGCTTAGGAACTGCTAAAAATTAAAACTAAAAAAAAATAAAAGTATGCGTGAAAGAAATAGGTTCTCGCTCAACTTTTATCTTAGTTCTCACTGAGAGAAATCCAAGCTGAAGCTAGCAAAGGCATCATGGTTTAACACCTCACTTTGAAGTAGAATTTATTAAAAACACATAGTTAATATTATTTTTCCCTTCTTACTGTAAACTACTCCTGCCTAGTCATCTCCTTCTTAGTCTGTGTGTTGAGCACGCAGGGCAGAGCATGTCATACTCAGGTAAAACTTGCAAAGGTTTATTGTCTTTGCCTGTACTTGGTCATGCAGGCAGGAAAGTCTTTTTTGTCCTCTTGGCTGGGCAGACTTGATCTGTCGTGGGCAGGGCAAAGAAGTGAGGACTGAACAAAGAGGATGTGTTTGGCTCTCTACTTACTGGCCAGAACAGCAGACAGGACACCTGGAAATCTAGGATGCTCCATGGAAAAGGCTGAAGTAATTCCTCTTCCCAGAAGGAGTGGGAGAAAGAGAATAGTGTCTCCTAATCACAGTAAGATATTTGCTGTTGTCTGCTCTAGAGTCCATGGAGCTATGCATCACCCCTCACATATAGCAGATGGAAAGTTGTGGAGCTAAAATTCAGTTTTATGTACAGACAGGAAGAGATGTGCTAGGAAGGTCAGAGCTTGGCTCACATAAACAAATGATGAGTAGATGTAGTACCATCTTACCCAGATCGTTGTTCTTAGTGATAGCTGCTGCTACCCTGGTTCTTGGACCTTGCTTTGTGAACTGGTATCCAAATTTGAGAATCTTGGAGTTCTCCTCCAGCATCTTGGCAATCTCCATCTCTACAGCTGTCCCCAGCTGCTGCCTCTGTTGGTGATGTGGTGAAATGTCCCCAAAAGAAACGAAAATATTTGTTTTCATATGAGAGAGAAATAAGTGGTTTCATTTCAGTGCTGTGCTGCAAACTACAAAGAGAATCCCATCCCTGGAGATTTTGCTCTAGGTTTTATATTTGACTTTGACCAGTATAATTTAGATGTCCACTGTTTGGTTGCATGGGCATGGGACAGGAGATGCAGAATGACTGAGCCACAGAGGCTGCCTTGACTTTGACGGAGCCCTCTAGGAGAACCCTCTGAGAATCCCTACAGAAGGGACACAAAAGTGGACTCACTCAATGCTCTCTCTTTACCTGGTTGTCAATTTTAATCTCTGTCAGGGATTCATTCTCTTTCAGCGCATCAATCAGTGCCAAAATACCCGTCCCAGTGATGAAGTTGGATTCTACATTCAGACTCTTCAGTGTTTTGTTCACTTTCAACATATCTGCAAATGCCTGGGGGGTCAGAAAGAGGGAATATGAGATACCATCTTGAGAGTTTCAGGGAATAACAGAGAATCTGCAAAACATGGCTTAGTACCTACAAAGAAATAAAAGACTAAAAGGCTTAGAAGAACATAGAGGTAGATCAGAAGAGATTACACTTCTACTTTGCATAGTCACAGGGAAATTCTGCAAGGGAAAATGAAGAATGCATCCTAAAGCAGACACAGACCTACTTAAAAAATGTTGTGGGTTTGTTCCAAACAGTGTTTAAACTTACAATAGCTACAGGGTCATTGCTTCGAGTAGCTGCAAGGCTGAATGTCTTCACATGCGTGTTGCTTTCCAAAGCTTTTGCAAATTCTTTCAGTGTTGGAATAGGAATATTCTGCATTAAGAAGATAAGTAGGAAAGCCAGTCACATTGCTAGACACTGATTTTAATTATTATCAAACTGATTGATTAATAGCCACAGTCTATGCAATTTAAACATCCTCGATCCTTTTAAGAGTATCTCAGAAGCGGCAACACGTGCTCTGCTCATAGTGGCCTTCAGAGACCCGTGGAGGCCTGCACAAGGGTGGGATGTCAGCACTGCCTTTAATTGGGTCAGGCCAAGGCAAATGCATGACCGATCTCTTGAGCTACTTTCCAATTTTGCTGCTGGCTGCTCAGTCTCCGTGTGCCAGCTCCTCCTCCATTAGCAGGTGTGGGCTAATTGAATTTGGCCAGTAATGATTACATAGTTCCCATCAGATATCTTGATTTAAGTCTCCTAAAGGAACACAGACAGAGGGGCTCACACCATGGGCTTTTAATTGGCACCTAATTCAATATCGGGCATCGATGACCTTGTAGCCTCTACAACAGTTCCCTCCACAGCCCGTTCCTGTGTGTCCTGCTTCTTCTGAACAGTACATAGAGACAAAATTTGAAGATAAAAGGTGAGGACTTTGGAAATACTTGAACAAGCCCTCCTATGATGACAGAAATGAAACCACAGCATTTACCTTTATGTTGTTGAGATTAATTTCTGTCAGACTAGGATCATTTGCTTTTATCCTTTGTAAACTTGCTTCCACGTTGGTCGGATTAGGTGGCTCCTCAAAGATGGGCTTGACCTTTTCACCTTTCACCACATCTGCAACACAAGATCTCATGAAACATTGATGTGAGGAACAGGCATCAGCACTAACAGTCTGGCTTTTCAATTCTCATCTAGGTTTGTACTGTAACGTTCAAGGAAGGGTTTATATGAACCACAAAACTTGAAACAGAAGTATTAGCCCCATTATCCCTGCCATGCCCTTTGCGCTTCTGTGCACCCAGAAGCACATCACTGGAGGCTGATGTCGCAGCGACTGGGCCATATCGTCATGGGCAAATTCGTCCTTTTATGTACAAAAGTCCCGGTACAATTAATTTGAGCCAAAGCAGCTTTCAAGACTATTGTATAGGACGTACTGTACTGCAAGGGCTGCTTTGTTCTTTGCCTAACATTGTAAAGGAAGGTGTGCTCAAAACTTGCCCATTACATCAGCGAGAAAATGTCCCTGACCCTATGAATAGACTGTGCTAACACAAAGGAACATGACCAGGAGGCCCCTCAGTTTCCTTCTCTCGGCTGATGCTATCAGCCTTACTATAAATTCAATTAGCTCTTGTAAAATTGCAACATCTGCACTTTCTAAATAATAAAACCATCAAAGCATGAAAAGCAAGTCCGTCTGCCAGCACCAAGATTTATGAAGTCTTTGAGTATTCATGCTCCAAAGAGATACAGTTTTTAATGCTGGAAGCTATGAGCTATAAATATTCGTACAGATACATCAAAATCACAATTAGGACTTCTAATTCCCACGCATGTTGCTGTGGAGATTAATTTATAAAGCCTGACCACTGAAGCCACTAGAGACAAGAAGGGAATATGTTACTGACCACAGGTATGTTTAAACCCTTTTATTTTATGTTGCAGACAGTGAGTGATTTTGAAGACTTGCGCTCAAGTCTCAATGTACTACTGTACCATGTTCAGTGCAATGCATAAAATTCATGCCATATCACAGGCCAGAAGAAAACCAAGTATTCTTTTACCACTCATACTCTTAGTAGAGACAAAGTCATACACAAAACTTGAGCTGTTTTTTACTCTGCTGCCTTTTACTCCAAACTTTTTTTAATGAATTACCTGAGAGAGCTCAAAATAACAACACTGAATAACACTCCAGCCTTCCTAGGGAGTAGGAAATTGGAAACTACTGGTAAAATGCATATAGAGAATTTACCCTATCTTAGAGGCAAGGATTGAAAGTCAAACAAAAACCAGCAAAGCACTTTTTGCACTTTTGGCAACACCCTGCCAAGCTGGGACCTGAGGAGAGACTTGCACCCTGTCCTGAGGTTAGACATCGCAGTATACTCAGTCTACAGTTAGCAGTATTTTTCACTTTCTACTTCTTGTTGCTTCCCATGAGTTTTATCACGCTTCTTTAATAATGGTGCTCTTTTGCCACAGTGATAGGCAACTTGAGATGTCTCTCTCTTTTACTGAAGCATTTCACTTGGCTAAGGAAAGGTATTGCTTTTGGACCAAAGAATAAAGTGATGTGATGGTGATTTTCTGGTTCTTAAGTCTGTAATTGGAGCATAGTTTAGCTGACTCAAATAGCTGACATTTTGACTCAGTACAACAAAAATATTCCAAAATCTATATGGATTAGTAATGCATGCAGTTGCCTGTTACAAGATCGAGATAGATGGCAGCTTGCACAGGGCCCCGCTGGTGAAGTTTGCAGAGCAGCCTTAATCCTGAGAAAAATGAAGTGACACGGTGTCCTGTCTACTTTCCCACCTCCCCTTTAGTAAAGAAGGATGGAAATGAAAGTCCGTGGTAAAGATAGCTGATGTTCTCATGGCCTTACAAGAAGAAAACATTTTTTAAGTACTGCTCCTCTAGAAAAGAGAAATCCACAATTTTGTCTTAAAAAGCAAAGTTTAGCCTGCTTGATATCCCAGGGCTGGGAGGTGATGAGCTCTGCATCAAGGCTTGGCAGCTCTCGAGAACATCCACACATCCATGCAGTCTCTGCCTCCCTGTGAAGGCAGCTTGACATGATTCTGGTCATAGATGTGACTCTGCTGGGGATTCTGACACGCTCCAGACCCGTGGTTACAAGTCGTTCTTCAGTTGCGGAACTGTAGGGACACAGGGTGAGATGGCCTGGCCAGTGCCCTGGCCACCCCTTAGCTACAGTTCCCTATGTTTTCTGCCTGCTGCCTAAACTGGAGTGAAAATACGTATATCTTGGCTTCTCAAATACTCCCATCCTGTCAAGAACCTCTGCAGAGCCAGTTAGTGCTCTCTAGGAAAACAAAGCTCCTTAGGAACGATTTATTTGCATAGCACTGTTGTCATTATAGATAATGAATATTAAGATTATATTTACTTTAAAGAGCTTCCCCTCACGATTAATTACGTCAGTCAAGGTAAGGCCAGTTACATTACACTAAATTAGACCAATTCACTCAACCTGTAGGTGTACAAGTCCCTAAAGATGACATATAGACCACAAGAGAAATCTTCTTGCTTACTTCTCACGCTTCCTTTTCCGTCTTTACTGCGGGCTCCTCCTTCATCAAATTTTGGATTGTTGACCATGTTGTGCACTCCAAGAACAGCTAAAATGTGTAAATACCAGGAATGGTATACAATGTTAACAGCATGAACAAAGATTGCAGAAAAATATCTGCTACAAATTCTAGTTCAGTTCCCCAAACAAAAAACCCTTTATAAAATGCTAGCTCTGAGTCATGCTTGCTTGCAGGGAGAGTCTTTAGGGGTCTAAATACTGGAGATACAGACATTTTAATGTAAGTTTTTGAACAAATGAAGCAGTGTGCCATGCATATCACAGAAATGCCAGCTAGAAGGCACCACTGTGGGTCATCTTGTCCAGCCTCCCCCTCAAGCAGGAGTGTTGCCAATACTAACCAGGTCAGCCAAGGCTTTGTCTAGCTGGATCCTAAAAACATTCAGGGATGGAAATCCCACAATCTCTTTGGGTATCTTGTTTCAGTGCTACACTCCTAATGAATTTTTTTCTATAATATACAACCTGAACCTCCTATTGCTCCTTGTTCTATTGTTTGGCATATCCAAGAAAAATTTGACTGTATGTGTGGTTAACTTAATAAATTGGCATTCACACTGGGGTTTCTTTTAGAAGCATACAGATACTAACATCTTTGTGGAAAAAAAAGAATATATTCCAGGACTTCAGATAGTGGAGATATAAATTATTATGAGAGAAATGACAAAAGAAACCAAAGCTATATAAATGAAGCTGCAGACAGTGTTATCTTTTCTTCAAATGAACTTCCATAGTGTCAAAGAATAAATTCTACTGTGTTTGGTGATAATTCTACCGTAAATTATCTCACTGGACTTTATTCTATAGGATCATGCAAGAATTAGAAGTTATCAACTTAATGTAGGTTTTTACTGTTGTCATCAGGTTTTCCTTATGGAAAATACTCTGTTCTGTAAGCAAATCACTCTTTAGTTGCTCCTACAGATTATTTTCAGAACTCTCAGCAGTAGATATGCTACTTGCTGTTTTAATTTGATACCTACAAATTCTGTCATGAATGGCTGGATACTGACCAGAGATGAGCAAAACTTGGAGCTTCCATGAACTTCAGACTTCCTGAGAAATGCCAGCTGCATTATAATCCTGTGATGTACCACATTTCACTCAGAGCCAAGACTAATGCATCCAGAAATGTGTGGTGTAGCCAGGAATTAGAGAAGATAATGGCAAGATCACGTCCTCCAAAAGGACAATACAGTAGGTACAAGAGTTTTGAGTTTAATGTTGATCTAACCCAGATTCAGATTAATCCAGTATGGTAAAATATTTCATTTGGATTTTCCAACAAAAAATTGCCAATAGAGTTGAAATTTTTGTGTAGACTAGTGGCCCAAAAAGATAGACTATGGACCTCAGAGCTCCCAGGGAAGGGTAGACCACCTGTCTGTATAGTAAAAGAGCAGGTACTTGAGAGATGATCATGAGATGCTCCTGGTGGCAGGTCCAGGCAGAGGAGAACTGGATGGATATGTAGGAGGATCATACCCATACATTATCTAACCTGCAAGGTCATAGAGCTCAGTATCTGAAGCGCTGGCCAGGGCTTCTTCTAGTTCTGGATCCAGGGTCACTTTCTCTTCTGTATGGGTTTCTATGGGCTTTTCTTTAGGGATAAATATTTTTCCTAAGAGAAGAAAAAAGCCATAGTGAGTAATAAATTATTGGAACAACTCATCAGCCTCCTGGCAGTGGGGGAATAAGTCTGTGACAACGGAACTGCTTGGAAATATATCAAGGGCATGTTTTCCTCTTTCTTACTCTTGATGCCAGGATCTTAATAAGAATCTAAAAATAAAAGGTGCAGATTTCTGCTCTGTGCTGGTGATTGTTAATATTAAAGCAAATTTCCTAAAATAAATCCCTAGGAGCAGTCACAGCTGGGATTTTTCTGAAGTTCCTGTGGCCTTAAATAGGCGGAATCAGGTCTACACAAAAAGTTTGCAGAAATTTCATCCTTATATTTAAATGAGGCACCAGAAACAGTTAAAACCATCCTACTGCAAGAACCTTTTGGTTTACCATATTCCATGCAAGAGCCTCAAAGTTCAGCAAACCTGTTCTCTTCCGGTAACTCAGTTTAATTCCCAGTCTCTCTGTGGGTATGGAGAGATATCTCCCTTCTGTGTCTCCTGATGATCATTCACACAAAGGGCCTTATCCTGATCATCTGTGCAGACCTGAAAAGTCTGAACTGAACTGAACTGAACCGCATGTTCCCCAAGAAAGGCTCCTGACCTGTTTGTTTCTCCTTGTATCCTGCTGTTATGTTAGGGTCAGCAGGTGTGTGTTTCCATGCGATATTCCCCAAGGCTGAGGTCATCAGCCCTTCTGCTGAAATGAGAAAACTGTAGGATAAATCCAGAAACAACACAAAAAGTCCCACTACTCCTGTCGCCTGCTGTTATCGTTAACCTCAGTAGTGTGATGATGTAACTGCAAATACTTGGCACGAGACCCTTTAAATCAGAGCGAGGGCTGCATTTCAGTCACCAGCAACGCTAGTGCTTTTCTCCCACTCAGCTCTTTCCTGTACCAAACCCATACAGTCAGTAATACATTAGGTGATGCCACATGCAACAGACTGTGTCATTGCGCCGATAATTCTGTGACTTCCTGTGTTCTACTGTCCATTGCGGAGTGGTTCCCCTCATTTTGTCCCCAACCACTACTTCTCAACAGGCTTTAGTTAATCCCATTGTAATGAAGCTGTGATGACCTTTGGATGCAGGTGGCTTTGGACCACTGTCGACTCTGAATTGTCTTTTTGTGCAGCTCTGTACACTCTAGAGGTAATGCTTGAAGCATATCCTCTGGCTTCCTGAAATGTCTCTAAAAGAGTTTATTTACAGATGCTTTTGCCTCTGACATCCTTTTATGTCTTAATTTGTCCCCATTATGATCCAAAGTATCATTTTCATGTAGATAATGCCCAGCTAATTGATCTCTTTCACACAAGTTTGTCTACAGCAATTTCTTTACTGTCAGCTTGTATGACTGAGGTCACTGAATAAACTCAGAAAAAAATTTTACTGGACATTTCTGAAACTCTGGCAAGGTCTACTGATGCATGATTTGAATTGTCTACCCTAGAGATATTTGTACCAAGGCTAAGTAATTTCTGAGTACAAAACTGGGTGGAAGGTTATGTAAAAAGACAATATAGTATCATATTACGATTCATTTTTCATGTGATAGCTTAAGTAAGTAATTTTTCAATAAGAGGCTTCTAGAAGATAAAAGCCTACGTGGGCAAAAGGTAAGAATCATTTTCATTTTCACAATGCACTGGGTGATACGAATTTTGAGACAGTCATGTCAGCAATATCAAACAAAAGTCAGGTGGACATCTGGGGTGAGAAATACTCTGTGAAGATAGGTTAGTCATGCTCTCCAGATTTCATAACAGCACAGGTGCTAAGATTTCAGACACTCACTGTACTACCACCTAAACTGAAGTGTTGGATGGCAGCTTCCAGACACCACTGACCAAGACTTCACTTGATGTCAGCTCGACTGGTAAGGATAACATGAGGAAAAAAATTCATAACTATGTGGCCATGATGTGGCCAAAGGAGGGCCATGAAGATGATCTGAGGGCTGGAGCACCTTTGCTGTGAGGACAGGCTGAGAGAGCTGGGGTTGTTGAGCCTGGAGAAGACAAGGCTCCAGGGAGACCTTACAGCCCCTTCCAGTCCCTAAAGGGGCTCCAGGAAAGCTGGGAAGGGACTCTTCATCAGGGAGTGCAGCAATAGGATGAGGCGTAATGGTTTTCAACTGAAAGAGGGCAGATTTAGATTAGATATTAGGAAGAAATTCTTTACTGAGACGGTGGTGAGACACTGGCCCAGGTTTCCCAGGGAAGCTGTGGCTGCCCCATCCCTGGAGGTGTTCAAGGCCAGGCTGGATGGGGCTTGGAGCAACCAGGTCTAGTGGAAGGTGTCCCTGCTCGTGGCAGGGGGTTGGAACTAGATGATCTTTAAGGTCCCTTCTAACCCAAAACATTCTATGGTTCTATGATTCTATGTTGGAAGCTAGAAGACCAAAGTTAATCAGAATATCTAAGTAAACAATCAATAGTGAGGAGTGCTGTCTGTAAAATATTTTCCTTTGAGATCAGTGCTGATTCTACATGAGTTTCAAGTAATCAGCAGGTCATTCAAGATCTTGAGGGAATACTACTTATCTTTATCCTGACCAATAATACTACCTCCTAACAGATATATTTCACAGAGCCATAGCTCACATGAACTATCTCCATCAGGCAATGAGTGATTCTTCACAGACGCACACCCAGCCAGACTGTTAACAAACACTGACAAAAGTCTGTACTTTCACACATAGAATTGTAAGGGGACACATGACTTTGAGTCTTGTGTAAACTGGACACAGTACATATTACAGTTGGTCCTTCCTTACAGACTTCGGATGCGGGTAGGCCACATATTTTATGTAGCAAGAAATCCAGGGGTAATGGAAACCAGTACGGGCTTATACTTTTTCTATGCAGTTCACATACATAGGAATACAATTTTTAAGCATTTTTTTCAGGCATACGTAATTCTTGAATGGCAGCCCAAATCTTTTGGAGTGTGTATATGACTCCCAATGATAGTTTCATTTAAAGCATTCTTGGCAAACGTTTTAGAAAAAAATTCTATTACTGGTTATATGAAATATTTTAAGGGGCAAGGTCGTGTCAAAGACGACAATATATATCTTCAACAGATGTAGGCCTTGCTGGCGTGGCATTTTAAAAATATTCTTTTTTCTGCTATCTAGATAAGAACATTCTTTTGAATTATCCCACTGTGAAGAGATGCTGTAGCATAGCAGATGGAGGTTAGGAGAGCTTATGCATTTAGCACATTATTAGGAATTCATTACCTGTCCACCAACAGCAAAACCATGTGTCTGTGTTTATAGATGGCTGTCAACCAGTTTTCCTTCATTATTTTAAGGACAGAGTTCAAAGATCCAGGAGGTCACCCCTAGTCCCACATCTGTACATTGTAAATTCATTATACTGTGCCATCACGGAATTCACTGACAAAATAAAATATGGATTGTGGCTTGCTTGTTTCAATGGTCCAGGTTAAATTTAAAATGTATTATTTGGAAGAAGCCTCAGAAGAATAGTGACATTTTATTATTTTAAAGTGAGATTTATGAAGAAAGGCTGCTGCTCTTGGTGCTCTTTATATTCACACTGTATTTTAGAAGGTACTTTATTATAACATTCCATGGGGTATAATTAATGTTGGCTATGTTAAATTTTGCCTCCAGAATATAGTAATGTTCTGTGCTAAGTCTTAATAGCAATAGCTTATCTTTCTACCAATGGAAAAAAACAGTGAAACAAGTTATGTTTAAACATATCATACTTGAGCTACATCAGTGTTAACAACACTAAGATAACCAGATTTATGTACAAAAATACCATATTCTTGTGTTGTATAACTGAAAAACAAAATTCAATTCCAGTAAAAAAAATAGTAAGCATTAAAATATCATTTAATGTTTACACATGCATAGAAAACAAAAACATCTGGAATTGAAAGTGCTTTTTTTCCTGATGAAATTTTAGACAGAAATCAATGCAATTCTCTCCTCCTTTCTGTCAAACTGAGTTAAGTGCCTGGCATGACCTGGGTGACAACTGAGGCAGCTTATTATAACCCTGGGACTTTGACTGAGAGTGCAGTGAGTAGAGATTTGTCCTGGCTCAGTCTAAAAGCAGACCTATTCCTTTTCACACACTGCACAACTTCTGTTCACATTGAAATATGATATAGTTCGTGTTTTACTCAAAAGAGGCTTGGAGAAAAAATCCATTGAAAACCAGAGAGAAAAAGGATTCAGTAAAAAGAACTACAAAGAGACATAGAAATGCAGTGTGAGAGAAAAGGAAAACAAATTCTGGGTACAGTCATAAAACCATAGGCGTAATTTTGCCACTTGGTTTCAGCAAGCTCTGATTTCCTGCATTATGCAAATGCCCCCTTTAAAGCAATGTCAAAGTAAAGCAAGGAAATTAAACGTATCCCTAACTTCATCTCCTTATACAATAAAATAAACTACATAACCACATACGCACATCTAGAGGAAAATGTATTAATCAAGCAGGGAACTACTTCAAGTCTATTTTCCTGAAGTAAGTTTATTTGTTTAGTGTTACATAAGGGGAAAAAAGGGAACTTCAATAGACAGTTGGTAGGATTTTACTAGCGTGTCCAATCTTAAAAACATTTTGAGGATTTCATCTCCATTTATATTTTACAGCATTTGGAACATCATTTCTGGTATGTCTTCTCTCTGCCTTCCTTCTTATGTCATTAGATTTTTGTGAATAAATATAAATTGCCACCATTACTATTTAGTATAAATACTTAGTATTTATTCCCACCTTGTGCAAGCCAAAATTGTACAAGCAAAAACTCAACAAAGCACAGAGAAATGGGAAATAAGCCCATTTATGCAAGCTGTAAAAATGTCCTTTTATTTTAAATCAGCTTTATTAAGGATAGTTACTTGATTTTATAATACAAATTCATTTTCTGCCATAACTGTAGAACAGTAATGTACTTTCTTTTCCTATAAACTGTAGTTTGGATTATTGTACTTCCAAGAAAATATCTGGTTACACTTATTCTTACTTTTCAATGCATCACTGACTACAGTGAGTGCCTGTTTATTCTCAATTACAGAATGCTGTACTGACCTTAGAAGTGAAATTCAATAATCTTGGAAATCTGCCTTGCATAAATCACAGGCACCTGATTCACTTTTTCCATTTTGCACTATTCTTTTCTTTTGAAGCTTCCTTAAACTCCTCTATGGAGTTCTATGAAAATGGAGCTAAGCTAGTTCTTACCAGGAATAAATTTGTATTATAAAGAAGAAAATGGGCCAAGTTCAAATAAGTGTGAAGCTGAAAGCTACTAGTCATTAAAATACAGTATCATAATTCTTGCTCTACTGTTACTCTTGGATTAGAGTCTGCATGTTCTATGCCTTAAAAATTATGATAATGGAATAGGAAAGTTGTAAAATTAGCTTTCCAAAGTTATTAAATCTACTGTGCATATACACAAAGAGTGAAGTCAAATTGCAGCAGCATCTTTGACTTTGGTCAGTGTGCTGTGATTCTGCCACCTTAGTGATACCCTTTAAAGAATTCTTCTGGAAAGTATACTTGCCCATATAAAAATAAACAAAAGCCAATCTATAATCTTTAAAACAGAATGAAGCCCAGAATTTCATCAGCCCCTCACATGGATTATCACAAGTTAGGATCTACAGCAGCCCTCTGGATCACCAGCTGGGCGAACCCGCTTCCCCAACAGCAGCAGGAAGCTCATATAGAATCATAGAATCATAGAATGGTTAGAGTTGGAAGGGACCTTAAAGATCATCAAGTTCCAACCTCCCTGCCATGGGCAGGGACACCTCTGACTACAGAAGGTTGCTCAAAGCCCCATCCAGCCTGGCCTTAAACACTTCCAGGGATGGGGC
>VZSF01001523.1:42367-61395 GCA_013398295.1 Chionis minor
TTGGTCCGCCGGCTCCTTCAGGACCCGTCGATGAATTTCATCAGGTCCCATGGACTTGTGCACTTTCAGGTTGTTCAGGTGGTCTCAAACCTGATCTTCTCCTACTGTGGGCAGTTCTCCATTCTCAGAGCCCCTGGTTTTACCTACTGTGACTTGGACAGTGCAGTTAGAGCCCTTGCCAATGAAGACTGAGGCAAAAAAGTCATTCAGTACCTCAGCCTTATTCATATCCTGGGTGGCCAGGTCTCCCGTTTCCTTCCGGAGAGGGCCCACAGCCTCCCAAGTCCTACCTTTTTCCCTAACATAGCTATAAAATTTTTTCGTATTGTCTTTGATGTCCTTGGCCAGATTGAGTTCTCTTAGGGCTTTTGCCTGCCTGATATGGTTCCTGGCCACTCGGACAGTTTCTCTATATTCCACCCAGTCCACCTGTCTGATGTGGAATGATGTGTCTGATGTAGAATGGCAGCAGAGGAGGAGGAGAGTCAAGCTGTTCTTGCTGGGCTTCAGGATCTCAGGGACATCAAAGAGCCTTGAAACTTAGGCAAGGCTAGATGCCACACTAATTGTGTTCCTCTCTGGCCTCTTTTCTCCCATCTCACATATCCTTCTACTCTGTTCCTTTCCTCATTGCCCACCATGCATTCCCCACCCCTTGTGTATCCTGGTCTGGCTCATCTTTGAATCTTGACCCTTCCCACCACCTCCTTTCCCTCTGCTCTCTCCTCCTTACCACTGCTGTCTTCTACTACAGCTCTTTTCCCCAGAACTGCCACATCTGGTCCTTCACCCTGAACATACTCATACAGCTCCTCAAAAACCAATCCTTCCACCTCTCTGCTGGCTGTTTACATTTTTTTCTCCTTTACGGTGCCCTTCCCAAGTGAGGGGAACACTGTCAGAGCAGGAGAGAGTCTCCCTACCCTGGTTCTGGTGTGACAGTGGTCTCTCAGGAGCAATTTGGAAGAGCATCCCGCACCCTCCAGCTGGCCATGCCCAGTCTGTCCGGGCACTGCTGGGCTGGCACTTGTGCTGTCTGCACATCCAGGCAGAAGCTCTGAGGACACGAATAATACTCACTGCAGGAGGAATATTTGAGGAACGCTGTAACAAACTGGATGTACAAGAAAGTACAGTATTTTGAAGATGCCAAATTCAAATGTATTTCCCTGATTGCAAAGGGCATAGACTTCAAGTCCCCTCTTCAAAGCACAGAGGCACTGCAGCTCATAAAAAAAACAGCTGGAAAAGTTTACTTTAGATGACTGAAACAATGTGTTTTCTCCTAATCTTGTTCTTGGAAACAGCTGAGTCCTTTTTGCTGACACTTTCCAAAAATTCAGCCGGTGGCAGACTCAGCATGGGAAATTTCAGTGTGAACTGTGTGAGTTTGGCAAAGTCACGAGCAACTAAAACAGGGTCTTACAAAAGCAAGCAGTGAAAGGCACTGGCTAGAGGCATTACTGTCAGCAACTGCAGCATTTTCAGTGCTTTAAGAGACAAACATTGGTTCTAAATTTAAGCCTTGAAGAACAGGAAGAAGGTGGCAAAAATTTAAACAAGCCATTTCAGCGTTGGGGGTGGAAAGACTGCCTTTGTCAATCCAAGAAAGATACCGTGCCTCTAAACTAAACCCTACATTTTCTTATAGAGTCTGGTAGAGAAACTGGAATTGGAACTCATTAGCATCTTTCAGAAGATACTTTGACCTTCTGAAAATGACTGTCGTTATTACTAGTGCTGCATATTGATGCTCTGCTTCGCACAGCTCAACGTGCAAGATAGATGGTCTCTGCCAGAGCAACTTCAGAACAGAGGTTTGCCCCAAAGCTCTCTGGTTTCATCATCCTTATTTTCTTCTTTTTCCCTTTTATGAGTCGGCTAAAATGTTAGCATTTAATCCCATACAGGCGTGTTCCCCTTCCCTTTGCACCGGCAAATAATAATAGCCCAATCCACTGGAGTTTTTCAGTGACTTTGATGAGAACTGGATCAGTTCCAAAATTAAATGGTTTGGCAAGGAGCAGAAGACCTTGTAGAAAACAAGGATAGCAGTAAAGGGTTGAAACAGCAATCCTCACAGCAATTTAAAATGGCATGGCCAACTTTTCATATCTAATGATATTTCACAGCAACAGAACTTTTTTTAATTATGCTTCATTAATATCGTGTAGCTAAGAGAACCACTGCAACAAAGCAGAAACAGAAATATTGTTAATAGCTTATGTTTGCATTACAGTAGTACTCAGATCTTAACTGAGATCAGCTGTACAGACTGCATTCAGTAAGAGAAAACATGCACCGTTGACATTGCTCTTTAATATTTTGTGCCTGCACTGCCCCTTACTTTCTCCATTTTTTCTTTTTATCTCTGGACCTCTCATGCACTTGAAAATGGTACAGAAAAGGCTTCACAGTAATCGAAGTGGGATAACCGGCTGTTCCAGCTATATGTGTTAAATGCAGCGGGTCAGTCTAAGTAAATTCTGTAGTTTATCAGGTTCTGCGTAAGGACTTCTGCAGTATCCACGCTAAGTAGGAACTAATCCAAAAATACATAAAATAAACACTTACAAGCTGCCAATCACTATGGCTACAATTATCAGCCCTAACTTCCTGCACCTCCATTGCTCATTAATAACGAACCCTCTGTTTGTGAGGATGGCTGATGAGCAGCTGTGTTGCACAGCAGTCCCTGAAAGCCACCAGATCATTTGCATACCGCAGTGGGAGCAAACACTCGCCATGGGGACATTCAAATGACGTACCCACCCCTGCCTTGTGTTAGGGAGGGTGTGGGGTAAAGCGGTCTGAAAAAATCGCTTGGTGGCCCATTTGGGTGTGTGCCTGGCAGGCTGGGACCATTCTGGCCCCAGTTCAGTGCAAAACTTGGGGTTTCATTGAAATTTGAGAGCTATCCCTTACAGGCTTAAAACCTTCTTTTTGTACAGCAATTAACGTAGTACGTTAACAAGTTGAAATATGGCAGCAGTTCAAAACCCTAATGCCTGCCATACGTTTGATTGTTTTCGCCGAACATTTCCAACCTCTCAAAACCACGATTACGCTCAAAAACAAGGCAATTCCCTGCACCACCAGCCCCTGACCTTGAGCTCGTATTTAACACTTCCTGTGTTTTAACCGCTCTGAATATCCCTGTCAGCTCTGGAATTTGTTTTGGATTGTTTTCTAGCACAATCAAAACCTGATGGTTGTGTTCAGCATATAGAGATCAACACAGGCAACTGAATTTTGTCCTTCAGCAGCTCTTTGATACTGCTTTTCAGTCAAGAACTCTCCAATAAAACATTAACACAAAAAAAAAAGAGAGGCAGAGACACTAGATGAACAATAATGAAGTATCATCACAGACTATTCTGGAAGAAGGGTATTTTAAATGCCGCCTTCTTTTCAGCTCATTGCTGAATTTTCAAGTCAGTATCAGCTTTGCATGATAAACATAGGAACTGGTAGAAATGTCACTTAACATTTGGTAGAAGCATCCCACTTCCTATATTTGAAAAAATAAATGCTTTCCCAATGGCAGAAAAATACCAAAGTACAAAACAGTGACAAAAGCTTAAGCCACACTTGACATATTCTAATCCTACTGACACACAAATATTCTCAGGTGGTAAGTAGTGCCAAATGGTACATTGACATCAACACCTCCCATTTCTAACTATACACAACCCGATGCATTTTGGAGCTGCCCCAGAACTTATTTTTTAACTAGCAGAATTAGTGCAAATTTAATTGGAGACTGTTTACAGTATGGCTACATTATAGTGCTGCTATAATGTAAGGAAATCATTTAACAGGCATCTATATACTATAATCATATAAATATTTACCAATCTCTAAATACACCTTAGAGACCATCAACATGCAGAAGGTGAAGAATAAGCTTTTCCTCAAGAGATATTCTTCTTTAGTTTCTTTTAGGACACATTTTGGAAATCTGAATTATTTATCCTAAACTAATTACTAAGCTTTGGAAGAATAATAATTATTCTCTAATTAAAGTGACTTTAAATCTAGCGTGTAGTAGAATGTCTTGGAGGATTGCTTTATTTCCTCGCATGGAAAATATCTTAGTATAAATGAAAATCAAGTCATTAATATTTTAATACAATCATTCTGTTGTTGTCTCTTCAGTCAAGTTTGTCAAAATAAGTAATGCCCCAGTTACAAGCCCGGATTCTAGGATCCAGAGCCAGCCACACGTGGCCTCCATGACATTCATGTTTCACCAGATTCACCCAATTAGCAGAACTATCATACAGTTCATAAGAAGACTGCAGTACATTTGGCAGATGGAGATCTCAATCATATGTTTTATAAGGCTCAGATTCTGCATGAAGTCTTTGCAGGGCAGAGCCAGGGGGATGGAGAACAAGAAAAGGAGATGGCAAAGCCCAGTGCTTGAACTCTGGTTGTCTTGGTCATCTTTCTGTAGGACACCTCCTGCCAGGTCAGGGGCAGAAGAGAGACACAAGTGCCAATACAGGATCAAGCTCAAAACAAACAGATTCTTCCTCAGAGCCCGTTCCCTTAAAGCACCACAAAAATGACACTGTGCTGTTCATCCAGTTCTGAATTTTCAAGGTACTGGACCTTATCAGGTGTACAGACCTCAGATTAATTCAGTTATTTCTAATATTAACAGAGAAACAAAGAGCATTTTCATGGTATTTGGCCTTTGACTTCAAACAAAATTTAGTAGAATTCTTCGTGTTTCAATAATAGTCGTAAAATTACTGCAGAAATCTCAGAACGTAGTTGTTTTCATTTGACTTAACCTGCTAAAGCCAATACTGAAGATTTTGTCAGGAACTGGTGTTGTACAAGGAACAGGAGAAATTTAGGGAACTATTCCCTTAGCCTAAAATGCTGTCATAGCCTTGTAATTTTAATAATTCTTAAAACTGTAATTTTGAAGTCAATTATCACAGTGAATCAAAAAACAAAGTAAGAATAGCTTTAAATGCTGGCATGATGAATTCACTCTCTGCTAAGGGAAAAGTGACATGTGTTGTTATTTGTGTTTGTAAAGCAGTGGCATTTCCACACTAGAGACACCAGGAATTAATAAGCAGCAATAATAAGCACTTTAAGGGAAGCAAACATAGGAATATACCGCTTTAGCCTCATCAAAAGAAAACTGAAACAGAATAAACAAGCCAGTACGTACAATAACGCTGTCAGGGACAATACCGGGATTAGCTTTGTACAGATCAAGTGCCAGCCCTATGGGTATATGTGATTCCCGGTGCACTGGATTTTTGTGTACTTACCTTTCAGGCATGTTTGGAGATCTCAGACATGACTACAGTGCAAAATGCAAATTCTGAGCCCTAAGTCAGTAAATATGAGTAAGGCGAGAGCTGACTGAAGGTGTTGGTATAAATATGCAGAGATCTGCAAGGGGTACCTTGCACTGCACTAGTACAGCAGTGCACATGAGACTGGAAAAGGGAAACAATTGGTAATAAATCCATAGTACAATAAACCGTTTTCCCTTCTGTGCAGCGTGTGCTTGGTCACTCCTGCCACTGGCAGGATCTCTGCAGTGTCCCTGCATTTCAGTGGGCTCAGCGCTCACCCTGTGAATAGCAGCAAGTGCAAATCATGATGGAGGAGAAAGTAGGTTAAAGTACATGCTGCATGACAAAATAAGGTATCAGTCAGACCTAGCTGAAAAATGGCTCATTTGTCTAAAACCGTTGTTTCAAAGAATGAGAACACAATGTAATGACAGTAACAACTCTTGGCCTATAAATAACATTTTTTTATCTGTGGTAATGGTACATAAAGTAAAAAATGTTACACACGAGTTTCTTGAAATACCTGCTTTCCGTTAAGCAGGTCCCACTGAAATGATGGCAAATTCATTAAATGGCCAGAAATGGACCCAGACATAACAACTTCCTTCTTGAGTGAAGGGGTGGCCTGACATAGGCATTTTTATTCAATGTATATAAATGAAGAAAAGGACATAATGGTGCTAAAGGAAAATTGCTTAAGGATACGACTGTTCCTGCCCTAAGGTTATCCTACCAATGTTTGAATTATTAGAATTAGGTTTTCCTGTTTTTCCCTTTTTTTCCTGTAGCTGTAGGATAAAGGGGAAGCACAGAAACTGTCTGCATGAATAGCATTGCCAGATGTGCTAGTAAACAAGTGGAAAAATAATTATTTTTTATAAGTGTATTCCCTGAGCTATTCCTTACAGCAATTGTAGGCGATACTTACTCGGAAAGGCATTTGGTAAGTTTCCTGCTAAGCAGCTGCCCCAGGGCGGCCAACCCTTGTCCATCCCTGACTGCAAACAGGGATCTGCATTGCGGGACCGGTGTTTCTGTGTCCCACGGTCCTGATCAAACCTGCCATAATAACTCCAGAGGAGCAAGGCAGACCAGGCAAAACCACCGCTTCGTCTGCTACAACAGCTCTCCCCCCGACTCCTGAGCTTCACCCTGCACCTCGTGTATCCCAGCGTATTCCACACCAAGGCCAGGCAGCTGTAGATGCCTGTGCCCAGGGAGCCCATTATTGAACACCGACACAAAAACAGACTGTACCTTTCTTTTCGCCTGTAAATGGTACAAAGTCTTCTCTGTCTTTGTGCTCAAGTGCTTGCTTCTCCAGGTACGAGAGCAGGCGTTCTCTGTCAAAAGGGCCCGTGGCAGGCTTAGTGGTCTGGTCCTTTTGCCGAAATCCCGCTGGAAGCAAGGCATTCTGTGAAAGAGAGAGAGACATGTAAAGGAGATGATAGCGTTCCAATTTTAATTTCAGTGTGGTTTTTTTGTTTTGTTTTGGTTTTTTTAAATTAAACCATTCTTTGCATGTCACTTCACGTAATGCTCTTTGTTGACAACAGTAATACACATTACCTAAATGTAACCATTAAAACCAGTATATGTTCCAACCTTCTTGTTTGCACCACCTCTTAATATTTTTATTAACCATATTTACAATCACAGCACCAAAGAACTGGGCAAGGTCAGAGCCCTTTGCTTTACACATATTATAACTAGAGTTTGCAGATCAGGTAAATAGGTCAGGATAATTTTTCTCTACATTTTCTCCTCTTCATTTACTCTTTTTCCTTCTCATTTTTCTCTTTTCATTTTTTCAAAAATTTTTTTCTTTCTAACGCAGATGTCTCCTGGACTTCAGAAATGAACAGCACGCACAGAAAGTAACTGGTGACTTACGTGGACTTCAGCTATTTAGAGTATGCAGAAAGCAAGCAGATGAAGCCCTGCTTGAAACACGTAGCCATGTGACCACGCGATTGCATCTGCATCCCGTAATACAGGAAGATGCATAAGGCTCCCACATTTCTGCCCAGGAAAGCCCAGAAAGGAATACAGGTACGTGGACTTCGCAGTGCATGTGCAGTAAAGCCAATGTGCCAAAGCTGCCCCAGAGTACTGTGAGAACACTTCAGCCTTGGCCAGAACATGCTCAGTATGTCTGATCCCTGGCAAATATCCAGGGAATCCTGAGCACATCCAGTGAGCTCAAGTCACTAGACATTTTATCTGTGCATACACAAATGTGCCCAGAGTGCTACAAATTTACTGCAGATATGTAGCTTGACTACAAATGCACCATGGCTTGTGTTTTTTGTCGTGAATGTTCTGTGTTTCCTGCTGAGATGCCAGATACCTGAACGTACCAGAAAATGTACTGTGGAAGTGGGAAGAGAGGGAAGTGGCAGCACGGAGGGAGAGAACAGTAAAGCCCACTCTTGATTTCCAGGTAAATTTGTGATACAAAACTAAAAGCTATAAATGTACTGTGTTGGTTTTTTAACGTATTTTGACTCCAGAGTGAACAGATTTTATCTGCCAGGTTACGTGCCAGTTTTCAAACTCCAACATCAGTTTGGAGGGTTTTGGGGTAGGTACAGTCAGAACTACCATGCCACACACTTGTGACTGTAATCTCATTATTGTAGGACCGAGTGGTTCCCAGGCCCGAGATCTTTAAATTCTTTGTGAGAGTGCCTTCAAATATTCAAATTATCCTTGCTCTCGAGAAAATTATTATTGCATAGCTGAATCTTATTTTTCTTAAACATGCCTATATATATTCTCTTCAGCTAAAAATACCTGTGCTGAATGCCACAGTCAACAGATTTCAAAAGTTCAAAAGATCTGATCTTCACAAACACGCATTATGTTTGTTTGTTTATTGCTGCATTCAGAAATAGCAGCCATAAAAAGCTTCTCATGCTGCAGTTTACAAACAATTTAGATTGCAGACAAATTCCTGTCTAAATAGAACAGGGACAGAGAAAGGGCACAGCGACTTATACAAAAGCAAGGAGCACATCACAGCAGGAATAAAACCAAAACATCCCTTGATGAGCTGCTGGGTACACTGCCTCTGCTGTAACAGAATACAAATATGAAACGCTGCAGTATGTGGCATTTGTAATAGGCAGCTTTTGAACCACGATCCCTCCGGCCCCCATGACTAACCTCAGGATCAAGGTCATCGAGAACATGCTCTAGCTGTTTCAGTTCATCCTCTGAGAGTTTGCTGAGTATTTCATCTTCATTGATATTCCTGTATTTCTCCAACTCTTTTCGGAAGGGCAGAGACATGGCTCCTGCTGTACTGCTCGACTGATGCTGCTCTTCAAGACCTCAACCATCCAGGAGTACTGAGCTTCTTGCGGCTTCACTTACTGTTAACAATAAAGCATTATGAGTATCTCCATTTAGCTGATATAGTCCTAAAGAGCCTGCATGCTGAGACTCACATTTACAGTTTATTAATGAAAACAAAGCAGCAAGATGTCCTGGCTCAGCGGAGGGGGAGTGGGAAGCACCGGGGCTGCCTGTGCAGCAGTAGCCCAGGAATAGCAAGGAAGGGTATGGTACGCTTGGGAACCTCATGGGTGCAGTGGCAAAGAGAAGCTTTGAGACACAGATAAGAAAAAACATCAGGAACCTACCCTTTTCCATAGAGATAAATTTGTTTTATTGAATTTGCTTAGAAACAGCAGTATCTGCTTATTCTTTTGGGTAAACGCAGAGGAAAGCAGCAGAGTCAGAGAAGACAGTCCAACACTGACAAACAAGAAACAAAATGTTATGCCTTGAAGCATTCTATCTTATCCCAGCTTTGATGATGGATGAAAGATACCCACATTGTCTTAGCTGGTTTTTTGGTACATTCTGGTTACCTAAGCAGTTTTAAAGTATGCTGGTTGGTAGTCTTATTTCAAAATTTTTGGCTACAAATGATAGCACTTATCACAATAATTCCTGCAGTGAGGCTAGGCTACTTACAGCTCAAAAGATCATCTGTAAATTAGCCTGCTGCATGGGGCACCCGCAAGCGTTCAAAACCTGGTTGTGAAAAAAATACAGACTTGGTATTTCACAAACTCTTCAAGTTTTAAAACCTGAATGTGGATCCTTGTTAGATGATCCCAACTGATCAGTAACAAGAAAGTTGTCATTTGCGTGGCTACAATAGTCATTGCCATATAATTTGTCATATGACGACAGACTTGCTCTTTTTTTCCTATCCAGAACCAATTCTCAAGCCAGAATCAGCCTGTAAATGGACGGAGTGAAAGAGAACGAACACATGATCAGAAACAGTGCTAGCTGGGGACATTTACTGTGCTCCCGGCCCTCCCAAGGCTGCCCAGTTTCCCGCCGCCAGCACCAGCACTCTCCAAATTACCCAGCTAGCTGTGCAGTTTTACAGCCGAGTTTTTGCATTCACGAATCTCAAAGTTATGGTTGATATGGAAACCAGCCAACTGGCACCTACCTCTGCTTTATGTATTAACCCAAACTCTGATTTCCTTCAGCCAGGTCCTTACTCATCGTAAGCCAACAAAATCCATGCAGGTTCTGTTGCTCTTCATATGAGCCGGAAGCCTGATCTTTATTTTTCTTTTATTCAAAATCCAAATGAAAACATTGCATTTACTTAGAGCTTCACTATTAAAATACTAAGTATTAAAACATATCTTATTTTTCTATTTATTGAAAAGACTAGAAATCAGCAACCTATAGAAAAGGAAGAGAATAATGAGTAGAATTACAAAGTTGAAAAATCTGGAATTCTATGAATACTGCAAGGCATGACAAGCCTTGACTTGAAACACTTAAACATCCTATTCCAAGAAAAAGTGTTCTCTCCTATAAATTCTCTTTTTTTTCCTTATTACTGCCCTATTTGCTGTCCCTCTTTTCATAGCATGACATCATTGTCAAGCTATTCCAAATGTGATGGTAGAATTCAACTGTTCTTTAAATTGTGAGTCTCTTTTAGGAAGTTAGTCAGCATCTGGTGTTTCACCAAGTTACAGCAGTTGTGAAAATTTCTTATATTATCAAAATTCTATCATACGGGATGAGTGTGAGAGATATTTTAGCCAAAAAAAAAGTCCAAAAGAGCTATCCTTTTGTGTACTTGGTGCTTAAAGAGAACACTAGTTCTACATATGTTTAATTGATACTATCTGTTACCAAAACTACTTGTTAAATAATGAAAGCATTTTATTTAAAAGTGATAAGTATATTTGCTTAAACAGTGAAAAGATACAGCTGCAGTACATTTCTATACTAAGGCATTAGGCACCATCTCTAAGTTTCTTTGGATAAACTCATTAAAAACGTAACATTTCAGCTAGCAGTCATTAACTGGGCTGAAAATTTTCTTTGAGCGGATTAGAGCTTTTTAAAACTCTATTTAAGAGCTTAAAAGGTTATTTTATTAGAGTTTAATTGCATCCTTGGAAAAGACAGAAATGTAATCCCAAGGTTAGGTTAATATTGTTGGAAAAGAAACTAGTAAGAGTCCATAACGGTTGCCCTGGCTGAGGTTCAGCACTGCTGCTGTGCAGGATGGCAGGTACCAGGACCTCTCCCTCGGCTGGACGGCGTTGCATGCCTCCCATCAGGGAACGCAGCTAAAAACTGTTTTACTGATAGACCACGTATGTAATGGCTTTTGTGAAAAGGTTTGCAAACTCGAATCTGGATGCTAATGGGCAATTACCGCTGAGTATGATTTGTGTGTACCAGACCTTTCTGATTTCTTTGTGAATTGCCTAAGTGCTTAGCCGCAAAGGGACGACATGCCAGGAGACATTTTTCAACAGGGGACAGTTCTCAATATGGTAACAACTGTTTTCCTGTAATTATTAGGAGGACAAGATATTTGACCATGTGCAGCAGGATATCCAAAGAGAAATATAAACCCAGACATTAAAGTTGTATCAGTCTAACTTTGCTTATGGTTGCTTATGAAGCACCGTTGGATAATCCTCGTTAGATCAGCATGGTGCATGGAAGAGCTTGAAATCATGCTTTTCTTGCATGCATACATTTGCAGCAGAAATTCCCTTGATATTTTCCCTTTCACAACTGAATCTTACACTTCAGTGGCTGAACAAAAGCAAAAGACACCACTTGGGAATGTCCTTGTCCGCAATCCCTGTAAGTAGAAAAGCTTTTCTGGAGCTTGCACCCTGCTGTAGAGGTTACTAAAAACTCCGCTGAAACGCCCATCGCTCACCTCCTGGCTTCATGCTCTCTATTGACCTTTCACCACAATCATCAGAAGCCAAAGGAACGAGATAAATCTTACAATTCAGCATCATTCAATCTGGGAAGGAAATGCTGAAGTCTTGAGTTCACATACTCTGGAAATTGCTGTCTAATGTGATGATTACGATCTCCACCTTCTTAATTGGATTTCATACTGTTAATATTGTGTATGTAAACAGGGCCATATGCTGTCTTTGCTGCTTATTAGAGTCTGACTCTTCTGAGTGTGCCCATACTCTTTACACATCTCTTACAGATACTCTTACAGATCATATCCACTGGGTTTTCTTTGTTATGATTACTGTACGAAAACTTTCATCAGTTAAAAACACAATCCTAACTAATCAACAGCTCTGAGCTACTGTTATTTTAAACGTACAAGAGCAGATCAGGTGTCACACAGTAGAGAGGAGATGTTCAATCTAGTTGCAGAGGCAACACGCTGACAAATGTCACACTGCATTAGGGACACTGAGGGAAGGAAGCTGAGGGACCATGGATAAGACTAAGGAGTTTCCCTTCAAACTTACCAGGAAGAGCAAACGAGGACAGTAAGGCATGGAGGAGCACAAATCCCACTTGTTTTTTCCATTTGGTTTCAACAGGAAGCATCTCCGTTTACTGTGAGCTCAAATACCTGTTGTTAAACAGCAAAGTGTGCCCAACAGGTAAAATCCATGTGGACTGAGGATAGTACAAAACTCTAAGAAGTAGCATTTCTGCTAACTATGTGCTACTTATAAATCTTTGTGGAGCACAGATGTTTCACAGTGAGCTTCAAAGACTCCATTGCCATATTTTTATCTTTGATTACATCTAAAGAAAGAAATACATACTTCTGTTTTATCTGGGGCAGCTTTTTCACCCATGCCTGTCGACGTCTGGATTCAAAACATATTTTCAAAGTCAAAAAGGGTGTCATGAGTTGGCCTGAATAAAATCATTATTGCGGTATATAGTCAAACACCTGCTGTGCCTTAACTCCTCTATACTTTGCTGTGTTCCATAAGTACTTTTTGGTTATAATCCTTATAGACTACTGAAAGGGTTTGCTAGAGTAGCCAGGCTGTATTTTCTGCTTATGGTACTATGGTATTCTACCATAATACCATAGTAATTTTCTACTGCTGATACAGATGTTTCTTTCTGAGCTGGAATCAGTCCTCTGCTGAATTAAGGTCAGATGTCAGAGAGGTCCCACTTGCCATTGGCTTGGATCCCTTAAGTATTGGAACAACCTGACCTGTAGGGAGCACATCAGGTCACTCATGCTGCCTAAACCACAGGCTGTACACCTAGAAAAACATCATGTCTTCGAGGTCCTGTGGAGATGAGAATACTGTGATACTGCTCATTTGAATTTCTAGCTTTTGCTAGTGTGTACAAGCTAAGAACGAAGCTGCATGGCAACGTGCATTTATTACATAAAGAGATGTGCCGAATGGGAAATAATCCAAGAGCCTGCATTTTTATAGAAAAACATTTTTTTTATAATCATAATTGAGAAATTGTTCTCGCTTTTGCAGATCATGGCAACTGATGTTTAGAAAGCAAATCCTGATGCACGATCTGTTTTAAACTATCTCCATATCCACAGCGGTGGGTATTTGTTTTGAAAACTAGTTGTGAAACTGATCTGTAAACGTGGAAAAACTCTTCTCTTTCCTTAAATAGTCTAAACATGAAAATAAGAAACAGGTGGAATAAATCCCACGTTAAACTGATACTGGACCAAATAAATAGGATTTGGGCCCATTATGATTAAGACCAGTGTTTGTGCAACACAAGCAGATGCTCCGTAGAAGGAGGGTGACTGTCCCGCACCATCCAGGCAATGCAGTGTTCCCAACAATATACTTAATCTAATGCCAGACAGGGCACATCTCCGCTGTCCAGGAAGCACTATGAAAAATAAGGCTGGGTTGTTGAAAGCTCAAACTTAAAAAAAAATTTAAAAAATTAGAAATACTCCATTATTTGACATATAAATAAGGTTCCATTTTTATACTTAAAAACTGAGACCAATAGGTACTTTCTAACCTTGAATATATGGGAGGTGTATACTCAGAGATCATATTTTGTGGTACAAAATTTCCTCTTGGTTTTGAACTAGGAGGTTCAGAGACCTCAGAAAAGCTAGAAAGGATGCATTAGGTCCAGCACAGCACAGAACTGTGATAGGAACACACAGTGAAGCATTATGAAACTGATTTTTTTGTGTGTATGATGAAAATGTTATTAGCTACAGATCTTCTATGTACATAGGGACAGCAGATACATGAAAGAAACTCACATGGGTAGAAAATGGAAGAGATCTGTAGAAAAGGATTTGGTCTTCTAGAATCCCCCAACTTTTCTGCCTGTTTTCCCAAAGTAACTTCTGAAGAACTCACGACATAAGAAGCACTGAATTGCTCTGGTTTAGTCACCTTTTCTAACCCTTTTCATCCAGGACAGAGCACAATCACTTGGTGGATCAAAGTGAAAAACCTGTTTAAGGATTTGTAGAACTGGGTCCATCAAGAGGGTGTCTCTGGGGCTGGTGGGGAGCTCTCTCAGCTGATATGGACTGAGCTCAGGGCTGGCTCTGGGCGGGTAGTGACGTGGCCAAACCTCTTCTATTCCCAGCCCAGTTTTCCATCTTTTGTCATACCGTAGCAAAGAATCCCTAAAAATCCCTATATATTTAACATGCTGTTTTTCCCCAGGGCTAATGTAGGGTTATTTCATGTTCTGTTCCTAGCAACTCCTTTAGTCCCATATAGACATTGGTAAACAATTAAAAATTGCGGTTTCCAAATATTAGACTAGGCATGAACCTTTAGGATAATCATTCAGTGATGAGAAACTCCATAATTGGGTGAGCCTTCCTGAACCATGGTAATGCTTATGCCACTCTGTAGTTTACATTACAGTTAGCTTCTTTACTGAGGGATTGACAACTCCTATGCAAATAAAATGCAAGACATCAATTCAATTTAATGGGAGTTCAATCATGCCCTTGATAAGAAAATAACCATCAAGTACATTGCAAAATTATCCATATGAATGTACCGTTATTTATAGAAGATGTGAAGATATGAACCTCTGATTCAGATAACATGAAAGGTTTTTCACTGGCGATTAAAGAAAGATGAAACATTCATGCTTCTCCCACTGGTACAGAATAATGTTATGTAATAACTAATATCTGATTGTTTCTAAAATAACATTAGTGGTATTATTCATAACCATTCAAAACATGAAAGTAAGTCCTAGGTAGGAAGTAGTTTTCTTTACAATGCCTGATGAATTTACAACTTCTTTCTGGGGATCAACATATTTTTAGATCCTAATCACTAGAATTGTTTCCATACAAAAATTTTAGGACTATATGAGGATTTAAGCCACTCGTACTGAGAAAAAAAAAAAAAAAAAATCACTTAATTCCTACCTACAGGAAGAGGATGGCAGAACAAACCTAAGGGTTACAGATATTAGTGAGATCGCGTACGGTGCTCTGACAGTCCAGTATAGGAAATGGAAAAGACTAGAGACACTTGTCTGTCTGTCGTGTCCCCTGCAGGGAGGGACTCCCCCTCGCTTTTAGAGAGGTAAAGTTGTAGTTATAAAATAATGAAGCAACCATCTTCTGTTTCTACTCATTTGTGGAACTGGAAGGTTCTTTCATCTCTAGAACTTAATCGATTACTTAAAAATCCATGCAAGGCTAATTAGCTTTTCTAAAATAAAACCAGAACATAACTGTATACCATACCCATAACCATCCATAACCATAAAACCATAACTGTCTGAAACTGAGGGTGGTGGGAAGTGCTAGCCTGAAAATCCTGGAAAGCAGAGTCTTCTTATACAGGCAAAATGGACTATGAAATGGCAGCTCCACCCACAACTCGTCACGTATGAGCTTCAGAAACAGCTTGCTGCGGAGCTGTACCACCGGGGCTTGACTGACCGGCCCAGGGGTAAGACAATATCACGACTGGCTGAGGCTATCGTAATGATAGCCTCATTATTGTAATCGATCAGTGTTATCAGAAGGATATTGTAATGATCAGTGTTATAAGTGACGGCGTAACAGTACAAGCACCCATTTGATAGCAACTAGAAGAAAACCGCCTCACTATTGTCTATAGGACACCAGTGATATTTTATCCTCTTTCAATAACTACCAGACTCAGCAGGTTTGATTCCGCAATAGGGAAGTGCTGACTGACCTCGGGACAAGAGGTTGTACCTCCCCTGGCGAGCACTGCCCCACAGCGTACACACTCCCACTCCCGTGACACAGCAGCCCAGGGCTCTGTGCTCCCCAGATGAACATGGATGAACCGGCTCCTATATCATGCATGTTACAGGAATATAGCCATGATGCTGAGAAGATGGTGTCTTCATCCAGTTAAGTCTCCTGGATTTTGTGTTGTGTAAGGCACTGTAGTTCTTGTCGTCAGCACACCCACCGGGGATGCAAAGCATGCAGTGGGGTACGAATTCCCCACAGCTTTGTACGAAGGCATCCTCAGGCAGCCAAAGGCCCGGTTCTGGTACCCTCGTTGATTGATCATGTTTACATGGAAACTAGCTACTGCGGAGCCATAAACATCGTCAGCTGCATGAGAGCCTCTCCATTTCACTGTGCTGTCAGAGGAAAGAAATGCCTTGTTTGGGGTCAAATGGAAAGTCTGCAACAAGACAAAGAACTGAACTGTCTTCCAAGTATTAAGCATTGGACAGCTTTTCCTTTGGCTGTGGGTTCCTTCTTCCATGGACAGTCTTATTCATTTAAGTGGATCTTTTAAATGAGCGAGGTGAAAATACAGCAGAGAGAGAACGAAAAGTTGGGCTAAGAGCTTATACTACTGATGCCAGAATTATGATCATTGATAATGATCACTCTTAGATAACTTCTAAAAAAACCTCTTCTTGCATCTTTCCTAAGCTGGTTTTTTTTTTCCTTACAACGTACAGAGACATAGTATCTACCTGTATTTTTTGTACTTTAGCTCTAAACCAACAGAAACCATCTGTGATGTGCACATTCTGATAGCTGAAAGAGTAAATAGGAGAAGGAATTGTACTTGGAAATGATCATTGTTACAACAAAATAGTTCAGACCAGGCCTGGAAAAGACAACACTTGTGTTTGTTTTTCAAAAGCTGGAAACATCAATAGAAAAGCATTGTTCCACCTGTGCTGCCAACAGATAGCAAAGAGCATGCTACCTTTTAGTCACTGCTGTTCTCAGATTTCTCTATTTTAGAAGAGCAGCAGGACCTTCAGACCCAGCCGTTCTTTGAAAGTATCCTGATAAAGAAGGATTTAAAAAATAAGTTTATAGATTTCTGTGGCAACAAATACTGATGACCAGACTCCACTATTAAACAGAAGGCACTGCTACACTTGCGTGCTGTGGTCAGTAAACAGAACCTAGGCATTCACCCCGGTATTAACCTAGAACATGCAAATACAGGTGCCTACAGGATGCTACCTGGTGCCTCTCAAAGCCAAACCCTGCAGAGCTGCCACAGCCTCGGTCAAAAGGGTGCCGGGCCACAGGAAGACATCGAACTATGAGATTCAATAACTTAGGAATGCTACAAAAACCCCCTAGAGCAGATTAATAACAGCAGAAATGCACAAACATCGCTTGCCAGAAAGTTGTGAAATACTGGAAACAATAATAATTTGGGGAAGAAAGAGAAGTCATGCAATGAGAGAGTGAAGCACACCATTCTGAACAAAATTATTTAGTATCAAGATGAGAGAGGTTACTGGCTAAATTGAGACAAATCCAACCAAGCTAGATAAATGGAGGAAAAGATACGTATGAAATTCAGGTTGGCAAAGTCACTAAAATGACTCACATAACCTTCTTCATTTTTTGCAGAGTGGTAAAAATTTAGATATATATCTCTCTCTTGTGGAAGCCAGTTAAGAGCTGCACAGCATACAGCACCACAGCAAAGGCAATCTATTAGATAGCAAACAGGTGCAGAATATTGCTGAAAAGATCGTACTATCGTTAAGGAGACCCCTCCATACACCCCTGAGGTGGCGTTCATTTTTCTAATAATTGTATCCCTTGCAAGTAATTAGAGGAAGTGATGCCAGTTGGTCCCAGGTGTTTCTTTCCCATTACACATTCCTATCTCCAGACATGGAGGGCAGAACAGAGGGAGTTCAAGGACAATTTCTGAGACTAAATCAGTTAAAGAAAAGCTTTGATATGAAAAGAAATTGAAAGACTGCACCTATTTACTACAAATATGCAACTCAGTAACTCACTGAAGACTTCTTCTACTAAATGTTTTCAAAAGCATAGATCTACACTGTATATCATTCATGGTATAAAAATATTATCACTTCTTTCAATTATTTTTAAATTAATATTTGGTATTGATATGTTTCTGAATTTGCTTCATCATCAATGATGTTACAGTGTGTTTTCCTAAGTTTATGTTACTCCTAAGCTCAGGGTGGGCACGTGAATCTGGCCAGTTTTCTTTTATTCTCTGGTGTTGTAGTCCTCAGATTCCTCTACACGATTCTCATTGATCAACTGTGGATTTTCACTCTGCTGACAGAAATTCCCTCAAAGCTTCCATCAAAGCAAAACCCCCTGAATTAGCGGAGGGCCACCCTGATAATTCTGTCATCAGAAGATGACAAAATCAAGCACGTGAGGTATCTAACGCCAACGTGCAGGTTTTGAGGACACATTCTGCTCATCGGGAGCTTGGAAACGTTACTAAATCTTACTAAATCCGCATACTGTCCCTGAACCTGCTCCCGGCAGGTTTATTCCGAGCCGCCCAGGGCCGCGGAGCCGAGCCACCCTCCCTCAGCGCGGCTCTCCTGCCCACGTACAAAAGGGCCCGAGGTCCCTCCGCAGCCGCCGCTAGGCTCCATTACCAAAAACACCTTCTTTTCCTAGCTCGTTAAACCGCCTCACCGCAGTTTTGTCATTCAGCGCCTGACATAAAGGATGCGACCAACAGAAATACATACGCATTCCCTTGTAAAAAGCGCCGTTAAAACCGAAAAAAAAAAAAAAAAAAAAAAAAAAAGGAANAAAAAGGCAGAAAAGGGAGAGGCGCTCCGCACTCCGCGGCAGCCTCCGACGTTTCGGGGCCGCCCGGGCGAGCCCCGTCCCCTCCCGGTGGAAAAACCTTTCCACGCCGGGAATGATGCTGATGATGATGATGATTCCTAGCGGCATTCCCGCCCGGCCGCCGGGCTGGGGTCGGAGCCAGCCGGCTCCCCGCGCCCGCCCTACCCCTCCCCGCACTGCGCGGAGCCCCGCGGAGCCGCCCGCCCCGGGCCCGTGGAGATGCCCCGGCGGCCCCTCCATCCCCATCTCCATCTCCATCCCCATTCTCATCCCTCCGCCTTACCCCGCCGTGGGGCCGTCCCCGGCCGGCTGCGCGCCCCTCCGTG
>VZSF01001523.1:70499-175567 GCA_013398295.1 Chionis minor
GGCGGCGGCGGCGGCGGCGGCGGCGGCTGAGGGGAGCCGGGGCGCTGCTGGCGGGTAGAGTGTGTTGGTTTGTGTTTTTAGCCAGCACCCAACTTTGCGGTGAAACCCGCGTAACTTTATAAACTTTGCCTGTGGATCTGATTGTAGATCAGGGGAGCTGTGGCTGCCCCATACCCGGAGGTGTTCAAGGCCAGGCTGGATGGGGCTTGGAGCACCCTGGTCTAGTGGAAGGTGTCCCTGCCCGTGGCAGGGGGTTGGGGCTAGATGGTCTGTAAGGTCCCTTCCAACCCAAACCGCTCTATGGCTAGCATTAATTCTTTCAACTTGTGATATATGCCTTCTACAAGTTCTAAGCCATGCAAGTTGCCGATGGTTAATTGCGGAAGGCTTTCCTGGGTGTGCCAGTGACCGGCGGATTTGTGCTTGGTAGCCCCGGGACCAGGCCTGTGCCCTGTCAGGGATCTGGCCCCCAGCAAGGGGTGCAATGGCCAAGGCCCAATGGGTCCTGCGTGCCTTGGCGCACCCCATTTTCTGTATTTCCTGAGAATTTTGCGCATAAGCTTGCAGTATAAGCCTCTGAAAGCTATCTGCTTTTTTCTTTGCGGGTTGGTGCAAGTTGTGTTGAAAGTCAGCACCCTTCTAGAGAGGCTGATATATGCTTTAAATATATATTAAAATATATTCAATATATCCTCAAGTCTAATGTCTTGCTACTGTGTCAGGTGTATGGAGCTTGAAAGACAGTCTGTGATGTAGGGGAGAACCTGAGATGGGAGCTTGGAAGTTTTCCCTAAGTAATATAATGGGGATATAGTGAATTTCTTCTACTGTCCCATTCTAGGATTGTAAGTTTTGCCACTTTGCTGTAATGGTTACAAATATCTGAATGTTTCTATAAACATTTGATAGCTTGCATTCGATGTTTCTTTTTGAGTGAAATGCCTGTAGGCGGTTCCTCCAGGAGATACTGTGTGTCACTGTCCATGCAGTACATGTCTATTGAAGAAAATCCAGGTATTGTCTGAAAAAAAAAATGATGCCAAAGCATCCCTCATCCTGGCCAGGCAGTAACTCCCGATGCAGTGGTGCTGCCCTGCACGTTGGGAGAGGGAATGGACAGCTGGAATGGTGATTTCTGCCAGAGAAGCTTCTCGGGGAGGGCAGTACCTGTGGTATGTGGAATTTTTAGCTTATCCAAGTCTTGTATTTGTTTGGGATCAGAACACGTGCCCTAGAGCTAGTTTGATGAGCGTGCCTGGAAGTGTCGAGGAGATGGATATGCTGCCTCCTGTGCTGCCACTTCTGTGCCCCGTGCAGCTTGCCAGATGCGCGCTTTGGGTCTCCTGGCTCCGTCACCTCCGCTATTGCCTGGGCTGGGTGGGTATGTCCATACAGCCCCTCAGTGTGGGTGACTGGTTTTCAGGAACAGGCACCCAGGAGTAAGTTTTTATGGGACAACACCAGTTTGGCAGCTTAGCCATCACTCGGAGCACCCTGCCTGCAAGATAGCTGTGTGTCCTAGTTCTGTGTAGCTGTATACAGGACATACAAAAGAGCAAAGTGGGCTTTGTCTGGGTCCAGGTACCCTCTGATACAGAAGAGGAGGTAGCAGGAACTGTAAATACAGGTGTTTTCTGATTTCCTTCATCGTGGAAGGAATGGTCATGGTCCTTGTATTTACTCTGCAGTAGCTGTCGGTTCCCCTCCACTCCCCCCACTGTATGGACAAATGTGAAGTTGGGGAAGTTCCGCTTGCCATCTGTAAAACTTAGTGAATTGTTTCTTTGAACAGAATGAAGCCTCGGGCTTGTTATTGTAGGAAAATAGCCCAGAATAGCTATTCCTCACTGCCTGGAAAACTCAACTTACCTTGACAAAAAGCGTAGCCAAAGATGAGCTGCCACCTGCTGGCTCTGTAAAGCTTTGGTCTAGGGAATGTCTGCTCGTTGCCTGTGCAGGAGAACCTGATTGGTGTACCCTACCCCAGGCTGGAGATTCAGAAGGCTCAGGTGGCTTCTTAAAAGCTTTCTGCTAAGAAAAGCAGCATTTGGCTCTTCAGCAGAGGTATCATGAGGCATTATAAAACCATCCTAAGGAACTTGCTGGGGTTATGGTAATATTTATATTTACTCATTTTTCTCCTAGTTTTGGTAAATAAAGATAGCTCTTTCAAGTGCAGCACATTCTTTATAAGCAGTTCTGTATAATCTCACACACTGGAAAATTAAATCATTGCCATTGTAGGGGTTCCCTGGGGAAACGCTCAGATTAGACTCCTCCAAGCATCTGGGATGTTCTGGGGCCCTGACTGGTGCAGGAATGCCGACAGTCCTGTGGACCTCCCTGCTCCAGGTTGGGTTCACCCAGAGGCTGGGTTGAAGGAGGCTCCAAAGGAACAAATGAGATTAAAGTGAACTCTGCAAACGTGCTGGCCAAAACTGGCTTGGTTTGTTTTTCGTGATGTCACTTCTATTTTAAAATCCAAGTTACGGAAACCATTTACAGTGGACTTCAACAAGACTCTAGTTTCCCGTGAGCAAAATATTTCTAAAGAGTTGCTCCTGTTAGTGTCCCAAGGAATTGTGTTCTTAAGTATAACAGAAGTTTTGAGGGGGTGAATTTTGGAAAGAAAATTGGAAGTTAGCTGTTTTTTAGAATCTTTTGTTTTTTTAAAAATACGCTTTCAGACAGGAGAAAGCAAAAATATTTTAACTTGTAGTTAAGAGGTGTGTGAAAGTTGCTCGACAGTCTTTCAGGGGATGAGTCTGGTAATTATAAAATGGCCTAAAGTCACGTTACTGCCATCTTCTAATTTCTTTAGTTTTTCTTTGATTTCTCAGGTGAAGTAATAATGGCAAGATTTTTGTCTTCGTGATGTCCAGCAGAATATCTTCATTTCTGATTTTCACCTTAATATAACAGAGAATTGAAATTTGATTGATTGGAAGTGCTGGCTTTGTTTCCATTTCCCCAAATGTTTCTCATGGGACCATGAAGTTCGTAGAGTGAAGAATTTGCTTTACCTGGTAGTTATGTATCTGAAAAAAGAATACTAGCCCATTCAACTTTCAATGTATGTAATGTTTTCATGGAAGGATACTTAGAAGAAAACTAGCTCTGCTCATCAAAAAAGTGCAAAGTATTTGCAAAGCCAAAATTGACACTTACAGTTTTGCCCATGATTTTGCAGTAAGATGTGCCACAAATATTCCCAGTCTAAATAACTGCTCCTTCTGAAAACTTGTCATGTGTTAGGCCTGTGTCTTTCTCTATGCAGCACTGCTACAGTGAGTGATGGAAAGCAAGTAGAGTGCCAAATGTGTTTAATGGGAAGTGAGGGGCCTGTTTGATTAGATTAGGGCTTCAGCTGGCCTTTATACCCTTTTTAGGCAATGAAAATTCCTGACACCACGTTTTAAAACCTGATTTTTAGCATGTTATACACAAATGTTACATAGGCTGTGGTTTCTTTTGTAGGGAATGTTTCTGAAAGTCGCTACCAAGCAATCTGTATGTAGTACAGACATGCTAATCAGTGCTACCATCATAACTTTTTAAAGGTGTCTCAATGCTGTTATATTTTAAATAATTCATTTGAATGATAGCTATTAGAAAATGTGTCCAAATCTCTTTAAACTTAGATTTGCCAGGCCCCATGCAATTCTTTTTCTTTTGCTGAAGTGAAGACTCAGTTACAGAAACAGTGGGCTTTTTTGCTCTGCTGCTTTATTTTTCGCATTTGTGTGTGTGTGAACACTGTAGCTCAGCATTTGAAATGGCTACTTTAATCATATTATAAAAACAAGTGAGACGAAGGGCTCTGAATGTTAATTAATGTGTTATAAAGGATGTGTAGCTTTCCAATGTAAAGCATACCAGTGCAGTAAATAAAAGGTAATTAATTCTGGGTGACAGCATTTTACAGTGATTTTTGGAGAGGAAATACAGCCTACGTGAATGTAATGTATGGTTATGCAGTGTTGCTCTCCGTCAGAGTAAGGGGAGCATTATTCAGCAGCATGCTAACTATTTTGCTCCTTATAATTACCTGTTAAAACTACATCTTTTAATATTTGAATGTGAATGGACATGCAGAAATGTGGTAAATAGCAGCGTGTTGATGTAGGATTCAGATGGTGCAGCTGGTCACAAACAATGCTGTGTAATCAGCTGCAGGAAATGTTTTTCTCTTATGATAGCGTGCAATGTCTGAAACTGTAAGGAAAGGGAAAACATTAAGGCTCTTTGAATAAGAAGATTGCATGCAGATTATGTGGCATCTGCTGCAGCTATCAGCTAATTGTCTTTCTGCTGTTATGCACCTGGAGAAACAAATACCGCAAGACTGAAAGGAGTGGGCACGCTAGCCCGTAGAGACTCTCTCCTTTGGTTACTTTTGGAATATGGCTTTGAAAAACATAGGTGTGCTACCTTCTGTGTTTTCTGCAGCCATTAAACCCTGACGTTCTCAGCTCTGTCGCCTCTTGTAAAAGGTCCAGGCTCTTCTAACATGATTGGTTTTAGTTCAGAGGAAGCCAGACACCGTTCTTTTGATGTAACTTGTAAACTGTGGTTTACAAGTAAGCTCTAGTGTTTATGTCAGTCATGTTTTTTAAAAGCAGACATCCTGAAAATAGCTGTAAATATATTCCTCATTCAGGTATAGATGTTGTTAGGAACAGAAAATTTACCGTTCTTGCAAAGGCAATTGTTAAAACCAGATTCACTTTACCAGCAAACTTGACTAAATAGTGTGGATGAACCTTTGTGTGCTCATAAAGGTGCGGTGTATGAAAATATCAACATATTTAGCTGTGACAGCCAGGGAGACCTTCCTTGATATAAACAACTGAGGTGAAGGAATCCTGTAAGCAGGATTCCATGGTACAGGATGTATACAGCCCTTTTTGTCCTTTTACTTAAGAGGAAATAATTTGAAATTGATCTGTTTTTGAAGTGCAGCATAAGGGCAGGTTTGAAGTAATGCAGTTAGTTTAATGTGGTCTGAGCATCTGAACTGGAATGGTGGCTGTTGGAGAGCAAATAATGTTTGCTGTATGTGGGATCTGCGGCGAGTATTTCTATAGAGCTGAGAAAGGTTAGGGAGGCTGATGAGCCTGAATATACGGATCTAGTTTTCACTCCCCAAATACATTACAGACACTTTTGCTCACTTACAGAGTCTCATTCAAGTTACCTTTTTTGTGTGTGTGCTTTACTTGAAGCAAGACTTTGGGTGAACAAAAGGAGGATCCCAGAACTTCTTACAGAAAAATGAGGGAAACCAACTTCTCTGCTTCAACACCGTCATAATTAACTGTTTGTTTTTTCCACGCCAAATGCTCAGAAGTTGTTAGAAAAAAGGCTCCCTGTGGTCTCCCTGTCCATGAGAAGTACTATCTAGACTGTACATATTTTTAAATTTTTTTTTTTTGGTGGTAGGATTGACTGGATTAGTGCTATTTAGGAGCTGTATTCCCTAAGCCTTTCATCAAGGTATTTTAATTTTCCTCAGACAGAACAGAATGTTACTTCAATGGTAGTGCTATAATTAACTTGGAGGCAAACTTCCTTTGTTCCCTCTGTAGGTAATACACAGGGATATGAGTCAGTAATAACCAATTAACTTGTTTGTAGTGAAGTTCTCTTTTACTGCACCCGAACACCAGCAGCAACGATAAAAGCATCTTAACTCTTCTTTTGACTGCAGTATCTGTAAAAACCCACGGCGTTAAACTGGACTCGTAAATACCAGGTACAGTTGGTATCTCCTCCCTCCTACCCTGCAGCCTGCTCTGTGGGAATTATGGCCTTGGAGTTTTCATCAGGAAAACTGGGTCCTGGCATTCATCTGAACATATATATAGCTTAATTACTGATGGAAAAGGTCATGGCAGGATGGGATTCTTGTCAGTGAAGAAGCAAGGTGTAGGCAGCTTCCAAGTGCTGTCTGTCTGTTGTGGAATAACAGGTAGATATGAATATGGATGCAAAAGCTTTCCTTTCAGAGATGTATTTGAAGGCTGAAGATACCTTGTAGTTGGGATGTTTACCTTAACTATGTGTTTTGTTTTGGTTTTTTTATTTTTAAAACTCTTTTTATAGATCTCATTAAGAATAAGATTTGGGTTTTGGAGTGTTGGAGTAACTTGCTACTGCCCAAGTCATGACGCTCCCATTTCGAAAGGACTTGGACAAGTACAAAGATCTCGATGAGGATGAAATTCTTGGCAAACTTTCAGAAGAAGAACTGAAACAACTGGAAACTGTTTTGGATGATCTTGACCCTGAGGTAGGTATTAGCCAAGAGACGTTTTATTTTTTTGTTTGCTTATAAATGACCCTGAAATAAATTGAGACTTTCTTATTTTACTTGAAAAATATACTTTTGGACAGAGTTTTTTCCTAGTCTGCTAATGATCTTATTTACAGATATATATGTGTATATAATATTTCAACTGTTTATTTCCTGTTTGCAACGTGAATGCAGCTGCAGTAGAGGAAAATGGAAGAAGGGGTTGTCAGGAGGAGCTTTCTGGGATTTATTTATAAATAAAAAATCGCTCTTAGTCATGTTCTTGAAAATACAGTTTATTTGGAAAGGCCCCTTTAGCTTTCCTGTTTCCGATGTTGTCTGGTAAACAGCTCTTTTGTATGCTCTTTTATTTTGTTGCTTCTTGCTGGGAGAGAGAGGGTGCTAACCTCTTTCAAAGATTCCTGGTCCTGTAGGTAGCCTGTATCTATTCCTGTCCTCATGCTGACTTTGCAAAGAGGAGGCAAATAATGCTCAGCTCCTGAATGATTATGTCAGCATGGGGTATTGAATAAGGAATATTTTAGCTTTCTGTTTTAAAGAGCTGAGTTATGTCCACTGCTGATACTGCAGCTAATGTCAGAGTCCAAAACTTGTGTTTTCACCTCCTGATTCTCTGTTCTTGCTTTAACAGGATGAGGATTAAGTTTAAACGTGATGCTCAGGCATCATGTTGAATATTACGATCCCCTGTTTTGTTGCACTGCAAGATATTCTTGATATTTTAATTCGCTATGGCTTCATAGACATTTTAGCAGAGAAGAACTGGCAAAAGTGATGGGTTGTCTTTTATGAGAGTCTGAATTTCTATACATTCTGTTCTTTCCACTCCAAGATCCTCCTTTTTTCCTGGTTTGTTTTTTTTTTTTTTCTTTAGCTGAAATATGTTAATAATAGCAAAAAACTATGTCACCTTGAGTCAGGTCAAAAGTAGAAATACTGTGTGTAAAATGCCTGAGAATAGTATAGGTAGTTGTCTTAAAGACATAGAAATACACACATGTAAGTGTTGGAGGAAGCAGTCTTCTTGCTGAATGTCTAAACTGTAAATAGCTGAGTTTTATTTACTACTCCTCATTTAAACATTTATGTTCATTCTAGGAAAGAAATGCAAACTAACTAATAAGCCTAGTGCTGGGAGCTATTGTACTTAAAGAATTGCTTCAGTCCTATTCAGAGTGAAGTGTGCTCTATTTATAATTATATTCTTGACATCTAAAGACGAGATTACCTTGTGTCCCCCCTGCACCAAAAAAAGGAAGTTGGCAAAGAATCAAAGATTGCCTAAAAATGATGATGTATTAGGTTTGAACCTTGGGGAGAGGGAGAAGGAAGATGAAATGAAACTAACCAGGTGTTCACTCGGGCTTTCTAAGCTGTACTTGTTTCCTCCATTTTGTTTTGCAGAACGCGCTTCTGCCTGCAGGCTTCCGACAGAAAGACCAGACTGCTAAAAAGGCTTCAGGTCCCTTCGACAGGGAACGACTCCTTGCATATTTGGAGAAGCAGGCTCTTGAGCACAAAGACAGGGAAGACTATGTGCCTTTTACAAGAGAAAAGAAAGGTAACACCACCCTTTCCAGTGTAGGTGGTTATGAAGTCTCTGAAGTGGACTAGGCAGAGCTACTGTAAACCAAAATTTATTGAAACTTTGACAGCTCTAATGCTTTTTAACTCGTGGTGTTTCCAAATGAGTGCTACTGTGCAGAGGCGGGATGCTTCCTGTTCAAGCATTTTGTGGTGCTGGAGCTGGTGTGCTGTTTGCATGTAGCACAGGAAGGAAATAAGACTGAAAAGATTTTATCGAAGATTGCCAAGTTCTGATGGGGACGGTATCCTCAAAGTAAGAGCTACCCTGGATTTGTCACTGAAAAACGCTGTCATTGTGCCTGTGGCTTTTGCCCTACGGTGCTGAGTACAGACAATAACATTTGTAATACTACATTGAATTTGAAAAATAGCAGTGGAACGGTGTCGTGGTAGATAGTTGATGGGGATAGAAACTCCAAGTCCTGTCCTGGGCATATATGCATAGGAGGAGGCTTTTAGCTTGTCACCAAGGTGTGTGTTTGTGTACTGCTTGTGAATCCTAGCTTGCCTGAACCTTCCTCAGCAGCAGTTGTGTTCCAGCTGCCCAAGATGAACCGGCTCCTCTCTTCTTAAGGGCTCGAAACCCTTTAATTCTACTTCATTCTCTGGTGCGAATCATTGCTTATTTCAGACCTGAGTCTTCATTTGTCTACTGAGTTTGTATGTATGACTGTGATTATGGTAAAAATGTTGTTGGGGCTGTTTGCATTTTCTCTGCCTGTACCAGATAGCTGTTACTTGGCAACGTTGGTGTCTTTTTCTTGAAGTAACAGATTGTGACTTTATAACATGCTGCACTGTATATGATGTACAACTTCCTCAGCACGCCGTGTTGTACCTTATTTGTGTAGCTGAACACCACTTTTGTTGAGAGATGATCACGTTGACACTCCTTTACTGATGGGAGAATGGGAGTTTGCTGACGGAATCTGTGAGAGTAACTGAGTTAAGGAGAAGGCAAGGCACTGAATGGAGAAGGCAGTCAAAGGCACCCGTAGCAGTGGTACCCTTGTGGTGCCTCCGCTGCTGGCAAGTACCTGTTGATCCCATGTTTGGCTGCGTAGCGTGCCGCTGCTTGCTCCCCTCTCCCGCTTCTTGCCCGGCACATTACGCTAGTATGTGTTGGAGAGAGCCTAATGGTTTAAGAAGATTTGAGATCCAATATATTGTAGCTGGTTTGGGAATCCCTTGCAGCTGGGCTAGTTTGTACACCACTCCTTCAGGATGTGAGGCTGGGCATGGAGGATTTGCTCTGGTTAGTACTTCTTTTTCTACTGACTACCAGTGCTCCATTGAGATAGGTGGGTCCTTAATGTCTGCTTACGTATACTTGCACACAGCAAAACTATTTGTTTGGATAGATAAAATCTGTGAGACTCATGTAGAAAAACAGAAGGGTCCAGCTGTAACGCAGATCTTGGTTAAGAAAGATCAAATGTCATTTCCGTTATGTAATTACGTATTACTAAACAGCAGTCTGTCTGGATGTTGCAATGTGTCATACCTGTTTAGTTAGTAAAATTTCCTGTATCTGTTTAAAAAAAAAAAAAAGTTGCTATATAGTAACTTTTCCTACCATTTCTTTTAGTACACTAGAAGAAGAAAAAATAATAGGAAAAATGAAATGTAGCTTACCTTTGTTAAAACTAAAAATGTGGAAACAAATGCTCAGTATGGAAATTCATGCTGTGTTAAATGGGTGGGAGGAGGTAAGAAGGCTAAGCTTATTTTGTAGTAGGTGAGGGATAATCTTTTCCCCTCATGAAAATGTTATGGTTCAGCTTTGACTTGCTGCCATGTTTGTGGCCATTTTGCACAAAAATGACAGACCTATGCAACTTAGTCTTTTAAATCAAGAAGTCATGATCTTTATCTAGATGTAAAAGTTGGAAAGGGAGTGGAGCAAAACTTAATACTTGTGTAGGATGTTTTTATCTAGAGGGAGAGAGCTCTTATCCTAATGTGCTTTTCTTTAATATTAAAAAAACCCCAAACAACTAAGCTTACTTAGAATTTTTCTCGTTGGCTAGATAAATGTATTATGGAGAAATGCTAACAAATTGTGGAATGGGAGTAGTTGAAAATCTTGCTTGATTATTGTATTCAGAAAAACACCTGACAGTCATGACCTTCAGATCTAGAGATTCTAGGGGAGAGAGACAGATTGGAATTGCAGCTCTTGGTGATATTTTTGTGGGTCAGACTTTGCTAAAATATATTTGTGTGCCTAGCTGGTCTCAGCTATAACTTGCTATAACTTGGTCTAATTATTCATTTCATGGAGCGAGAAGGGGAAAATCTATCCTTCTCTTTCATTTTCCTGTTCCTCTTTTAGAAGAAGTGATGATGTGCATGGAAATTTGGCCTGCATGTTTATCAAAGAAGCTTACCCTGGGTTCATTTTAAGTATCCTGGCTTGATAATGATTCTGGTAACCTTGTTTCCCTGCTAGGGCATAAAGGAAAATCCTCTCTTCCAGTTGCCCTAAGTGTCCTGTTTTGAGGTATCATGTTATTAAAACAATGTTGCATCTCTTTCACTGGTAGGTGATGTGATTTCTCCAAACTTTTGGAACCTTTTCTTGCTGTGTGCTATGAAAAGTGGAAGATCTGAAATCACGTCAAGTGTTCCAATGTAGTGAGATAAACAGTGCTAAAGAAATGTGAAGCTTAATAACATTTTATTGTATTTTTCCAGTGCCTGACTTTGTTTCTAGAAGCATCCTTAAAAACGTACTTTGTTTTTAAACATGGTTTAATGACTTAAGCCACATTCTGTTCCAATTAAGTGTTGAACCATACAGTAAACCATTGTTCAGGAGATTCACGTGGTAATAATTTCAACAAAACTATCTTTGTCTCAGTCTGTGGATGTAAGTATGTCATAAAGATTTTATGAGGCATACTGCAAAGGGAAGGATCTCCTCTAAAGAGTGAAGCGAGGCTTCAGTGCTGGGGTTTGTTGCCCTCAAGTGCGTTCCATGCATCTGACAAAGTCTGAGCAATGCTCCTTGCTTCTCTTGGAACAGCAAAAGATGAGAGTTATTGCACCTGAGATAAAACCGTATCTAACATGATGTACTTTGTGCTGTATAGTGCAAGGCATTAGCAAATTATTATGTAATTATGTAAAGCTTTGCATTTCTAGCCTTTGCACTCTCCTAATTGTGGCACTCTCTTCTGACTCTCCCTCTCCATTCCTGGCGGGGAGGAATGTTTGTTCTGTGTACCTTACATTTCATGTAACTTCTACTTTAATGTTGCATTTGTGTTTTTTTTTCCTGCTCTGTCACCCAGAAATATTGTTAGGCTGAAACTGTAGTCACCTGGCTAGAGGTCTTTTTGCCCTGGTGCTGCTGTAGGAGCTTTGGAGAAACAACTTGTCGAATTGATATTCTCCATGCAAGCCCACTAGAACAAAATAACATGTGATACGCTAGCCTTAATGTAAAACAGTTTTCTAAGTCGCTGCTATGTGCTCTGTAATCAGATAATTAATACCAGTGCTGTGTCTACAGTAAGACACTGAGGAACTCACTTCTAAGTTGGATTTAAAAATTTAGTATTAAGTTGTGCTTAGTGAATTGATGAACTTAATGTTGCATGGTAAGAACCAGTGATGGATGAATTGTGGATTATATCAGTTTCTGCATTAATGAAGCTTTAAGGAATATAAGATGTATGGAATATATCAGATGTTGCTCGCTCTTCTTTGTGAAGTCACTGATGAGACAGGCTTGTATTTAGTTGTCCTCAGGTGACACTTGGTTCCTTTTCTGCAAACCGAGTACTGCAAAGTGGATTTTAGACTTTTCTGATCTGCAAGTTGCGGCCGCTTGCTGCCTGCTAGGGTTGGGGTAGGACTGCGGGGTATGTGAGAGTAGTACCAGCAACGTGCAGTGCATCGCCACGCTGAACAAACCTGATTTCTGCAAGATTTTCAGTCCCACCTTAGATATTCGTGTGTATGAAATGTGTAGGGCACTTCAACAGACATCATCCAGCACTTCTGCCTTTTGAGCAGTATTATTCTGTGGAACTTGGAACTAAAAGTTCATTCTGTAGCAAAGAAAGCCTGTGCAGTAGTCCTGGGATGTGCATCATTTAGCATGTTAGCTAAAGGCATAGCAGACCTGACCATATAATTATTATAGAAATGTTGTGAACGTCTCTGAATTTTCCCTCTTCGTGTTGTATTGCTTCATCTTTGCAGTATCCTTGTTGGCTGAAAAGGAGGATGTCATGTTCCTTCATGTGATCAAATCCCTGCTATTTGGAAACATTCCACTTGAGGGCTGAGAAAGCTATTTATCTCACAGGCTGCACGGATGTGAAGTCTTTTTTTAAAAAAAAAACAAAAACACACAAAACAAAAAACCCCAACAACTAAACTTACATTAGTTAGGGGGGAAGGGAATTGCCAAACTGTCTTGGCAGCAGGCCTTGAGTTAGATCACTATCCCCAGAGACACAGGGGGCTTATCCCTTTTGAAGTAAGTTCGTCACTAGAAGTGGGAAAGGACCGGCTTTCGTGTGTGCATTGTAAAGCTCTGAACTCTGGGCTAGGATGAGATGAAGCCAATGAATGTGAGATTATATACACAAGGGTGTGACCTGTTTTATAACAAAAGCTGCTCCTGACCCAGTTCATGTGACTGGAGTTGGCTGTATGAACATTTCTAAAGGGGAGTGGCTTTTAACATTTTTGCTTTAATAAAAACTAAATATATGTTGGTAGTGGTTTTGGGGGTTATTTTAAGAGTCAGGCATGTATGAATAAATTTAGTCTCTTAGGAAGCAAATGTTTAGAACCAGAAGTTCCTAACCTAGGAATTTAAGAAATACTTCAAGTAACATCAGAAAAAGTAGTTCCTTTTTTTGTGGGTACTGTGTGATGAACCAGACAGGAGGCTGATCTAGGTTGATACACGTTTTTATAAAGTTGCTTGAAATTGACATCGGTTTCCTTCTCCCGCTTGCTGCCTGCTGCACTGAGGCTGCAAATAGGATGACATGAACGAAGGCTCAGGTGCTCAAATCAGCCTTTTCTTCTCTTCTCCTTCCTTGTACTCTGAATTCCTCACTTTTTTATTAGTCTGTATTACTGAGGGAAAACAATGCAAAGATAGCTAAGGAAAGGGTTTGGATCATGCGTAAGCTGTTCAGAGCATTTCATGGCTTAATGAAAACCTCATCAAAAGTTCTCATATCTCTTCTGAAAACTAAAATTTAAGTTGAAAGTTACTCTCTCCCCAGTCGGTGATGCTGGTAAGATAAAATGGGGGTAGAGATGTACTGTATCATTTATATCAAAATAATCTTAAACATTTACTCCCTAAACTTTCATTTATGAAGGTTTTCTTGTAATCCTGAATCATGGATGGACAAACAGATGTCCGTCAGACCTGAGATATGGGTGGTACTGCATGTCGGCTTTTTTCAACTACTGTTTGTAGTCAGTACAGTTACGTAAGGAGATTTATTTTCCGCTTCTAAATATGGATAATGACCATTTATACAACTTTCCAAAGAGATAGCAACCCAGGAACAAAAATACTGTGTTGCTAGCAACAGATCTTGGTCATCAGACTGTGTTGTCAGAGAAAAACCTGGTAGACTTCCTTGTAATCTGTGCTAGTGGTAATGCATTAAGTCCCTTTAAAAGAAAATGAACCACAAACTCTTGTCATCTAGGATGGGAATTTGGAGAGAGAGAGAAAAGGTGGATGGGTTTTGTTAGTGTCTGCTGTGGGACACAGGAACTGACTTCAGGCATTGCTTCCCACAAGTGGTGAAACCAAAATTCTGCCTTGTTGGAATCTCCCAGAAATAAAACTGAAACATCTCGATAAAGCTTCTTGTCACTGAGCAGCATTTAAAAATGCTAAACTTAGTCTTAGTCCAAACACGTAACAAGATACACTCGTATGCAGTATGAGGGGGGGAAAAAAAATCTGAGGCTTTTGGCTTTTGCCCAGCTGGTCTGATTCTGGTGCATGGTGGGTTGTCCTTGTGTAATTGGAAGGAGGTAGTATGATTGTGTGTGGAAATGTTTTTTAGCTATGAATATGGAAAAGGGTGGGCTCGTGAATTAGCACTGAGACGTCATAGAAAGCTTATCAACACCGCTTCCTGCCCTGGGAAATAACTAAAGGAAGTTGGAACCTCTATCCTACAGCTCGCGCTGCTGGTGGCTCAGGCAGCTTGGAAAGTCTGGAAAACTTTGAAAAACCGTTAAGGTTAGATTCACGGTTTTCTACTTGTGATGTACATATATCAAATGCATCAGTTTTGTTCTCTCGTATGGTACTGGAGCTTTTATTTACCACATTAATTTGTTGTGAAGTTAAGTACCTATTGCCTCTCCTGGGTTCTTACCCAGTGCTAGACTTCTTTGTTCTGAAAGGCCAATTCTAAATCTTTCAAATCTGAACTGTTAGAATAGTTTTCTTGTATTCTGATTTCTTACCCTAACTTTTCAGCTGGTGATACATGCAGCAATTATGCGAACTACACAGACCTCTATGTATAACGCACATCTCCAAAAGTAACTTTTCCTGTTACCTGCCTGTAATGACTAAAAAGTTGGTGCAGAATGTGGTATTAATACTGCTCCTTTTCCCATTGAATCTTCTGTGACCTTTCTAAGTATTGTTTTATAAAACAGTGTCATTGGCAAAGAAATTTTGTGCTGTTCACAAACCATGGTTTTCTGAAGCAGCTCAGGCATCCCCTTTCTTACTTCAAAAGTGAGTTAACAACTGAAATACCATGCATGCTGTAAAACTGCAGTGAATGCTCAGGTCCGTGATTCTTTGATATTCTCTTTCTCTGACACATTCAGATTACAGTTCTGCCTGGGTCCCTTTTTCCCTGGAGAGGATATCAGTCATCGTTCTCTAGAGATAGTAAATTTCCTGTAACGGCACTTTTTCTAGGCTGTTTAAAATGTATAATGGAGACTTACACTTTTCTTTCTCATATGTAGGAGAAACAAGTAAGATTGGAGTAATGATACAGACTCCTGAAGATTTGAAATAAGTAATATTATATTCCTATTTATGCTCTTTCCTCATCTCTGACTTTCAACAACAAACAAAAGAAACCTCATTGCTTTATGTTGTCCTTGGTGCTCTACTCAGGATTTACTAAACGTATTCCTTGAGTATAGAAAAGTCTTTGAAGATACGTGGCTGTATAATACAAAGTAACATCAGACTTCTCATTTTCTTTACTCCAGGGAAAATATTTATTCCCAAGCAAAAGCCTGTACAGTCTTACATGGAAGAAAAATTCTCTCTTGATCCGGAACTGGAGGAAGCCTTGACCAGTGCCACAGACACAGAATTAGGCGACCTTGCAGGTTGGTTTTTTTTGAAGTATGAACGGGCTGGTGCGTATTTTGACAAGAAAGATCTATAATTAATGTGGTAGTGGATTTGTTAGCTGAAATGTGACTATATGAAGTGGTAGTTTTGACAGAAGCTAGAACGTATTATATGTTAGCTTGGTTGTAGCACATCATCTTTGTCAATTTGTGAATTTACAGGAAGGTAGATTATTTTGGCTTGCATAAGATACCCGATTTTCAAACTCAAAACCTTTTAAGTTCATTCCTCAGACTGGCTGGTTTTTGTTGTGTACCCTACTGCTTTTTCTCGCCTCTAAGAAGGTGTTGCTATGTGTCTGTATTCCTAAAGTTTCAGTTAAGAATTTTGACACTGAACTGTACTTTTAACTTTGATGCTTGAACCCAGTGAGGTAAAATCTTTCTAAGATGTGAAAGCCAATTAAAAAGTCTATAATTCTTTTTTTTTTTTCCTACTTTTCTTTAAATTATTAAGAGATAGAATGGCTTACTCTATTGATAACTGGGTGTTTTACAAGCATCAGTTGTTACTAATTGAAGGAACTGCGTCTGATCTGAATTATTCAGGAAGAGTAAAATTGGTTTTTTGCTTTTTCTTTTTTTCCTTTTACAGCTATACTGGGAATGTCTAACTTGATAACAAACAATCAGTTCTGTGATGTAGTAGGAAACATTAATGGGATTGACAAAGACAGCTTCTCAAGTAAGTGTGTACGCAAGTGCTAGATAAATGAATTCTTTGTAGTGCGCACAGTTACTATAGCATTAACTATTTTCTGTTGCACTAGCATTCTTTATAGACTAGTCAGTCTTGAACTGGAAATGTGTATGTCTAACGTTGCTAATTGAGTTCTGGTAAAAGTGGAACTAAATATATATCTACACTAAATTCTGCAGTTAATTCACTTTTAGGGAGATAAAAATAGGCGTAAACATGGATTTGTATGTGTTAGCTTTTAGGTTTAATATTTGTGTTTGTAATTCAACTCATGTGCTTTTTGAAAAAAGCTGGTGTGTAAGAAAAGCAGAAGGGCTGTGAGGACCTTTAGAAAGGAGTTGAACTTTTTTCAAAAAACGATCAGGAGAGGATGGTATGCGTTTTGGGTGGGGGAAAGATGTAAAGACTGATAAAGTGATCTTTAAATACAGTAGATCTTTAGTATGTATATCATTCATTCACAGTGAATGTATGTGACATGTTTGATTACAATTAAATGCCTTTTCAGATGTAGTAAAAGGTGAAAAAATGTTGCCTGTTTTTGATGAACCGCCAAATCCCACAAATGTGGAGGAAACACTGCAAAGGATTAAAGACAATGATTCCCGTCTTGTTGAAGTTAATCTAAATAACATAAAGGTAATTACCTGAAATCTGCAGTAAATATTCTGCTTTTTCACAGCAGAAGACACTTCAAGCCATAAAACTATAATAAGAGAGCATGATAGGCTTATTCTAAGCACGTCAGTCTTTCTGCTAAATGTTGCAGTGTGTGTAATCTCAGAAACCTGGACCTAAACTGATAAGCCATCTTGGTTTCTTTTTCCAAATGTGTATTTAAAAAGTCTTAGATTTCCTTACTGCCAGCCCAGATTTCTGTTGCTGCCAAGTTGGCAACAGTCCAGCAGTTCACCATCCTGGAGTTAACTACTACTTTGACTCGTATGTCTTTGAGGAAACAATGTGCTCTCACTTACCGCTGTTGCAGACAATGTGATATTTGTACCTGACGTCCTTCTGATTGTTGTACATAAGGGCTGTCGGCAGTTAGGGCTGCTTCTGCTCATGAGTGTAACGGTTGTGGTTTTAAATATGACTAAAACTTCGGCATATTTGCGTGAGAGAAAACAGAACTGTGGCAGTCCTGACTTACAGTGCAGATGGCAGGGAGGGGCTGCTGACTGCAGCCTCGGCTATTTGTTGCCCTTACTAAAGCATGGAAATAAAATACATGGTTTAAGAATATTGTACGACAGAGAAATGCTATCCAAAATAAATGTCTAAAAAGGCAACAGAACAAAGTTGTTGATGTATAAGAAACTGAGAAATAATTGTTAATTATTATGTAAATTTATTCCTTTTGCACTTGGTTGCTACTACACTTATCAAACTAAAAACTGGCAAATTCTGGAATTATTCTAAATAGAACACAGGGAATAAAATGCTAATGGCTTCACCAGTTTAAAGCTCTAAACCCTTTTATATTTGTGGAAGGTTAATTTGATCCTGATAGCAGAATGTTCACTTCGTGTGAATTTTGCTCAGTAACAGTTCCAAGTCAGCCAAGTACTCTTCAACACTTCTGTTGCCACAGTGGCATCAATGCAGTAAAGATGACTTTGCTTTATGGAATTGATGACTCTGATACCCATTGCATGTTACATACAGCTTTGCTACACATGGAGGCTGTTACGGTGAGACTGCTGGAGAGCAGTGATAGTTAATATTATAGTTGTTTCGCTGTAAAGAGAATAAGATAATGGAAGAAGTTGGGAGGGAGGGGATGAACTTGTGTATCTCAAAGAGTGAAATGCTATTTTTAATTCAAGAACATACCAATTCCAACGCTGAAAGAATTTGCAAAAGCCTTAGAAACCAACACACATGTGAAGAATTTTAGCCTTGCAGCCACCCGAAGCAATGATCCTGTTGCTGTTGTAAGTACGCTTGCTAACATGCTTAAGTGGGGTGCAAGGGAAGTTAGGATGGAAAGGCAATGGTAAGGGATTGGATTGAATTGAATACTGTTTAAATATTTAGGGATGAAAATGATTAAATTCTGTTACACTGTAAAGTATGTTTTCTTTAACAAACCCTTGTTGTATCAAAGTTGGTAAATAGTTACTAGTTTACTAATATGCAGCAATGTCAGATGTATGAGATGAGCAAGAATTCTTTTTTTTTTTCCAATCCCTTCCCCCGATTTCTCATTTTGCTAACCTCCTTCCTGTTTTTCTTTCTTTCTTAATTGTTTAGTTTCTGATGTTTATTCCACAAGCCAGTAACATATTGAAAATTAACTTTAAAAGCAGCACATTTGAGGACTGAAAAAGCTCTCAATCTTTTTCAACAAACCAGAGTTTTAGTTGAAGAAAGCTGTAAAATACCTGGTTCTCTGATCTCCCTGTTACCAAAGACTGGCTTAAAGCATTGGCATATAAAGCATAATATTAGTCAAGCTGTCTAGTTTGACATAGTTGAAACCTAAGTATTTATGACCTGGTCTTGTTTTTCCTGTGTTAAATCAAAAGCAGTACCTTATTTATTTGCAAATAAAGAGGTAAGAAAACAGCACGAACTGTTTTGCCAGGACAATCTTTTGCATTTGTTTTAATTTCAAATTAGGAAGAAAACTCATTTGAAACACTTAATTATATGAACAAATGAATGTTTGAAAGTTTTGTTTTGGGTCAATTAAAAAGTTCCTTTTCAGTAAAACAGAAACATTTGTAATAAAAATCTATAAAGGCTTGTTTTCTTGGGTGCGGTTTTGATACAAAAAAATTAAAGGTTATGATTTTTATAACAGTAAACCTCAGCAGGTATCTGTTCTTGTTTTCTTATTTTCTCTGAAATAAGATCAGTATATGCCACTTCTATATGAGTGTTTTTAGCTACATACTGGTACTGTGCTTAGAGCTTTGAATTTTACTGCGTCCTACCAAATCTGTAGACACAAGCATTTTGAAAATCAGGTCTCCTGTTTACAAATTAACCATATCTAATTCTCCTTTCAGTTGACTAACGCCCTTTCTTTGCCCTTTATTTAGCTGCTTGCATTACTTATTGTACGCTGTGAAGGCTTACAAAATGGCATTGGTCCAATATGCTAATTTCAGACAATTTATATTCTGTGTAGCTTTCTAGTTTGTAACAAGAGAAAGACAGGCCTTTTCTTGACTAAATACTATTAAAAAAGGGAATGTAGATAATGCCTGGTTGAAGACTCACTTCAATCTCAAATAATGAGTGAAAACTTGCAAAGTTACGCTATGTGTCTGTCAACTTGTTGCTCCCATTGAACTAGTTAGTGGAAATGGTTATCGCTGCAGCCTATGATGTACTGCAGCAAAATCCAAACGTTTAATGATACTTTTCTCGTATTCAAAGGCTCTTGCAGATATGCTGAGAGTAAACACAAAATTAAAAAGTTTAAACATAGAATCAAACTTCATCACTGGAGTTGGAATTTTGGCACTGGTCGATGCACTGAAAGACAACGAAACATTGACAGAGATTAAAATTGATAACCAGGTAAGTGGAGTGGTACAACATCATAATTAAAATCAATCTGTCCTAGTTAACTGAACATTTTTAGAAGGTAGCTTGTAATAAACTTTCCAAAATATTTTACTTTTAAATATCTTAACCCTGTGAATAATTGTCCTTAAGATTCTCAGAAGCATCCAGTTAAAGTTGATTCCTGGTCAATTCTGTGCTTACTTGTGCTTTAAAGTGCACAAATGTATTTTATGACCTTCTGCCTTTTAGATTGATCAAATTAAGCTAAATGTTTATTGACTAATATGATAAAAGTATTCTGATCTCTTTTAGGGTGAATACACATAAGCTCTGTTGTCTTGGTGTACCTTTTATTTTAACAGAGACAGCAGCTGGGCACAATTGCAGAAGTAGAAATTGCCAAGATGCTTGAAGAAAACACCAAAATCCTCAAATTTGGATACCATTTCACACAACAGGGACCTCGAGCCAGGGCAGCTGCAGCAATCACAAAAAATAATGATTTGGGTAAGACCTGTCAGTAGAGAGCAACTGTTAAATGAACGTGTGTGTGGCACAGGTTTTAAAGGTATCTGGTTTTTTTGCTTTTCTGTTGACATAACCAGGATAGGAAAATATGAGTAGATCAGATTTCTCCTGTGTTTTACTCCTGCTCTTCTGTTGCTGCTTGATGTTGTCCTTTTAGTTTGTTGCAGGGTGTTCAGGTGTATGAGTTAAGGATTTTTAGCATTGTCTAGAACAAGAACATTCAAATTCCACCCAAGTTGGGGCAAAGGGAGAGAAAATAATAGTTTGGATTGTTCAGTTTTATTCAGATAAGATTCATCATTTGTTTAAAAGCAGTACTTGAAATTAATAGTGCAGGATGCCCTCTTCCATGCTGGCGCACCCAGTTTTATTTGAATATCTTGAGCAAGAAAACTGAATGTACTGTCATGTGCGCATGCTGAGACTGGGTCATCTCTTCCATTATGGTTCTGCTCATGCACAGGTACATTCCCTGCCTCTCTTACAGGTAGCTCGTAGCAGCATCGTCTTTATGTGCTGCAGTAGGTTTTGTTGGAGCTCATCTGTTAGAAACCTAACTAGATGGACCAGCAGAAAATTGGTTAATAATATAGCAGATGAATGGGAATAGTTTGTATACTAATGTTAAACACGTGAAGCTCTCAACTAGAAGATAATGTGCTCCATCTATTTAAATAGAATTACATTTTTAAACTCCATTTAATTAAACTTTTTCACTTTAGGTGCTTTGTGTTAAGGATTGCACATCTCATCAGCGAGAAAATGGGCCAGGTAGTAGTAGTAGCAGTAGTTCAGGAATATGTTAGAGGGAATCACATAGGAAATTAGAACTTGGTTTAAAGATCTCCTTCCCCTCTGAGTAAAGCTTAAAGTGGAGGAGAATAGGTCTGAAAAAGATGGAGGAGGAGTAACAATAGAGCATGAAGAAGAAAGGCACTTGGACACTGCATAACTTTTTCAAAATAGATTCTAAACCAGTTATTTTTTCATCATAACGCCTCAAGTGTCTCTCTACTTTCCTTTAAGTTTTCTCTTCTCACTAGTTCTCATTTTTGTGTTTGACTGTTGGAAATCTATATTTCTATTGATATCTTGCCTTTTTTTCTTTGTTTTCTTAGTCTGGACTATGCGAGTAAAAGTTTCTGCAAATACCTTTTCATCTCTCCAGCCCTGAAGCTACAGAGACTCTGAATACCCAGCTGGGTATTGAGCACTGAAAGCTGAGATGTTCATGCTCTCTCATTCCTGTCTTTGTACGTTTCTTCTAAAAAAAAAAAAATAATAGTCTACATCTTCTTTCTCCCTTGTTCACACTGTGTTGTACTACTTCCCTTCTCCTTGTCTGAAACTGCACGTTGCTTTTAACTGCATGATTGGAGAAGCCTAAGGTTGGAAACCTCCATCTGTTCTTGCAGTTTGATGAAAGCAGGTATGCATAACTTCGGTCACTGATGAAAAAGATTTGGATTCAAATGGAGACAAGTCTATGAGCCAGTCTCAGAGTGAGCAATGCATTGGCTTTGTAAAGAATAAAATTCTAGTGTGATTCTATTCTGATTGTTTCTTTAGACTGTATGTAAAGCATTTCTTGAGACAGGAGGAGGAAGGGGAAACAAAACAGTTTTCCCTCTGTTATTTTGATCTGTGATGGTAAAGAAGATCAATTCAAATTGCAAGTATCTGTAAAACTACTTAATTTCCAGTTAGCGGATGTGAGAACAGAATCACTTTCTTATATAGAGGTGCTTGCTCCACTTTTTTAAACGAAATGAAGGTGCCATATATAATTTCTAAGACTCTTAGCCTCATTTGTTGTATCTTCACAGAAGAGTAAAACACAATTTGACAGGGGGGGAAACAGAAAATACCCATTAAAAATACTACAAATATTGAGCAAAACTCCAGTCATTCAGTCAATCTGCATGTTCTTAAGTTTAATCAGCTTTCGTGATTTTATTCACAAATTTTTGTTGCTCCTGCATTTTCTGACAAATGAATATTTTTTTTATTAATAAAAGTTGAATGTTTTAGGCTATTGAAAGTGACATTTGTTTGCAAAGTGTATAGAAAGTATTAGGTATACTGTGAAACTGTCCTACTGTTTCATTTGAAGCCATGTAAACTTAATTCTTCACCACTAGAAAACTGCAATGTAAAAAAAGATGTCTGGCTAAATCTGTTTACCAAACATAAAATTACTCATGTTTCCTGCAAGTCTCTCCTCACAAATATTTGAAGGTGTTCATGAGTAACACAATAAACACTGCTATAGCATAAGCTTAAAATGATGGATAATACTAAGTGTTAAGTATCTTAAGTTGTATTATGTGGGACTTTACAGAGCAAAGTAGGGAACCACTAGTATGGTTCCCTTAACTGCTGATGTTGTCGAAATATGAAAAGTAGTTGCAATGATAAAATAGTAAACTTTTTTTTCTCTCTTGCTGCAGTTCGCAAGAGGAGGGTTGAAGGGGACAACTAGTAGATCTTCTTGTCAAAACTGCGTGGAGACTTCAAGGGTCGTCAAGGCACACTCATCACTGTGGGCTTTGGTAATCTTGGACTACATTTACCTGGGTTAGAAGGGAAAAGACTGGAAACCCCGTTCCTTTTTAAGCAAAGCTATATTAATAATCTGCTGGTATGCATCATGTTTTTCAAATTGAGACACGGTAACTGCACCAGTCTCTGTACCATAGTTTTTGGTTGGTTTTTTAAGAACTTTTTTGTATTTCAAGACTCGGCTGTGCTTTCTACTAAAAATGTAATTGCAAATCAATGGTATAATTGTCTGTAGTCAAAGAATGGGACATTTGAGGTCACTGGGCAGATAATGACCAAATTGAAGTGTTTGTTAGAAAATCTGGGGGTTCTTATTTACATGGAGGGGTGTGTATATTCTTGAAAACAATGAGTTAGTGATAAGGGATTCTTCAAGCAACAGTTGGACTTGCTGTGTAGAGCTGTTCAGCCTTGTTTATATTATGCACTGAAGAGAAATCTTTCATAGCTATCTTATTTGTAATTTTACTTTTGAAATTTTTTATTAGTTCTTGATACTGTGATTAAGTTTAAAGACATCCCTTTAAACTAAACAAAAAATCAATTGGCTAAGGACTTCTCCCAAGATATTTGAGGGACTAATAAAAAAAGTGGAAGCCTTGCAAAAAACCAACAACAACACCACAAAAACAAAACAAACAAAACCAAACAAAAAACCAAAACAAACAAAAAAACCCCGCAAAAACCAGAAAAAGAAAAGGAGCCTTGCAAAATGACAGTTCTTCTATTAAACCTAAATCCTTAAAGTATTTTTCAAAACGTCCTATAACTGTATCTTACTCTGTATCTTAATTGGATATGTTTTTAGACTGATTTCATGTGTTCATCAGCATTATTTAGTTTATATTCTTTGTTTAAAAATCCTTATCTACATTCATAAGTATCAATTTTTCTAGAAGTAGTGGACACGCATTTGTTAAATTCTGCATAATTCTGTATGAGAAAAGCAGCCTTAACTGTAAAACCAGTGCCTGAAGCTGCTGGCAAATGGAAAAATTCCTTTTTTTCAAGTGGTTGCATTAAGCTATTAGTACTTCATATAAATCTATCATTTTTTAGTAAGTCAACGAAGTAACACTTTTAGGAAAGGATTTTTCTATTCTAATTACATCTTGCTGTTGAAACACTACATAAGACATGCAGAAATTAACCGGTATGCAGTGTCAAATCTGTATGGCATAGTAATTATTAAAGTATTTAAAGTTCTATATCTAAGCAAACTAATAAGGCAACAAGAATCACTTCAACTTCTGTATATAATCACAGTAGGCTTCCTTGAAATAAGATTAAAATCTAGAGGCTTTTTGGTGTAGATCTGTTTGGACCGTACTGTACTAGTTTGCTCAATGTTGGCATGAAATCATAAACTCAGAAAAATGTTCTAAAGGAGTGCTCAGCTATAGTTATAGCAACAGAGAATTCAACTGACAACTGCTTTTGTCTAAGGATCACCATATGGTGAGCATTTTATGTCTAGAAAGCATGTTGGACTGAGATTTTTACATCAGGTTGTTTATACTATAAAAATTTAACAGAGGAACTCTCTGACACTGTGCCCATGTTGTAATTTGCTGCAAATCTTGTTCTGGATCTTTAAAGACAGACTTTATTCTCGAGGCGACTTCAACTCTTACTGCAACTGTACAGAGAATTTTTAACTATAGTGCCACTAATAGGGATGTATATAACTAGTTTATATTTGTGGAAGAATGTGTTTTTTCCTATTTCAAAATTGGCTTGTTATTCTAATTACAAATAAATGTGTGCTCTGAAAAGCAAGTCGGAATTAATTCTGTTAACACCAAGAACTATACATGCTATAACTTTGAAACAGCTAGAAGTGATCAGACTAATAACAAAAAGGGCTTCTTTTGGTTCTGGCTTTAGTAAATTTTTCAAAAACTCTTTGGATTTTGAAATTTAAGTTCTTATATAATATGCATAAAGTCACAAGTTAGGTGTCTTTTTACAGACAACGCTGTATAAACATGGCCAAAGCATGCTGAGTTGCCTAAAGCTGTACTTTACTTTTTATTTGCTAGGCACCATAATCATTTTGTGTCAAAAAGCAGGCTGTAATGTCTTCCTTCATTTGTTGAAGGGCTGCATGTTCATGAAATCTGTTCACGTATTGTGATTCTACGATGATTTATTTTATCATTACCTAACAAGATCAGGCCATTTGAAGATGACGAGAAAAATGAAAGGCTGGGTTATGGAAATGATAGCCCGGATCCCTTCCTCGCTTTATTAAATCAAGTTTAGCTGCTTCATGATTTATATTCAAATCAACGGCAGGGGCTTTTAAGCTCCAACTCTCAGGTGTCCTGTCACAGACGATAGCAGTGGACTGTAATAATTGGTTTGGCTCTGGGGACAGCAGCTAAGCACTTGACTGCTTGTTGGCACTTTCAGGACAGATATCTGACAGGCTGGGCATAGGAAACTATTTTGGTGCGGATTTTTTTCAACCAGAGCTGTTTGGCCTTCTGAATTGTTGCAAGACATTTGGCATGGTGCATGGAACAGTTACAACGATCACTTTTGTGCCTACAATGCATATCGTTTTTGGAATAAATGAAGGAATTCAGTCTGTAGTCAGGAATCGTAAACCAAAGTCTGATTTAGTGCTATCAAATGTAGTGAGATCTCGTGTATGACGTACCACTTTTGCACTCAAAAAAATTTATTACTTTAATAACCAGCTACCATAAATATAAGGTCTTTTTTCCAAAAGAGGTGATACTTTTTTCTTCTTGATTATTTTCCAGGCTTAATGCAGAAGTCAGACCACGCATGTTGTTGATTCTGTTGGTTCCAAGCTAAGCATGGAAACGTAGCCTATATTCCAAAGCAATTATGTATTTACTGTTGTATTTTAAAGAAATAGCCTCATTCTCTCTGCAGCTTGAGTAATACTGTTTGTAAGCTACAAACGCGCAAGTGTTCAATTTAAATTTCCATTGAGGAAACATGAACTGAGTGTTTTAGCATATCAGCACTATATGCTGTCAGATTGTAAACGAGTAAAAGTTTTGGATGATTAAAGTACTGTATGCTTTTGTTGTGGGGGTTTTTTGTGTGTGTTTGGTTGGGTTTTTTTTACATTGTACAGTGACTTGCCTAAAGTTGACCCATGCATGCATTTATGTCAAACCATTACTTTTTGTTCTCCAGTCAGAAAGCGAGTGAGCAAATGCCGCTTCTGGAGGTAAAGGGCTAGCTGGAAGTAAAGGGCTACTGCTCTGGAACTTGATTTTCACACAGCAGGTGGCAGCAGGATGTGCAAGAGCCCATAAAGAGTGACAGGGTGTTGTTAAGCCTGTTCAATCCCTACAAGGAAGCAAAGAAGGAATGGGGGGGTATGAGAGGCTGCTTTGTGCCGTGTTATTTAAGCCACCTTAGGCAGAGGTGTGGAGAGGTATAGATAAACCAGCACCTTTTCTGGGACACAGGAAGTGTCACCTCTGCGTGTTGGTGTCTCGCCAACAGAATCATGGAACCAGAGAATGGTTTGGGCTGGAAGGGACCTTGAAGACAACCTAGTTTCAACCCCCTGCCATAGGCAGGGACACCTCCCCCTAGACCAGGTTGCTCCAAGCCCCATCCAGCCTGGGCAGGGATGGGGCAGCCACAGCTTCTCTGGGCAACCTGGGCCATGTCTCACCATCATCTTAGTAAAGAATTTATTCCTAATATCTAATCTAAATCTCCCCTCTTTCAGTTGAAACTCATTACGCCTCATCCTATCACTGTACTCGCTGATGAAGAGTCCCTCCCCAGCTTTCCTGGAGCCCCTTTTAGGGACTGGAAGGGGCTGTAAGGTCTCCCTGGAGCCTTCTCTTCTCCAGGCTGAACCACCCCAGCTCTCCCCAAGAGGGGCTCCACAAGCGTGGCTGGGCTGGGCTCCTCTCCCCCCGCCACCTGCGGCAAACAGGAATTGGGTCTGGTGCTCCCGTGGGCCCGGAGCTGGGGGCCGACTCCGCTGTGAGCTGGCCGGCCGTGGAGCAGGGCGGCCCGCACTCAGCAAGCGCTAGGCACAGCGGTGTCAGTGCCCGTGAGGTAATGCCGCGCGCGGCTACGCCAAAAATGCGGATAAATCGTGGGGTTTGTGTTGCTGCCCGACTCTGCCCGCCGGCGCCCTCCCCTTCTCCGGGCCGCTCCAGCCCCGGGGCCCCTGGCGGGCCCTGCAGCTGCGACCAACCAAACCCGCTCACTCGCAGCGCCGCGCCCTGCGCTAACAAACCGCTCCCGCTTCCTCGGGGCGGTGCTGGGGCCGCAGTCACCGCCTGTCGCCGACATGCGGTTATCGCCAGTAATCGCCGTGGGGGCGCGGCCCCTTTANGGCCGGAGCGGCGCTTCGTGGCCGCGCTCCTTCCGCTGCCGCCGCCCCGCAGCGCTCCCGTGGCTTAACCCTGTGCGCGCTGAGCGCGGCCCAGGCCGGCGGCGGGGCTTCCGCTCGGCCCTGCCTGGCCGGAGGGGTTTGAGCTGTCAGCCGCGCCCGGGGGAGACTGGCGGGGGGGGGGGCCCCGCCCCCCCNACACCTCCCCCTAGACCAGGTTGCTCCAAGCCCCATCCAGCCTGGGCAGGGATGGGGCAGCCACAGCTTCTCTGGGCAACCTGGGCCATGTCTCACCATCATCTTAGTAAAGAATTTATTCCTAATATCTAATCTAAATCTCCCCTCTTTCAGTTGAAACTCATTACGCCTCATCCTATCACTGTACTCGCTGATGAAGAGTCCCTCCCCAGCTTTCCTGGAGCCCCTTTTAGGGACTGGAAGGGGCTGTAAGGTCTCCCTGGAGCCTTCTCTTCTCCAGGCTGAACCACCCCAGCTCTCCCCAAGAGGGGCTCCACAAGCGTGGCTGGGCTGGGCTCCTCTCCCCCCGCCACCTGCGGCAAACAGGAATTGGGTCTGGTGCTCCCGTGGGCCCGGAGCTGGGGGCCGACTCCGCTGTGAGCTGGCCGGCCGTGGAGCAGGGCGGCCCGCACTCAGCAAGCGCTAGGCACAGCGGTGTCAGTGCCCGTGAGGTAATGCCGCGCGCGGCTACGCCAAAAATGCGGATAAATCGTGGGGTTTGTGTTGCTGCCCGACTCTGCCCGCCGGCGCCCTCCCCTTCTCCGGGCCGCTCCAGCCCCGGGGCCCCTGGCGGGCCCTGCAGCTGCGACCAACCAAACCCGCTCACTCGCAGCGCCGCGCCCTGCGCTAACAAACCGCTCCCGCTTCCTCGGGGCGGTGCTGGGGCCGCAGTCACCGCCTGTCGCCGACATGCGGTTATCGCCAGTAATCGCCGTGGGGGCGCGGCCCCTTTAAGAGCGGACGCCTCCCGGGGGCGGTGCGGCGCTCCGTGCTGGCGTCACTGCGCAGCGCCGCGGCGTGGCGGCGGGCGCGCGGCGGCTCGTGCCCTGGCCATGGCTGACATGGAGGATCTCTTCGGCAGCGACGCCGACTCGGAGGCCGAGCAGAAAGGTGTGGGGCGCTGCCTCCCCCTCCCTCTGCCCTGCCCTGCCCTGCCCTGCCCGCCCCGANTCTTCGCACTGCTTGAACCCGGCCCCCAGCCGCCGTTCGGGAGCGGCTCCGCTGTAACGGCCGGGGCAGCTGACGCGGGTTAAAGACAGGGCGACCCTTCCAGAGTTGTAGCATCTCCTAAGCCGCGTACGTGTATCGACTTATTTTAAGCCCTCGTTATTTCAGATGCTTTTTTTCTTTTGTGCAATTGCTTACTCTTTCTGCAGCTTTAGTATCTGAGGTAATAGCTTGTGGTTTGAATTTTTGTGTGGCACCCATAATATTTCATTGACTCTTTCATTGGCTGTCCCTTTACTAATAGATGCTTTATTTTATTGTTGTAGGTAACTTTTATTGTTTTCTGTAAGTTCTCTCTCTGGCTTTTGTTTTTGTTTTGGTGTTTTGGTGTTTTGTGTTTTTTTTTAAAGTAATGCCCGTCATCTTGTGTGCGTCCCTGTAGGGACATTGCAGCTCTTGAAAGGGTGACATTTGTTTTGCAGATTTCGTTTCTGGCTCTGAATCTGATTCCGAGCAGGAGAATGCCGGCTCTGGTAGTAATGCTTCTGGAAGCGACAGTGACCAGGATGATGACAGGGAGGCAATAAAACCTAGTAATAAAGAGTTATTTGGAGATGACAGTGAGGATGAAGGGGCATCGCATCACACAGGGAGTGACAACCACTCTGAAAGATCCTACAATCGCTCCGAAGCTTCGGGACATTCTGAGCACGAAGATAATGATCAGTCAGACGTGGACCAGCACAGCATTTCAGAAGCTGCTCACGATGATGAGGAGGATGATCGCAGGCACGGGTCAGATGAAGGCAGTCATCATTCAGAGGGAGACGGGTCTGAAAAAGCACATTCGGAGGATGAGAAGTGGGGCAAAGAGGACAAAAGCGATCAGTCAGATGACGAGGAGAGACAGCAGAACTCTGACGATGAGGAGAAAGCGCAGAACTCTGATGAGGATGAAAGGCCACAGATGTCTGATGATGAGGAAAGGCTCCAGAACTCGGACGAGGAAAAAATGCAGAACTCTGATGATGAGGAGAGGCCACAGGTCTCCGATGAGGAGAAGATGCAGAACTCAGACGATGATGAAAGGGCCCAACATTCTGACGAGGAGAAGATGCAGAACTCGGACGATGATGAGAGGGCCCAGCATTCCGATGAGGAGGACCAAGAGCATAAATCTGGTAGGACAGAATACAGTGGTAATGATTTGCTTCTGGTTTGATCTCTTTAAATGATTGTTTCATTTATATTGGCCTGAAAAGATTCAGACTTCAATATAAAGGCATTAATCATGTAGCTTTCAACTATAGTCATCTTTGTAATGCTTTTTTGTGTAGCGCTTTTAAATTCCTTTTCATCTGACTCAACTGATTAATACAAAGGAATTTCAAAATATGCAGAACAAAATTTTTAGTTTACTGAGAATAATTATGCTCCTTAGTAGAGTCTGCAAGGGGCAGCGATAGCGAAGATGAAGTTCTGCGAATGAAGCGAAAGAAACCAATTGCATCAGATTCAGAAGTGGACAGTGATACAGAAGGACAGAAAGGTAAATGGTGGTGGTGTTTTGTGGGTTTTTGGTTCATTTAATCCTCATCTTAAGGGTGCCATTCACCTGCAGCAGAACTTGATAAAATTGATGGCAGTTGCTATACGGTGTAACTACAGTGTCAGGAAAATAACAAAACAACACAGCAGGAATTCTGTGTGGGGAAGCAGACGCTGTGTTTCTGCTGGTGATCTCTAGTGAGCTTTATTGGTTTTTCAGTTTCCTCCATGAGAGACAGAGCTTTTATTTTGTGAATGTTATTTCACAAATTTTTACTGAAAGATGTTAAGAAATGGTGCCTCTAATCAAAACAGACCAGAGGACCTGTACTGGTTTTTTGTGATGTTTAGCTGGCTGAGAAAGAGGTGTTGATTCTTCTGAGAAGTAAAACCTCCAAAATGCTTAATGAAGTTGCTGTTTACATATATTTAAGTTGTTTACTTGAGTAAAGCATGACTTTGTACTCTTAATTCTTCTCTTGCCATTTTTCAACTAGATTCTCTTATGTGATAGAGCCTTTCCAGGAAAACATACCTTGAATCCTTAGCTTAAAAATACATGGGGAAGACTGTTTTTCAGGCTGAGAGAGTAATGTGTGCTCCATAAACATTTGCAATTTTTAACCTTTGTAGGTGATTTTAAGTGATAATGGAAGGATGTGTTAATCTTTTTTTCTGTGACTGTGCTTGCATGTAGGGGTGTGCGTGTGCACATATATAGGTGTATTTTAAAATACTAATTTTTTCTGCTCAAGAGCATGCAGATGTCATGGATCTGTTTGGAGGTGCAGATGACATTTCCTCAGGGAGCGATGGAGAAGACAAGCCACCAACTCCAGGACAGCCCATTGTGAGTAGGCTTGACTTTTGAAATAATGAACGTGCCATTCTACTCTCAGTGTAGAACACTGATTAAGTTTAATAATAAATTAGGTGGGGGGAAGGGGGAAGAATTGATGGCAGTACAGATAATTTTGCCCTAGCTCAAAGAATTATTAAAGCTTTGTGCATAGCAATAGCAGATGGATTCATTTATCTAGCTTCTCCCACCCCACTCTACTTTTTGTACTTGAAAGAAATATAATGAGTAATTTTGAGTGTCATCCAGTCAAATACAAAGTCATAGCTATCTTTGGTACCTCAGCAAAGCTGTTTGACAAATATTTTCATTTGGGGTCATGATGACAATACATACAAATATTTCTTTAATCTGGGAGAAGTTGTGCCCCATTTACTCTCCAGTGCTTAGCTGAAAACTCTTATGTCAGCTCCTTTGCTGTTTCCTTGCTGTCCTCGGTTTCTTGAGTTTGTACTGGTATTTGAAATCACTTTATGTGGCATATGAAAATGCTGAATTTAATTGCTTTCACTGAAAATGCCCAAGTTCTTCTACCCGAAGCTTCCTGGTCTCTCTTTCTGCATATGGATAACATTTCGTTAAGCAACAGTAGCCAGAAAGACTTTTTTCACTTATGCTCTTATTCTCCTTTTTTTTTTTTTCATTAGGATGAAAATGGACTGAGTCAAGAACAGCAGGAAGAAGAGCCTGTTCCAGAGACTAGAATAGAGGTAGAAATACCAAAAGTAAACACAGACTTGGGTAATGATTTGTATTTTGTGAAGCTGCCGAACTTCCTTAGCGTGGAGCCCAGGTAATTGCACATTAAATACGTGATTGATAAGGTTTTTTAGTGTTTCCCTGTATTGCTTTTGTTCTAGTAATACAATTCAGTATGTTGGCCATATTTAAAATGGCTGACATTAAGATGCACACTTTTGGTTGTGATCAGTCAATAGTAATACCTATTGTCATTATCTAATGAAGTGCTGAGTAATTTTCTGAGGAGCTTGAGTTTCAGCTTGATTGAATAACTTTCTGTCTTCAAAAAACAATATGATTTAAATGAAAGCACGTGCTACCATTTGAATTTTAAACATGGGTTCAGGCTCTCGGAGATGTGAAAGCCAAATGCATGGGATCTTTGTGAGTGATAAAAACATCATTTTGAATTTTAGAATAAGCCTTTTTTTATTTATGTGTGCTAAATTGCTATTTAACTATGAAGAGGCTGGTTACTGATTTTCCTGTTTACCTAACCCAAGGTAAAGAAATTTTCTGGAATTCCTAAGGAGAAACAAAATAAATCATTAGAGTTGTTAGTGATGTTAGGTTTGGCCCTAGAGCCCGCCTTCAGCACATCTAGCAAATTGCTGTTAAATCCATCTGTCCGAGTGTTTTCTTAAGCAACTTTATTGCATTGTTTAATGCGTGTCTCGTTAGCCAGCAGCGTAGCATTGTTTCTGTTATACATTAGTTAAATTGATCTTCCTGGCTTTCATGCTATTGTCTGTTTCACAACAATCCTGTTAGTGGCTGTAATCAGTGAGAGAAGTCCTGGGGATCTGTGGGGGTTCAGGCAGGACTGAAAATAGAATTGTACAGTACAGAGTCTGTTTATTGCTTCTTTCCTTTGCAGCAGCCTGGAAACTATTAGGAAGGAAGCTAGGGAACGGCCTTCCCCCACGCACTCCCACCCCAGTCATCAGGTTTTTTGAAGGAAGAGAGGAGAAACAATCTCATTTTCCTTTCCCTTTGGCTGGTTTTGAGATTAAAAAAAAATAAATTAAAAGATTGGGCTCTTAGAAAGTTCCTAATTCACCACATTTATAAGATGATTCTTTTTATTTTCTTTGCACAGTATTGTATGTATTTTGTTCCAGACTTAACCCTGACCTTATCATCATGATACTAAGGAAATAGTATTTTCAGAGGCAGATTTGCTGTCTTTGGCCTGAGCCGTGTAGAGGGTCTGAGTGTCAACGTGGCTGCAGGTGATGGTAGTGGAGACGCTCAGGTGGGCCTCCTGTGGTGGGGAATCAATGCAGGAAATTGCATTACTGCAGAAATGGCTGTCTCGCAGCTGCAGTGCCTACTGGTGTGTGCAGTGTATAATTTAAACCTTTCAAGCACCTGGTGTTTTGTACAACTCTAGAATAATACGGATTAAATTTTAGAAGACTAAAGACTGTATTATATAATGTATTGCAGACCTTTTGATCCCCAGTATTACGAAGATGAATTTGAAGATGAGGAGATGCTTGATGAAGAGGGTAGAACTAGGTTAAAACTCAAGGTATAATGTTAATTTTCCTTTTCTTCTACACTCCTCGGGCCACATTTCTTCAAAGCTTTTTCAGGTATTTTAGAATGATGTTTTGAGTTACGGTTCAGATTGTGAAAGTGTGGACCAGTTCAGCACTGAGGAGAGTTGATCCGTTTTAATAAATTTAAAAAAAGCTTGACAGCTGTGTTTCACCTATAAAAGCGATACCTTTCACTTTAATTTCTTTGCCTCATTCTGCAAATTATCTAGCCTTTCTGACTGTAATTCTTGACCTATATAGAGTATATTTTACCATAGTATTCCTTACTATGAGTTAAGAGTGCTTTGTGGTTTTTTTCCCCACAGGTAGAAAACACAATACGATGGCGGATGCGACGAGATGAGGAAGGGAATGAGATCAGAGAAAGTAATGCACGGATAGTCAAATGGTCAGATGGAAGGTTAGTCTGGACTTGTTTCCTGTTGAAGGAATACAGTTGTTTTTACTGAGAAATGCCATGGCATGCCAAAATAGAAGGTCAACAAACTTTGATGTCAGTTCTGCACAGCAGAAATTATTTTAGTCTCTGCTTTGAAAATTTCATGCTCTGCTTAGTTTGGATTGAAATATAATTATTGGCTATATTTAGGAAGGAAACAAAGCCTTTCTCCATTTATAAATGTGGCAAAAAACAGACTGTGGTGGCTTTGTCAAAAAACTGATATATAAATCTCTTTTAAGCATGTCTCTCCACTTGGGCAATGAGGTCTTTGACGTGTACAAGGCACCACTGCAGGGAGATCACAACCATTTGTTTATCAGACAAGGGACAGGTCTACAAGGACAGGCTGTTTTCAAGACAAAGTTAACCTTCAGGTAAGCATGCTATTCTGTATCAAATGTTGATAATACTTTTGCAGTTAAGTCTTGTAACTAGTGTATAAAGGTTAGATATACCAGTTCATAAACCTTCAAAGCTGAACTGTTTCATAAGAATGTGCTATTTTCCAAAGTCAGTACTTCGGTAAGATTTTTCCTAAATTAGGTGTCCCAGTTTACAGTGAATGGCGTATTAACCTTTCAATGTGCAGGCTATGTGTATTTTTTTAAATCTATTTTCAGTTGCATTTTTAAGTGCAATCCTCATCTGAATCAGAAAGAATATTAATATTCCCTGAAATTAACCTTTCTTCTGATGTACAGTTTGCTATTCAGATGATGATTACGTTTTGGGATATTGTTGTGAAATGTGGGGATGATTATTTAAGCTGGTATTGGAGCGCAAATGATTTGTTGAGAGAGGAATTGATGTCTCCAGGAGCTGTTACAATTAAATAAATAATAAAAAAAGGATGATGCTTTTACTTTTGTGCAGATACATCTTTGAAATCTTAAGTATGCTGTCCCTACTGTTGTCCTTTAAAAATGGATACATTCCTTGAAGAAGTATTTAACCAATAGCAATTTTTTAATAGGCCACACTCTACAGACAGTGCCACTCACAGGAAGATGACTCTGTCTCTGGCAGATAGATGTTCAAAGACCCAGAAAATTCGTATTTTGCCAATGGCAGGTCGCGATCCAGAGTCTCAGCGCACAGAAATGATTAAGGTATTGTGGTATGGAACTCTGTTATCTGCTGATTTAATCTAAAAAAATCACAACTGTAATATAGCTGAACACTTCTGAACGTTTTATGAATTTATGAAAAACAGGGTGTATTTTGCAGTTACAGACAAGTTGTTAGCCATGGGTGCGGTTTGCTTAACCTTACACAAAAAAACCTAGAATATGTACAATCTTTACACTGCTGTGAAATTGTTTCAAAATCTACAGTAGAATACAAGGTGCTCTTGAGTTGGTTTATGGGGCTTTTTTTTCCCCTCAGTCTTCATATGTTGCTTCTTTCTCTGAACAGAAAGAAGAGGAGAGATTAAGAGCTTCCATTCGTAGAGAATCTCAGCAGCGAAGAATGCGGGAGAAGCAGCATCAGCGTGGTCTGAGTGCCAATTATTTAGAACCTGACCGCTATGATGAAGAGGATGAGGGAGATGATGCAATCAGTCTAGCAGCTATCAAAAACAGATACAAAGGTGGCATCAGAGGTAATAATAAACATTACCAGCATGTAAGTAGGGCCTGTGTGATTCAGATGGATTCATATCTTACCAGGACTCCCCTGTGAAACTTGTATTTTGCCAGTTCATTTGATATGGGAGACATGGATTCAGTTAGTACAAGTTTGTTTTGTTTACTCTGGAATTAGATTCTGCCAGTTTTTTATGGGACTAAATAAATACTAAATATTTTTAATATTCTCTCATTCTCGCCAGTTTCAGGTAATTATTTGTCTTTTCATTTTTCTCTAGAGGAACGTGCTAGAATCTACTCTTCTGACAGTGATGAAGGCTCAGATGAAGATAAAACACAAAGACTGCTCAAGGCAAAGAAACTTACTAGTGATGAGGTAAGAAAAGGATTTCGTTCTTAAACTACTTATTTTCAGTCAGGAACATTGCCTGCACTAAATCTAGTTTCTGAAGCTGAGAATTTTCTAGTTTCATTTATGTTGATGAATGTATTATTTGACTTGGCAAGCTTTCTATGGTAATTAATCACTGATTTCTTATATGCTGCATTAGTTCATAGACCTGAGTCATTCCCAAAGGAGGTCACTATTGTTATTGTTGATTTAAAGATGGGAAAATTTATGCAGAGTTATATAAAATGACTTTATTAAAATTATGCAAGAAGTAAGAAGATGTAATATTGGAATCCTAGTGCAGTGTTGTCTCCTCGGTCCTCTCCTGTTTCTTCTGGAACTAGCAGAAGCATTTTCGCATTTGTTTTCCTGCTCTTTTTAAATAAAAGAGTTAAAAAAAAAAAAAAAGAGTTAAAAAGAGTTAACATCTGTTGTGAAATAGATGTTATCCCTCACCCAAGCATCATCTTAAACATGAGGCCATGATCACGTTAACTGTTAGCTACAGCAGGAGTGCTGTTTCCTATTCTAGAATTGTGTTTTATTGGTTTGTAATTTATCATTGCTGGGTATAAGCAAATGAATCTCTGTGTATATCACATCTTCAGGTTTCGTTAATTTCAAGCAAGGTCACTTCTGATGCAGCACTGCAGTGTAACACTTTTCAAAATTGACAGATTCTATTTCTGAGATTAAAACTTACCTATTTTACCCAGTGGTAGAAGTGAAACCAGGAAGTATATGGACTCTGTCCTAGATCAGCTGTCGTCTGTTTTCCTGACCCTTGCTCCTCATTGTAAAATGCTTCTGTGGCAAAGAGCCATAGGACACTTACTGTGTACCTTGGGAAGCTGAAAGAAGACGGAATTTTGGAATTTGTGACAAATGGCACTCGATGCTTGCTCCCTGGCTTCCCACGACCCTGTTCAAGAGGGAATTGGGTTGGGTCAGGTGTTTGACCCACTAGGTTTTGGTCGCCCATTATTTTGCTTTCTCGGAGACGTGACCGGTTCTGTATCTGTCATCTTGCTGTTGATCAGTGTAGCGCAGCCCTGACTTGCAGCTGTGCTTGCTTCTCTCTGGAGCCAAACGTGGCTTAGGAGTGGTAGTTCAGACACACCTGAGCTCTGCTGATAGTCACCCTCACTTCTGTGGCAGAGTAATAAATACAAACTAACTTAGCTCGATGGGTTCTTAGGTTGTAGGTCTTGTAGGTTGTAAGAGATGTTTTTTACACCAGCATGCTAGTTTGATTAATCTTCCTGTCCTGTTTTTCTCTAAATTATATTTTATTTAAAAGCTTATGTGTAGAATATCATGCAGAACGTTAAAAAAGGAGATGTGAGAGAGCAGTGTAAGCTTATGGAATATTTTTAATGCTTATACCACCATTTTCTTTAAGATGCTATTTTAACTGTTTAAATTGTTTTAACTATTGCCCTGAGGTTTCTTTCCATTTATTTCCTACAGTTGTATCTAGCGTGCTACTCTAATAGCTGCTGAAGTGGCTAGAGCCTTATTCTTGAATTTTAGAGGCTTCTGTAGTAAAATATCCTTTTCTTCTTAAAAGAGTAATTTTGCAGTGCAGCTTGCTATGTGTCCTAGTGAATGAATGCACGTCAGACTTCTGTCTTCAGACTTCGGGCTGCTGAAATTCTGAAGTTGTGTTTAAATGACCAATACAGGTCATAGTTTTCAGTATGACACATGCCTCTATAGTAAGAAATCTTAATTTTTGAAGGAGTTAAGCTTGCTGTCATTTGCATTTCTGTAGTGCGCTTCTTGTAAACTACTTGGGAGGCACGTCTTCCTTCCCAGCTTGTTGGATGTTTGCTACGTTCTGAATGCCTGAAGTGCAGTGAACTACTCCTCTCATACTGTCAGCTGAGTATTTGGACTAACAGGCGTTGTAATATGAAGCAGAAGCAAAACTTAGTTTTTCTTTGAGAGACATAGATTCTGCCTTTTTCTTTTACATTGAGGAAAATTTAGTGGTTCAGAAAATATGACGCTAGTCCAGGAGACAGCTGGGGCAAAGCATGTAGTCAAAACTGGAATTTTGTGAGCTCTGTTAAGAGTTTGTTAGTAGAAATCGAATTGTTTATTTATAAGACACTACTAGTCACTAGTTCATGATACAGCAATATCAGGACTTTGCAATTGCAGTCTCTCAGAAGAAAAGGTCTAGTCAACGACACTTCTCTGCTGCTTGAGGAACCCTCCATTTTAAAATTACATGACTTCAGGGTAATGTTCCCATCAGGGCCACGGAGGGGTGCTGCAGTATTAAGAAAAAAGCCCAGTGATGCGTAACTACTTACTTTCAGTCACCACGTAGGAAGTGTGGTATTTGTAATACGTACCTGCATACGTGAAACACGGACTTCCCTGTAGACAGACATAGCACAAATCTTTGTCCTGATAACAATTTGTTACCATTAGTGAAAACATCAATATATTATTAATACACTTTATCGCCATGCAGCAAGTAGATTTACTGTTACTGTAGTTAATGGGGATATTCTGCTAAACAGGAAGATGAATCATTTAAAAATAGCCTAGCTAGATTACAAGAGAATGCCTGTTCTGAGGAAGGAGCTATCATTGAGATAGCCCCACTAATTTGTTTTCCATGCTCAAAATTCCTTCCTAACTGAGATTCTCACTCTACTAACTTAATATGTTAATATAGAATAAAATGCTTTGAATACAAAATTACTCATTAGAGTTCTGAAGCTAATAATTCATTAAAGTTCTGAAACCAAGTCTTTGCTGCTTCTTAAATCCAAGTAATGTGTTGTGTTTTTTAAAAAAAACAAACGAACAAAAAAAACCAAAAAAGCCACACCACCCAAAAAAAAACCCCACACCACCACACCAAAAAACCCCACCCAAAACAAACAAATGGAAAAAGAGATGAGGTTACTTAGACCTGAGGGTATTTTTAGAGATACTCCTCTTAAACAATAACTGAGTTACCACTTGTTCTTCATATCAAAATTGATTTTTGCATTAACAGCTAGTGACTTGCAGTTTGATTAAAGATTTTCATAGCATACTGATTTAAAATGTTGTTTGGAAGGATGATTTAAACTGAACGGGTGTAAATACACATGGAATAAAAATCAACCTGTTGATTCCATATTTAGGTGCTAAAACTCTGGCATCCAGCCTATAAAAGTCATTATAGTATTGCTTGCAAACAGGGAATTAACTTGACGATTTTTAGTTCCTTTGACCAGCTCTTTGAAGCCTCCTAAACTATTATATTTCTTGGGTTGTGAACTGTGGTGTTATTTCTCAGCACTAGTGGTTTCTCATCAGTCTTTTTCCTGCATGCCAGAGTGGTGTGGGTTTGGTTTTTTTTTTTGGGGGGTTTTTTTTGATAAACAAACAAAACGCCTACCCGCTTACTGAATTTCTTCTTTGCTTCAGTAGCTCTAATTTAGGGCATACAAGTGTCAGAATGAAAATTTAGCAAAGCCACACAGGCTGCCTGAAGGGAAAGCTTCCGCATGTCGAAAAACTCACTACAAATTCTAGGAATTACCCGTGCTCGTAAGACTTGCTGCGAATGATATTGCATGTGCCATAAATCCAGCTTGTGACATAAATGACTTCCATGCCATAGTTCATTTTGACACAGATGTGTTTGCATGTCCATTGAAGTCAAGGGAGGTGCAGCTGCACGATGGTCCCTCTCCTCAGGCTTGGTCCCTCTCCTCAGGCTGGGGCTTGAGACTGGTAGCAGTGCTGACTGAGCTTAAGTACGGGTACATAAGCAATCCTGCAGCACACTAGCACAAAATGGAAAAACTAAAATATAATTTTGCTTTTCTTAGAAGACAGACTTTCAGGTCTTTTTGTTATTATGAGTTTCTTGTTTTAGCTTGAAGTATGTTGGTTTATTTTTGTCCTTTTTTTTGTGCCTTTAGGAAGGTGAACCTTCTGGAAAGAGAAGAGCAGAGGATGATGACAAAGCAAGTAAGAAGCATAAGAAATATGTGATCAGCGATGAAGAGGAAGATGATGATGATTAATATTAAGGAAGCACAAAAGTTGACCTTTTTTATATATATATTTATATATATATTGTACAGTTCTCTTACAGCGAAGATGTAAGTAACCATAATGGGGTTATTTTGATAACGGAAAATTCCATTGAAGTCTGCGTTTCTGGTGTGAATAAAGTTTTTTGACTTCCTTTTACTTTTTAAGATTTTTCTCTTATTGCAGCAACTGTTGCGCCAGGGATCATCACAGTGCTGGTTTTTTTATCTTGCACAATACGTTTCAGTTTTGAGAACTATAGTGACTTGTTATCCCAGTGAATTAAAGATTTTTACTGAGTTCATTAGGAGAAACCATTCTAATCTTTATAGAATGCCTAAATGATAAATTTGCCTGACCAGGATATGGCAATTTAGCTTGCGATTTATATGGAAGGGTTGGAAGAACATATGAGTGGTACATACAATTCTGTTTTTGATATTTCCTGTTGACTGTGTGTTACTATGCTGGTATATTTTGATGACTGGAAGTATTTCTTACCATGTTTGAGTAAACTGTGAAGTTTCTGCAGTTAGAATAGTTAACTGATCACATAAGACATTTTTTTCATGCATTGAAGCCCATAATGAAAATCCACATCATGTGGAGTGTTACTAATAATCAGAGTAACAATAATAATAATAGGCACGTGCTAGTGATGTAAAAGCACTTAAAACTAAAAAAATTCTGCAAGTGGAGATGAAAGTCTCCTTTAAAAGGTGAAATGAACCACGATATAAAAATATATCCAAATAATAGCATCTCATAATCTCATATAATCCTTATGATGCTATTTCCTGTTGTTCTGGTTGCTTTTATAAATAGGTTTGTTCAGCTGGGAAGTCACTGGAGGAGAATGTTCTGGACAGAATCGTTGCTGCTTTTACACCATTTCTAAACACCTTATTTGATGATGCAATCCCAGTTGTAAAGTGGGGAAAGGCTAGAAGAAATATCTGAACTTTCCCACACTTTCTTTCTAAGATGAAATATCCCATATGTAGTTTCTCTCATTGGTGAGAGCATTCAGATGTTATCTGTGTTGCTTTTTTAACTGACCTCACGCAGTCCTACAGAGTTTGGATGCGACTTGAAAAAGGTAGCAGAGAGCAAACAGAACTAGCTTAATGTCTCTTTAAACAAAACCATTGACCGATGTTGTGAAAAGTTTATGATGTGGATTTGTGTTACCTAAGATTAAATAAAGTAACTGATAGTTATGTAAGACGGACTGATACCCATCTCTCCTGCCCAGCTGAATTCAGCTTTTTTTATAAAACAGAGAAGAGTGCAAGTGCCCCATACTGAGCATTTTGCTCTCATGATTTTCCCTGGCTCTTTGAGATACCGCTTTCAACCTCAACATCTTGCTTTTGTCATCTTTAATGAGGCTAGTAGTTTGTCAAAATACTCTCCCTCCATTTCTCCTGCCTGGAAGGTACGGGAAGCGTTGTAGCTGCAGCAGGACGGAGCTCTGCATGTGCTAATGTATTCTGCTGAGCAGCTGACTGAAGTGTAGACATTTGCAAGTATGAAAACAAAGTGAAAAATTTCAACTCAGAAGTCTGAGTGCCTGAGAAACTGTTCTTTTTTTCTATAATTAAATTGTTATCTAAGAGTTCCTGTGCCTCTTTAATGGGCCGATAAAACCTTTCTCCATCTGCTGGAATTTTGACCCTGTAATCCTCTTAGTTTAGACCTCTGCTGGGAGACTGGGTCCTTACATGAGGTTACCTGCTTTCCATTTTTAACCTTCTTAGGGAGAAACCAGCTGTTTAGAAAGGGACTCGTTCTATATGGATGTCACGTGCTCTATGTTAACATAAAAGCCCCTCAGATACTTCTGAAACAACAAATTTGGCGTATGGAAATACACCATCATTTTGCTGGTGATGTGTTTACTTCCATGTCAGTTTAGTTAAAGTGTTGGCTATTTTTATTTTTGCTACACTACTAAGAGTGAAAATGTTTTAATCACTTTCATAGGTTTGATGCTGACTAAGCCTTTACTAAGTAAGTGGTCCGTTTTAGCTTCCAAAAATGGTGCTTTTCGTGGATTACAAAGATGAAAAGAAGTAATTTTTTTCTACTGTCTTCTTTTGTAAATTGCTCTTTTAAAGTCTTATTGAAATGTGGAATTTTAGAAAGTGTTTTCTCAGCTTAAATTGGTTTAACAATCATCTTGTAATTAAAGTCACTTGAATGAACTTAGCCTTACCCACAGCATTTTTTTTAGTTGGGAGTCAAATGTATAGTTTTGTTTAACTCGAAGATGATTTTTGCTATCCCTTTTCCCAGTCTCCAAGCATGTGAGAATTGCTTAGAATTGTTTCTTTTTACCCCAGTTAAAAATACTAAGTCAAAAGAAAGAGAACGTAGATGGAACTGTGTTTACTCTTGTACTGACTGGTCAGTACTTCTTCCAGAAAGGGCAAGATTTGAACAACTTCCAACAAGAAGAATTTCTTTGAAGAGCTGATGTTAGCTGTAGAGTATGAGGGTTTCTGGCTAGTGGCAGGATCTAGGCTCAGTTCTCTTGAAACGGTCACTGGAAGCAGTTCTTGGCTATATAGCTTTGTTGTTTCAGGTATATTCTTCAGCTGAATCCTGGTTTCCAGTTATTAATCTGGAGTTTTCTTTCCAGTGCCCGGTAGCATTTTCCACCAGCCTTTTTTCTCCATCCTAGCCATGCAACTTGCCATGGATTTCACATAGGGGCACTCCTGGTGGATCGGGGAGTGCCCTCTGAAAGGCGCAGTCCTCCGTTCTTCCTTGCGGCAGGTTTGGCGATAACTAGCCCAGCTCAGTGAGTCAACTGCTGGAACTGTCAGGACATTTCTTTTCTGCTGAGTTCTTGCGTTTTCTGCCAAGCGTGCCTGCAGAACGGCCTTACTGGCCACGTGAGCCTCACAGCCAGCTCAGTGAGTTGGCGTGGTCATGACTTGGGGGCCATCGGGGAAGGGTGATCTCTGGCAGCGGTGAACATTGGCTTGGCTGTCTTTTGAAAACTTACCCTGACCCTGCAGAAAGAAGTAAATTGTTTTCTACTGGTGTAGCTGCCTGAACGGGCATGTTAAAAAGTCAGCTGTGCCTTGAAGCGCTGCAAGGGGAAGCCAATGTGGAGCGGGACAGATCCTGTATATGGATGGCAGCAAGTTTTCGCTCAGCGCTGATAGGCAGCTGCAGCCTGAGGAAGATGTCAAACATGAGATGGTGACTTTCCTATGAAGTCAGGGGTATTTATTTCTCAGCCAGTAGTTACAGGGGTCCTCAGTGTCAGCCCATTCTAGTAGACCCTGTTTCATTAACAGCCTTAAGCTGCTAATCAACCTCTCTGGGTGTTGTTGAATGTAAAGAAGTTATTACGTGGGAATGATCAAGAAGATGATTTGTTTCTAATAAATGTTCTTTTAATTTTTGCTATAAGAAGTTGGGAAGCTTAGGCTATTCTAACACTCAGGAACTTGGTTGTGGCTTGACTTGAAAGTGCTTCTTGGAGAGCAATGTGACTCGTACCTACTGTTGGCTAGTGATGCCCTTTGACTTGAGCTGGGGTTTTAATGCTTGTCTGGACTTGAAGGACTTGCAGAAAAGCTGCAAACTGGTATTGATTACTAGCTGGTATCTTTAATTGCTTAAAACCCCTGGGCATTCTGAGGAATTACATAAGCTGAGCGGTTGAGAAAATAGCATACAATTAAGTAAATCTATGCAGAAATAATTTTCTGACAGAAAAGACCTTTTTAAAAAAACTTTCACAGGAATTTTGGTTTCTTGAGGCTTTTTGGAGCGGTTGGTTTTTTGTTTGTTTTATTAAAGGTATTTTTATGCTTTAAAACCTATGAATCTTAGTTTACGGGGCTGTTACTTAGAAAAAAAGTAAGTTATTAAAGTGGAAGCTTGACTTTCTGAAGTGGTTGGGGTTTTTCCATTAAGGCTTAGTCTTGAAGAAACGAGAGGTGGTAGAGCCAGTTTACCAACAAACGTAACTTCATATCTCTGGGTTATGTTGAAATTTTCTGGGAGGCACTAGCATTCATGCAGTTATTGATAGTCATGGAACCTTATCCATGTTTTATTCTTTATGTATTGTAAATTAAAGATAAATACAATCATAAAAAACAGTGAAAATATTAATTAACATACCCTTCTTTTTTATATCCCGTGACTGAGTCAGAGTGTATCTGATTTTATATTGTTTCATGTTTTTCCTGATCTTTGCAAGGTATCTCACTTCAGAATGTAACTGTGGAAGCGAGGTGCTAAGAGCCTGGTAATTTGGCAGTTTTCTGGGGCTTTTTGGCTCTTGGTTTGGGTTTTTTTCATCAAGTGTAAAGATGTACGATAAACATTCTGTACAGGACAGGTTCTTACAATAAGACTCACTATTGATCTCTATGATAAACCTATTTTTGCAGAACTTATGAGGATACTGAAGGAGCACTCTCATTTTCAATATGTAAAGGAAACAAACATTAGGGTTTTGGCAGCAGCGGTACCAGCCCTTCCATTCAGGTGTTTAGTATACTTCTACTTGGTGTTCATGTGGGGAAGATCATCGTTGTGCTTCGTTGGGGGTGTGTAATTTTGAGTTTTCAAATCCTGCTGTAGCTGTTGGCGCAGTGTTGTTTCTGATCGTATTTACTGCCAGCAGCTTTGAGGTTTGTTTACTGGTATAGAGTAAGGTAACTGTCTTTAAACTGCATGAGCTTGCTATCTCCCAGTCTTAGTTTGCAGCTTAAAATAAATTGCTGCTTGGACTATGTTATATTTATGAAGGGAGGAGTGTATCCCAGAGAAGATAAGGCAGGATCAAGCCGAAGTTTTGTGGCTAAAACATGCTTTGTTTTTGGCTTTTTTTGTTTTGTTTTTCCCTCTCAAAAATGACTGGAAAAAGCTCAAGTGTCAAAAATCAGTTGTGCCGTTTAAAATTGACTCTGCTTGTGCACGTCCAAAGTCACACCTGATAATGCTAGGGGGTTTCTCCTTTCTAGCAAGCAAGTTAATCTGTGTTGGTTTAAGGGAAACTGTTAATCTAGTCTCTGAAAGGTATTTTTCTTTAAGTAAAGCTAGGTCTTTCACGTTTTTCTTGGAGGATACCTCATTTTTTATTAATCTTAACACAACTTGAGTTATTACTCCTTTTTCTTAACCACCCTGCTATACTACATATGTCGGATCAGTAAATGGTCTTTTGGATTGAAATTTTTGAGTTGCTTTCGCTCAGTACAGGTTTTTCTAGTGATTAGGAAAGAAGATGAGAATATTCTTCCTTTGGAAAAAGAAATGCAAAATACCTACTGTCATTTTGTCACTGGTGATCACTTACAGCTTCATGTCTGATGATGAAACAAGAGGCTTAAATAACAAGGACAGAAATAGTGGAGTGTTACCTTACTAAAAACGTTTGTTTTTCTTCCCAATGGTTCTGTGAATTGCCTTGGGATGTAGATAGTGTTTCTCTTTTCTTTTTGGAACTTAAACCAGTGCTCTATTCAAAATAGGCAGTCTTAATCTAACGTAAAAAGCTCATGATTTCATAGAACTGCAGATTTTGGCCCAAATATGTTAGTCTTCTGAAAATGACCAGGACATGTTCTTCTGTTGGGACCAATTACATTTAGATCAATCTAGTGGGAGAACAAAGGATACAGATCAAACTCTTGCAGTACCTCTAGAACAGGCATTTAATCCCATAGCAAACTGCTGCATTTTAGAAAGAATTAAATTGATGAAGGTGAAACTTTAAAAGAATAGATTAAAGAAAGTTATGTAAGTTTTGTAACAGTCTGACTACGTATACATCGTCTAATATACCTAAGATATGCACTGCAGTGGTCTATATGTAACAATGAACAGAAATCAGTTTAGAGGGGAACAAGTCATCAAGGTGACTTACAGGCCGGTGTTTTTTAAGGAGGGTTGACACTTGGAGAAGAGTTTGGGCTTATGGTGGAGGATAGCCAACCTAAGCTGAAGTATTGTAGAGATAAAATGGTCAGCTTCTGGAATAAACACCAGGATCCTTAACCCAGTGAACTATAGGCACTCAGTCTAGGACATGAAAGCTGTCCTAAGGAAAAAAATCTGTCCATATAATGAGGGTGTGTAAACCCTGTTGCCGTCCCTGGTGAGTATTTATGGTAGGTTTGTAAAAGATTTAAGAAATGTCTTGTACAGTGAAAACACTAAGTCAGCCTTGACCTGTCACCATGTGACTAGGCATTGCTATAAAAACAAAAGATTGATTTATTTCAGGTAAGAGGGAGGCATCAGGTTCCCTGAGAAAATAAGTTTTCTGAAGTAGGATGTGCAAATAAAGCACGCTTGGGAAGAAAAAGATAGACAAATACCTTCAGTACAGGAATTTGTTACTAGCTGTTCACTTCTCAAGTTATCAAGACAAATTGGTCTTCATTTCCGCACCCAGTGAAGTGTGCAGTTACAGGACGTGCCTGGTCACTGTCAGTATTAATTTCAGGTCTGTTCTGAAACTTTTCCAAGGATTTACAGAACGAGTGGGCAAGTGGCACCACAGCTGCCATATGGGCAGGTTTTGAACAGGGTCCATCACTGCTCAGGGCGAGGAACGCAGCATTAGAACAGGTAGCGAGTCCTGGTGCCCGGTCAGTTTCTATGAGCTTGTTTAACCTTCAGTTTAGGAAAGAGACGTCCTGCTGAGCACAGCACCTTCAAGACATTGCTATCCACTGTGTCAAAGTATTCCAATATGGGATTATGTCTTCAGCTAAAGTGCTTCCTTCTCTCGCAGTCTTGCTTAGTCATGGATAGTGGGATATACATAGAGAACAGATTTTTATTTTCACAGCCAGCTGACTTGATCTGGCTCTTCTTATCCTATGGACGTGTTGGTTACTAGAGAGTATTGATGGGCTTTTCTTTGCTAAGAAAGATGTGCTCTGTTGATGCGTGCCCTGTGTCGATAGTACGTACGTCTGGCTGTGGGGGAACCTTCCTGTATCAATAAGTGAGTCAAAATTTGTATGAGGGGCAGATAAGGGAAGATTGATGTTTTATGAATACCATGCCTAGATTTTTTTCATATATATTCTTACAGACTAATGTGTATTTTTCATGTAATTCTAATGTCTCTGGACTTGGTTAAAAACTTACTTTAAATCTACAGATGAAAATGCTTTCTGAACATGATTGCAAAGTGACCACACTTAAACTGAGAACATTGCACTAATCTGTGGATATGTTACCCTTTTACAAATGCTGTTGGATCTTTTGGAACTAAATAGGATTATTCTGGCTCCCAGACTTTCTCAAACACTAAATCTGGGGTAGCTGCTGGCATGTAGCAGACAGCACCGTGTATGTCGTTGTCTGTCTTATGATTTAGTCCTTCTATAGCATGACATTACTAGATGCTGGGGAGAACTAAACCTGTGAATGCTGCGCTACCAGTTTGAAGACTTGAGCCATTTTGTGATTTGGCACTTTACTGGACTTCAGGGCTGCCATTTTCCTTAGTTATTTGCTACCTCTGCTCCAGTATTTTTAAATTTTAGGACAACTTTCCCTTCAGTTAGCTAGCAAAGTTTTTGAGTAAGCAGGATTATCTGAGCATTTTCAAGCTATTTAAATGTCCTTAATACATGTGACAATGACATTTGTTAAAGGCAATTCAGGATTTACATCATGTGAATTATATAAATGTGTAACGCATTGTGATTGCAAGATGTTCATTAGAAATAATTACACCTCTGCCTAAGTCACATAGCCGCGTAGTGCAGTGTTTTTAAATCTGATTTCTGTCTCTGAACTTATTTGCAAGGGATCCACAGCATGTAACTAAGAAAAGCTGGCCAGCTGTGAACAGGCTTGTGTCCGATACGCAGAAGAGCAGATACTACCATTAACAGTTGAGGCTGCGAATTGGAAAAGGTTGAGAGCGCTGACCTTGGGTGCTTGGGACAGGTCATAGTTTTGTATGGAGTACTGGATATGGCAGTACTTTGCATCTGAAATACACTTTGCTGCATAGAAAGAACAATTCCCAGATAAGATGGAAGGAAGCTTTTTTTTAAGGGAAGAAGTTATTTTGAGGCATGTTTCACAAACTCCTTTTGAGCCTACCTTTTTTTTTTTTTCCCCTCCTTCCTTTCACAATGTCTTATTAAATCTCTTCAGACCTTCCCAGGCGAAACAGGTTTTTGTTGTTACACAACATCATCCAAGGTGCACTGTCGGATCAGCTACTATTGCCGGGGAGCTGGAAATGAGAGTTTGAGCTTTTTGACACAGTTAAGAAAAACAAGGTGTCACATTTGAGGTGGGGATCTCTGGGAGTAGTTTAAGACAGATGCATTGCATGCTGTGGGGCTGAACTCTGAGCAAACGTGCCTTTTTTTCAGTAGACTGTGACTGTAAAATTGAAAAAGACTATAGAGCTTTCAAAAGTCATTAGAGATTTTAGGTAAATTGGCTTTTTGAAGGCCTTTGATCTTGAAGGGGTCCAGCTTTTGGATGTTTCTTAAATCAGGTTGTATAGGTGTTTCAAAAACCTGAAAAGCTTTAAAATTAAAGGAAGTCTGAAGTAGGTGGACTAGATGGAAGAAAACGCTGAACCCTTTGTTGTTTTGGAAGCAGAGAAATGGCAGCACTCTTAGCAGGCATTTAATCTAGCAGAGGGGCTTTGTGGGATGAAGCTGCGGCTCTTTGAATCCACAGTGCTTTTACCTCCTCTGCCTGTCCCTGGGAAGCCGCCTCCCCTGGGGCAGAGTCCTGCGGGACCACTCAAAGGAAATGTGCAGAAGGAGGGGGAGAACGAAGGCACAAGTCGCCATCATTTGGAGTGTGTGGTATATCTTGGCCTTCTGCAACAGGGCTTTGAGAGAGGCAGCTGAGCTTGAGAGAGGCAGAATGTTATTTCTCCCTCTTTGGAAAATGTGATAATTAATGAAGAGTGGGCTGACGGATTAAAAAAAACCCAAGCATGCCCTGTCTTTCTATAAACACACACTAATTACTCAGAAGTACACAAGTTGTCTGCCAGAAGGACGTATTTTTCAGGACATGATTCCAGATGGTTCTTTCTAAACCATATAAATATATGTATTTTAAAACTGGTAACAAAGACGGCTGTAAAATAAACTGAAAGCTTGCATTAAAAACCCATTTAGAGCACATACCAGTGCGATTTAGGCTGAAAAATTATTTGGATTCAACAACAAAAGTAGGTGATACTTCACATGTAGATACACACACACGGATTCCATGCCTTTGCACCCCTCCGATGGGTGCGAGCTGAGCGGCGTGCTGGGGCGCAGAGCAGACTAACCCACACGCCTGGGTTTGGGTTAGCGCCCCGCTGTCCCCTACGGGCCTGCCATGTATGTGTCTTCCCCTGCTAGTCAGTTGTTTGTCACTCCATCTCATCAGCCCAGCTTTCGCCGTGCCATTTCTGCTCTTGCAAGGCAGGGCTGCGCTGTTCTGCAAAACGCTTGGCTCTTGCACAAGTTACGGTCTGTTAAGTGTTTCTCAGACAAGGTGCGATTTTTATTCTGCTCCAAAATAGCCAATTTATGAGAAGCATCCTGAGAGTGCATTTGTTGATAGCGTTGGGGTTTAGCCTGTGTGTGAAGCCTCTCTGAGGCTTGGGTTGTGAGTTTAGGGACATGGTGTGACATGGCAGGGTAGGACCAGCTGGAGGGCCTGGATGGATGGGGGCATAGTTTATAAACCATGGAGTCATCAGATGGTTTGGGTTGGAAGGGACCTTAAAGATCATCCAGTTCCAACCCCCCTGCTGTGGCAGGGACACCTCCTACTAGACCAGGTTGCTCAAAGCCCCCTCCAGCCTGGCCTGTAAAGAGTTTACTTCAGAAAGCAGGAAAATGTTTGCTGAGCTGTGTAGAGTGACGAGTATCTAAAACCAGAATTCTGCAGTACGGAATACAGAGTGCTTTGGGTCTTGGGTTGCTCAGCATGAAGTGTGGTTTAGGTTCATAGGAAAATAGGTTTGGATGTTGACCTGCATGGTCTGAGGCAGGATAAACTTGATGTGAGCCTTCCTGACAGATTTTAACCTGTAAATTCTCGGTGATGATTGTCTTGCTTAGCTGGCTCTAGTCTTCCAAAAGTTTTCTTGAGTCTCAGCTCACCTTTTGCTCCAGCTCCAGTCAGTACATTTTTTACTCTTAGTAGATGAGGACAAGCTGCAATTTTCATAGCTGCTTTTTGAACATTTTTCTAAACATGGTGGTGTCTGCCTCATTCAGTTGTGGACTACTGAGCTCTTGCCAGCTTCCATTTGTGTGGACTTCTGGATTACTCCTGCTTCTGGGGGCGGGAGGGGAAGACGTCTTAAGGCCTTACAACGTAAAGGTCTCTTGTCTGTCTGTCTGTGGGGAGTCCATTTTGTGAAGATGAAGCAAGGCTGCTCATTGCAGGAGGTCATTTGGAGGTGGCAGGTGAAATATGTCTGTGCTTTGGTGTGACCCTTGATAATGCATTGGCAGAGCTTTGATGTGAAAAGCTTAGATTGCTGCTTTGGGCTGGCTGTAACTAGTCCATGTCGCTGTTCATCAGTTTTAGGGTTTCAGAAGGGAATAGGGCAAATTAGGAGAGAGCAGCATGCAAAATTCTTGTCTCTGTGCAGCTTTTTGGTTCTTGTGACTGGTTTCCATAGCAGGAAAATACGCAGCTTTGGTTAAACGTGTTACGTGTGACTTTGTTGTTGTGCTCTAAAATGGTTCCTGTATTTAACAGCAGTGTTCAGCGGTGTAAAATCTGCTGTTGCCAGATAGCGAGTGGGTGTTGTGCCAGTGTGTTTGTGCAGATAGGAACTGGTCCGGCAGCTGAAGGGCACCTGGCAGCTTTCCTGCCTCGTCATGCATGCTGGCATGCTCTCCGCTCCTGCTGAACTGATTCACCGCACCAACAGAATTTGTTGGTCCGGGACGTTCTTCTGAACCCTACTGGCATCTTGGCGTGGTCAAGGGTAGAAAATGAGATTGCCTTCTGCATGCAGCTGGTAGTTGGGAGCTTGTGTATTATTAGTTCCAATTGTATTTTGTATTTTGAGCTGAAGATTCCCACGTATGCTGGGGTTCCGCTTGTCCAACGCCATGTGCTTTTAGGAAAACAAATTAAGCAGTGGCTGAGGTTTTTTGCAGCCAGATCTACCAAGGTGCTGCCACACATTTGTTTCCATGGAGTCTGGTGCAATTATGGGCGCTTGCAAACCTTGCATCATCCGTTAGCAGAAGTCTCGTAATCCCGGTGCTGATCAAATTATCATCTGTGCAACAGCAATGCCTCGTGGCAGGTTTTCTTTCTCTTTCTGAAAATCTGCCAACTCTGCACAGCAGGAAGAATGGTTCACAGCTGCCATTTGGAGAAAGGTGGTGGAAAGGAAGGATTTTGGATTTTGGAGTGAGGGGTGTCCCTAGGGAACAGGGTTTTTTTAGTAAAAACCTGGTAACTTTCCCCCTGGCAAACTCCAGGTGCTACTTTCTGAAGGAGAGGGATGTTTGCTGTGTTAGCTGTGGGCAGCTGGTTGCAGCACACCAGCTCTTTGACCAGCCCCAGGGAGGTACCGGGGCAGGTCACAGACCATCCTCTGGCCAGGGCGCTTTCCCTGCTTCCCTGCCCCATTCCCCGCCTTTGCTTGGGGCCCTCTGACTTCTCTACAGAAGTCAATACTGTTGTCTTCTTTCTGCTTGAAGTGAACTCTAAATCAAAGTGTGTATATAGCAGTGGTTTTAATCCCTTTAAAAAAAATTCTGTCACGTTTGTTTGTTTCTGAGAGCAGCGCAAGGCCTTGTTTCTCTCCAAGCCCTTCTGTTGCAGGCCACTGAGGTGCAGAATCGCTCTATCCCTGACTGCTTTTAACTGATAGTAGTTAATCACAGCATCTTGCAAAACGACCTGCAATGTGTTTTCTTTCGTTCTGCTGCTGCCCTGCTCTGTTCTCTTTCATTTTGATTTATAGCTCTACACGTGGGTATGTTAATGGAAAAACCTTGAAGGGACAGATTGTGTATGCTCAGACAACCACTTCAGGAAGAGTATGCGTTTAGCTGCTTAGATTTCCATGTATGTACTGCATTATGGCTCAGCGGAGCAAGTGGGGTGTGCATTTAATTTAGTAAATGTATTTCCTAACCTGTCACAGCGCTGCTTGTTTTCACTAGAGCATATGCTCTGATGGGGGCTGTTGATTCAGCAAAAATAATGATAGCCAATAGAGCTGATCAAACACTCCAGAAATAGTTTATCACATAAATTATTCAGTGACTGTTGCTGTTTCTTATCACATAATGTGTTTGACCACTTGGAGGTCGGCGTGCTGCTGGGCTGAAGCTCGCTGAGGGGGCTTTTCAGCTTCACTCGCCTTTGGTGCAGGTGCAAAGGTTGCCTGTGCTCCTCACGGGCGGCACAGGTGGGGAGGTGAGAGCCTGGAGAGTCTGGTAAAGGCTTGAAATCCTTCTAAAACAACTCCCAGTTGGAGCCCTCCAGTTAGCAGAGCCATAGGGAGCACCCGAAAGCCGCTAAATGTGCCCGTTAAAATACCTTACTGCTCATTTTTGCCCACTGGTTGGACACAGTCGTGCCAGTAGAAGGGATCGCTGGCTGTGCACTGGGTGGTGACTTCAGGTCACTCGGCTGGCTGTGCCCGAAGCTGGGCTTGCACAGCCTCTGGGGCTGAGTGAGCCGTGGTGGGTAACCTCCAGCAGAAGCCAGTGGGTCCACGGGCTGTTCAGGGAGTGGGTGTCTGGCCACGTTGCAGCGTAGGGTTGCACACAGCTCTGCCTGCAACAAAGCAGTTTAATACGTTCCCATGCACTCCAGTAATTCGTGTGCCCCCCCCTGCCGCAGGGGCTGTATAAATCGGGGAATTAAGGTTCAAAAGTGTGTGTCAGGTTACTTTGGGTGAAAGAGATTGTGTGTCTCGTGTTTGTGTTATCTTCGACCTGTGGTTGTCCTCGTCACCTGCTCCATCTGACACCATCTCCCCATGAAAGCAGCCTTTTCCCTTCCCCAGCACTGGAGTCAGCTTGCTGGGAATATGCAACATCAGAACACCTTCTGATGCTGGTAGATGGCTTGGGTATTGATCTTGGTAAAGGTAGGCACTAACAGGGCGGGGTATGTTGGGAGTGTCAGGGAGACCCACCGAGACTTTGGATTTTTTTTTTCCAGAGAAATCTTTGTTGACTTGCATTTGAAAGAGTTGGCTTACCCCTCCTCTAGTAGTCGGCTGCTGGGCAGTGCTTTTACTGGATGAACATCTATGGTGTAAATCCCAGTTTCCCTTTCAGAAGTGGAAGAAGATGAGGCCTGCAGATCTGTCTAGGATGATAACTTGCCTGTGCACAGTCAATTTGCGTTGCAGATGCTGTTTCCTCACAGGCCAGGGGCTGGAAGGCAGGCTGGTCTCCACAGGCATCCCGCAGTCCCCACATCCATCCCTGCCTACTGTGCACCACCTTGTCCCTCAAGCACTACAGCTTTTCTGAGCAGCCTCTGCAGTATTTTAACCCAGTGCTTCTTGGGGTGGTGAGTGGCTAAAGCAGCCGGTTAACCCCTGCTCTGCCAGCCCAGCACTGTTTCCTTGGCGTTGAGATGCGCCCTAGTTGGTGTCTGGTGGAAATGTTGGTTTCTGCAGTATTCTACGTACACCCATTCTTGAATCCTTTTTGAAACAGTCATTAAGGAGATGTGGGTCCCCTTAGATCTGTGAAGAAAGGTTGTGGTGGGCAGAGAATGTGAAGCCGTGACCCTGGCTGTACTCCAGGATGCTGTCGTTGGTGTGCGGAGCTTAGGAGGCACCATCAACAGGATCATTTCCCATAATGCTGTTCTTTTCCACAGCCACCTATTTCACATGGAAGAGGAGGGGAGACGAGGCTTCCCTTGAAGGGGTGCGGGATGTGCTGTGGTCTGAAGGCTCTGCTTTGCTTCCTGGCTTGGCAGGGCTCTGCGCGGAATTGTTTAGCTGGGGACTTGGGAAGCAGCCTGCTCCTCAGCCTGGTCAGTGCTGCCGCCACCATCGTGGTGGTTGGGTGGGAAGCTGTGGGGTGTAGGACAGGACTGTTCTTACAGTGGGCTGGTGTGGGTGTAGTTTTGTGGTGCAGGCACTTTGGTGGCAATATTCCCCGCTCCACCCTTGGCTTTTCGTCCTGGCTTCTGGAACTGAGTGAACCTCCCCTCATGGTGATGCAACTGCGCGTGGGACTCTGGCAAACACAACACTGATTTTATCTGTCTTTCCTGCTCTTAATAATATTAAATTTTAAGACCTAGATTTGTTCCTCAGTTAGTGACGCCCCATAAAAAGTTCTGTTACTGACAGCCCAAAGGGCAGCCTGGTGTGAGGTGAGAAGGAAATGTCAGCTGATTCTGCTGCCCAAGTGGGGTGAATTCCATCGTGCTGCAGAACCAGGCAGGATTTTGATCTTCTTGGTAATTGGTTATCCCTAGGTTCCATGGACCTCATGGTAGGTGGACCTCACAGTGAGAGTTTCTGTGGCAGTCGGTGCTGCATCTTGTGCACCGAGAATTCAGCAAATTGTTTGGAGAACAGAGGATTTAAAAGTCACAAGGCAAAAGCTCAATGTCCCCTAATGTAAACTCAGTGCCTGTAACCACCACCCTTGGTGTGCCTCTTGGCGGGGTGGGATTCAGCCTACTCTGAATACATTGGCCTGTGTAGGGAGAGCAAGGGGGAACCGCAGCCTGTGAGAATACTTCGTGTACCAAAATGTGACTCAAGGTGCAGCTCAGTGCCATGTTTTCTTTAGCAACAAAACCTTTTGACAAAACAAACCAAAGCCACTTGACAAAACTATTCCTGCCCCAATGGCCTGGCCTTTCCCTCACACCACTTTGCTGATAGACCTACCTGCGAGGCCACAGCGTGAGAGTACTGAAATAGTCAGAGGTGGGGGTTTTTGTTGTTTTGTTGTTGTTTTTTAAATCCTTTAAAAAAAGAGGACAATTTTTTCCTGAACTAAACTCCTTCATTTGTGAACTGTATGGTGTCACAGTATCTGCTAACATGGTAAAGCAGAAGAGAGCGTTACTGGCCTTGCGAGTGTGTGTCTGAGGAATCTGTCTCCACCCTGAAACCGGGGGGAGGAGAGGAGGCACTGTGTTTTTGGCAAAGGTTCCTTCTTGTATTTACACTTTCTGCTGAGACGAATTGCCTCTAATGGCCAAATCTGAGTGATTCAGTTCACTTGTTTTGTTTTTCCCTCCAGCCTTGCGGTGGTTCTGCGGTGCTGCACAGGGGTGCAGATCTGAGGCTGTTTAAATATTGCTTACTTCGGCAGTTTATCACAATCCTTCTTGATCTTTCCTCCTGCCAGTGAAGAGGTGCTTTCCTATCTGCCATGCTGCACCTATCTGTCGCATGGCAAGCATTCAAGTTAATTGTTAGGGTCATTTTGTTGTTATTAATAGCTGAGGAGACCATGCTGGCCTACCTCAGCATCCTCAGGGCAGTGGTACTAGCTGTGCTGGCTACACTGCAGTTGGGTAAACCCCTCTAAAAGCCAGCTGTGATACCAGTCTATCCTCGAGAGTGGCAAAGGAGGCAGGTGAGCTCAGGTGGGCACCACAGTGGTTCATTGGAGCTGGAGCTGATGCCATGCTTCCTCAGGGAGATGTTTTGGAGCTGCTGCTGAACTTCCCCCATTGCAATGCAGTCTTGTCAGCCTTTCAGTACCAAAAGGGGGTTACAAGAAAGATGGGGACAGACTCTTTAGGCGGGCCTGTTGCTATAGGACAAGAGGTAATGGTTTTAAACTAAAAGAGGGAATATTTAGATGAGGTAGAAGGAAGGCATTTTTTACAATGAGGGTGGTAAGACACTGGCCCAGGTTGCCCAGAGAGGTGGTCAATGCCGCATCCCTGGAAATGTTCGAAGTCAGGTTGGACGGGGCCCTGAGCAACCTGATCTCGTTGAGGATGTCCCTGCTCGTTGCAGGGAGCTTGGACTGGATGGCCTTTGAAGGTCCCTTCCAGCCCAAACTATTCTGTGATTCTATGACTGTCCCACCCTGCGGTGCCAGGTCTCCCTCTCTGAAGGCAGCAGTGTGTGTGGAGCCAGGGCAACTGGTCCCAGCAGTGATTCTCCTCAGGTTCCGCCAGCTTCTTCCACAGCCTTTACATTAGGGTGGCTCTGCCAGTCCCAAAGGCTGCCTGGAATCAAATGCTTGGGACAAAGCATGATGCGTGGAGTGGAGCAGAACCCTGTGCCAATAATTGGTGTGTTGCTGTGGGTTAAAATATCTGCTGCTCCTGGGGTTGTTTGAGGGAAGGACGGTGCTAGGAACCTGGGCTGCCTTCCCCCAACCCTTCCTGCTGCAGAGAGGTGCCGGGCCAGCTGCTGCGGAGCTCCGAAGTGGGATCCCGTGTCTGTTGAGAAACCATGCCTGAGAAGAGAGCTGCTTGCAAGACTCTGAAGTTTACAGGACAAGGTGTGAAGCACATAGGCAGACATCATTGTAGACAGCCAAAGCCACGCTCCAGAAGGTATGTTGTTATTCTGGCTTGCAATTTACTTCCAAGATGTTACTTTGGCCAGGATTTTATTCTTCTTTTATTTTAGTAGTTACATGAACATCTTTCTCTCATGAGAATGAACTGTACTAGGCAGTTACCTCTCTGGAGCGATACTAATTTGGGTAGTGCCAGGCTTTTCATTGTCATGGCAAAGGGTCTTACATGCCATGAAAATAAGATCAAATCTGCTATGTTCTCCACTGACGACTTCAGCAATAAATGCAGCATCACCAAGGACTGCAAGTCCTGGCACTTATTCTGCGAAAAGCAATGCCACTGCAAGGCCATTCCAGATAGGTTACCCGCAGGTAACTTATCCCAGCAATAGTAAGGGGAAACTGGCTTGAACATGAGAAGGTCATGTTGCATTGCTTCTCGGGTTTCCCAAGCTAAGGCCCACTGTGTGTCCCTGAAAGACCTAGGTAAAGCTAAATTAAGTCAGCCAGATAAATATTTATAGTAGATATGTTAGGATATAATCCTCAAGGGGTCTGATTGCTCTCTCTGTGCTCCAAAATGTACTAAAGGGGAAATAATAGTGCTATAAATACAGCTGTGTTTAGCTAGGTCATTACCTTAGGGGTGTTTATGGTTGTTCTCTAGGGACTAGAGTTGCAGCAGTGAAAAAATTAACAGGGAACTGAAAAACCAGTGGAGGGTGATCCCTTTGCAAACAGTACTTCTGCTGCGAGGCTTCGGTTACGCCATGATTCATCATTACAGTAGCAATCAGGTTTGAAGCCCATGTATGTGCAAGTCATGGCAGCAGCTGGTGCAGCGTTCGTACAGGCTGGCCAAACCATTTTGTTGCAGATTTATTTGGAGAAGCCTCGGCCATCGGCTCCTGTGGTTTGTTTGTGGTGTGGTGGTTTGTTTTTTTTTTAAATTTCTTTTTCCTTACATTAGAAAATAGAGCAATGCACAAGATTTTGAGGATTCAGCCAAAACCAGTAATATTATGTTGTTTTTCAACTGTCAGTCTTCCCCACCAATTTACTTAGACATCTTTCAAAGTATTTAATATCTATACATGAAATGCAGCTTTCTGTAGTAAATGAGTTTCTTTGATTTGGTTTTGCTCTTTCCCTTTATAGGAGCAAAACTTGGTGCACTGCTACGTATGCACTCCCCCTGGGACAGGCTGCTCCGTTTTCAGTAATAAAGTGGGTAGAGTTTGCGAGAATTAAAACCAGCTTGCACAGAAAATAAAAGGACCTAACTTTTAGAAACGCACCATCCCCAGCTTCTGTGGGAAAAACTTTGAGGTTAATGTGCTGCTCCTTTGACCAAGAAGTTCCCGGTATGCGAAAGTCTCGCTGGGAAATGTTTGGGTTTTAATTTGGTCCGACAGTCCCCATGCGGAGGAAGGGAGGCTGGCTCCCTGGGTCAGGAATGTGGGGTTGTGCCTCCTGCCCATGCCTGCACCGGCCCTTCTGCTTGCATATTGGGAAGCACTTTCCAGAAAAGTCAGGAGGGAATTGTGCAAAACGATGCCTGCTTTATTTTCTGAGGGGGAAGCCAGTGTACAGGCAGGGACTCTTTATCCATCCCCTTTCCTGTCTAGTAACTCGAGCCCATGTTAATCTCCTTAACGTCATTTCATGTGTACTTGTTAGACCTCAGCAACCTTGCCGCTTTAATTCCTATTCTCTCTAGTTAACTCTGAAATGAAGTTTCTGCAATATAGCCACCTTTATAGCAGAGGAGCAGTTTTGGATAAGCATGTATTGTTTATCCTACACATGACACCAATACTAAAATCCATCTAGCTGATCCATGCATAGTGTTTTACTCTGTGCAGACAGTACATGGGGTATATTTAGTGCCATGCCTATATTTAGTACGTTGTTCTGAAACATCTGACAGCCAAAAGGTCTGGGCTGTGGGAACTTTGGCTTTTGAGTATCAACAGCAAGCTGAAACTTTTCTCCTGTGTCATCAGTGTTTGGGCTACTTAAAGAGCAAAGAATTAGTTCTGCTTGAATTTATGTCATCACTCTGTTGTTGATTTCCAGCTTCTCTGTGACAATAGGAGCTCTGGAAGAGAAGGAATAAAGTCTCTCTCTTTCCTTTGCTGAATGCAGTAGCAATGATGTGGCAGAAGTAAGAGGACAAAGTGTGCTGTGAGCTGTGTTCTGGCCTGGGATTCCTGGGGTCTTCAACCAGTTGTCCCGGTGCATCTCATGACGCATAGACCTGTGGTCGTCAGCATGATGGAGACACACCCTGTCACAGAGACCCATTGACTTGTCCTCACCCAGAATGAGAATTGTATTTCTCTAGTGTAAATCATGTTTGGCACAAGTTTTATCTAGCTTCATCATTCGTCTTCACACCTAACTTCCTACACTCTTCTTCCTTTGACCTCTGTTTTGGATCTTTCTCTTGTGGTTGTGTGTTGTGTTGAATGGGCGGCTGCAGTCACTCCCCAAACACCTGCTGAGCTCTGGAAATTTTATCACAGATCAGTCAGCATCACGTGGTGGGACTAGATTATACTGAAACAAAATCCTCTTTTTTTTTTTTTTCTTCTCTCCAGGTTGATAGCTGAAAATAGCCTTGTTCAAACAGACCTCCCACAGAAGCCTGTGTGAGTCTGGCAGACACTAGAGATTGAATAAGTGCTTCAGGATTTAGTTTTGACTTAATAGTTCATATCAGCATTTGAAAAAAAAATAAAAACAACACTACCCCTTCTTCACTGAAGAGCTTTCAACTTTGTGCTTGACGACTGCACTTATCTGATCATGTACAAGAAGACTGATTTTCATGTGATTTTCTTCTAACGTCAAGTCATAAAGCCGCCTGGAGTCTGATCCCAGAAGACCTTACCCAGTAGTGTCTGCCGGCTGCAGCGAACAGTGATTTCTTGTGGATGACTGAATCCCTGGGGAGCATCAATCGCTGGGTTGCTAATATCGCATTTAGATAAGAAGGAGGAACTGTAGGTGATGCAGGAGAATTACTTTGAAGAATCTGCTGTTTCTAAAGCTCTTTCTAACTGAGGCTAGATGTCTATCAAATCTTCCTCTTGTCAATTAAATTCAGGGCTGAAATTACTGCTGCTGTAGAGCTTCAGGAGATCCACCCCTTCATGAGCCCATCAGCTCGTTGCTCCAGTCATCTTCTGGATTGGTGCAGGCTGAGGCTGTGATTAGATGTGTCCCAAAGCACCCCAGACCTGGAAGCTCTCCCCACTCCTGGCTGCCTTCTGCTGCAGGTAGCAGGGCAAGAGCTGGAGTCAAACCTTTCTTGGCAGGTGCTGCCTATTCCCACCCCTGCTGAGGGCACCCCATGCTCGAAACCCATGGACACTGTGGAACAGGCTGTCCCGAGCAATGTGCCTCCCATCAGGAGTGGAAAATTACTGGATGTATCTTGAGCCTCCAGTGGGAGCTGGGGGTGTTTAGCCCCCCTCCACACATCAAACTGTTGTGTTTCGGGAGAGCTAAACTCTCGCAGCTTCTGCCACAGCTAACGGGAGCTGCAGTAAGAGCTCAGCAGTCATGGAAATCAAGCCTTCAATTGCACTCTTGGGAATGGAAGGAGATGGCTTTTCCTGCCTTGAACCTTTAAAAGCCCTGGTAGTGCAGTGGAAGTGGTTTGTAATAGCAGGAATTCATTTGTTAATATATTTCCCATTTCTTGTCCTGTCACTAAATCAGCGGGCTTCCAGCACGAGCCTCTGCTGCGAGGTGGCTGGTGCTGGAGCTGGGGAAAAGCAGCTCAGTGCTTCAGGGATATCAGTAGTATCACGGTTTGGAGAAAAAGCTTCCTAGCTCATTTCAGTATAGATGGGGTAACAGATGTACCTATTTACTAGCTTGATTAGCAGCTTATTTCCTTCTGGACTATATGTTGTACACAAAAAAATAGCAACGGTGACATTTTTAGGAGAGTAACCTTAAAGAAAATATATAGGAAATACCTGGGCTGCACCCAAAGCAGCATGGCTGGCAGGGCGGGGGAGGGGATTCTGCCCCTCTCCTCTGCTCTGGGGAGACCCCACCAGGAGCACTGCATCCAGCTCTGGAGTCCTCAACATAAGAAGGAAGTGGACCTGTTGGAGCGGGGCCAGAGGAGGCCACGAAGATGATCCGAGGGCTGGAGCCCCTCTGCTGTGAGGACAGGCTGAGAGAGTTGGGGTTGTTCAGCCTGGAGAAGAGAAGGCTCCAGGGAGACCTTACAGCCCCTTCCAGTCCCTAAAGGGGATCCAGGAAAGCTGGGAAGAGACTCTTCATCAGGGAGTGCAGCGATGGGACGAGGCGTAATGGTTTCAAACTGAAAGAGGGCAGATTTAGCTTAGATATTAGGAAGAAATTCTTTACTGTGAGGGTGGTGAAACGCTGGCCCAGGTTGCCCAGAGAAGCTGTGGCTGCCGCATCCCTGGAGGTGTTCAAGGCCAGGCTGGATGTGGCTTGGAGCAATCTGGTCTAGTGGGAGGTGTCCCTGCCCGTGGCAGGGGGGATGGAACTAGGTGATCTTTAAGGTCCCTTCCAACCTGAACCATTCTATGAAAGAGGGATTGACTGCATGAAACACTAACAGGCAACAGTCTGGAACTGGCAGGGAGAAGGAAAATGTTTTAATGAGTTTCCCGGATTACTGAGGAAATCCCAAACTGTCTGTTTTGCTATTTAATGTATCAAAAATACAAAGGCATGGATCTGGAAGGCAGAGGGCCATTGGCATTCTTCAGCCTCACCCAGAAGCGTGCTCTTTGCTTCTGCAGCCTGGTGCGTAGTGGCCGTCTTCAGCCCGTGTCCCCTCCTGCTTGGCACTGCTTCCCGAGGCCTCAGGCTCCAACTCTGTCTGATGGAACAAGCGGCTGCAGCTGTACAGTGTCATCTCGAGCCATCCCTTGGGCTTCTCAGCACAGCGGGGGACACGTCCGCATCTCAGGGACTTCAGTTTGTGGTCCAGCATCTTGATGCAAGTCTGTCTTTGGTGGCAGTTGACTGCTGAGCTGGGAACTGAGCTGACGCAGCTGCAGACTCGGGTGGCATTTTCCTCAGGGCCACCAGGGAGGTGCCTAAGGAGCATAACACATCTGCAGGGCCACAGCCAGCTCTGCTGGAGCTCATCGTCTGGAGCCTAGGGTTGGGCTGCTCTCCCACACTTCTGGCTCCTGCTTCTGCACTTTCTGTTCTTGAATTTTCCCATAACTTGTTTCTCCCGCCTATTTTTGGTTTCATTATCATCTGCCTCAATCCCACTGCAGCCTGGCTGTTTGCCGCAGGGGTCCCCTCACCTAACCATCATCGCATTTGGGGACATCATGGAAATCATTTGCTCTGGCAGGAGGCAGAGTCTGCTGTTTGGTCTGTCCCAGCGGTGGGTTTTGTGCAATGCGAAGGATGGCTGGCCTTTCTGCCTCACCACGCAGCACAGGATCGACTAGAAGTTGTTCTATAATTAAGCTATAAGATGAGACACGCCGTGTGTTTCTGCATAATGTAAATGTGCTGCGGGTGAGGGTAGATCCTAGGCAAAAGGATAAAAGTGGCTTCAGTGTAATACTGGCCTGCCTGAAGCGCATGGCCAGAGCCTGCAGCATCCTTACAATAATCATGCTTAATGCTGAGTATTTAGTCCTCTTCATTGTCAAAGCACCTTGGAAGCATTAACTAATTAATCAGCACAACAGCCAAGGGAGGCCAGACCGGGAGAGGATGTTAAAAGTAGAGCTGGTCCTCGGGAGAGAACTAAGTGGGTAAGACATGTAATGTTTTATAGCGCGACCATTTTAGCACAACGGAAAGACCCAAAGTGAAATGTAGGAGTTGGATGAGTGCCTTTCTCGCGTGTTGCCCAGATAGGGAGGAGAAGACCCTGTTCCAGGAGACCCTGAGTGCCAAACCATCGAGGACCAGGCAGCGCCGCCTTCACAGGTTGGTGCTCCAGGGCTGTTTGTGCACATCAGGGCTGCATTTTACAGTGCGCAGCTAGAAAAACCACAACATAAACAGGTCTGCTTGCAAAATGAGGCTGTGGCTTCCACTGAATTCTGTAGCTTTTTTCTTAGTAGAACCCGCTACTTTCCTTATGAGAAATAGCTGAAGTCTCCTGGCTTTAGGAGTGACCTATGTGTGACACCTTTGCTTGAGGGAGAGGAGGGTAGAGCAGGACTGGCATTCTTGGAAGAGGTGGGAGTGTTCAGTTACTTATAGTTAAGTCTTTTGAAAGAAATGAAACACTACTATACCAGAATCATTGCATCTCACCTGGTTTTTATCCTCTCCTGAAAACAAAAAGTTAAATGTGTGGTCAGGAATTTCAGAAGTGGTGTTTCTTTTGTTTGTTTGTTTTGAGTAAGTCTTACTCTTAAAAGCAAGAGAGGGTTAGGAGATTGGTGGTGTTTTCAGAATGTCATGTCCATTTGAAGTACTGAGAGGTGCCACAGAGCCTCTCCAGCAGGCAGCGGATCCCCCTGGGAAAGGATGGTGAAGCAGAGGCACTGGCATTGAAGCTTCGTGCCGTGTCACGGTCACAAGCGGAGCTCAAGTAAGTTTTATAGAGATCAACTCCAAAGCAAAGTGGGGCATAACCCTTACGGTTTCATTTTGACCAAACTAGTGCCGGGGCTGTTGGAGCAGGTCTGTGTCCCATGCAGCGCTGCAGGCACGACTGCGCTGCTGGCGGCTATGCCCTATTCAGGTGCAACTTCTTTCCACGATCCATCTCTTTGGTGCTGGGATTAGACTGCTGCTGTGTCCTTTATTGGGACCGACCTTAAATTCAGGTTCCAGCAGCGCCCCGTACACAGCACAGCCAGGCCGGATCTACTGCGGGGCGCAGGCGAGCGCTCACCCCGCTGCCGCTGGCTGAAGCCCGGGTAGGGTGTGGCATGGCCCTGCCGGTGTTGGCACGGCGGCTGCTCTGCTGCTGGTGGGCAGGGAAAACTGGTGGAGTGATTGCTCCAAAAGGTATTGATGTGAGAATGCAACACTCTTGGGGGGCAGGAGATGTGGGGATCCTCCTGATGTTAGGGAAGTTTTGCAAAAGTCACTTCTGGTGTGGGAAAGGGGAGAGGCTGCAAGGAGAGAACTCGGTGTTTCGCAGTTGGTCTTGTCAGTCATTTTTGGTGTTGGTAAGTTCCTGTGTGAGTATTTACAGTTAAGCATTGAAGAGATGGCTCTTACAGTCAAATAAAGTCGACTTCTCCGCAGGCCCTTATCGTGCCCAACACTTAACGAGCCCTTTGGTGCTGGGTCCTTCACGAGGTGCAAGGAAGGTAGCCTCCCACGTCCCCTGCAATCAGGCTTGCAGTTGGAGGGAAACGCCAGCATGCTTTGTCTGTGCCGTCATACAAAGTCCAGAGCCTCTTGTCTTGGAGTAGATCCAAGAGGTCTTGTGCTTTATGCACAAGCCCATCCTTGGAAGGATGTGCTGTTTCCTGATACTCCTGGAAAACAGTTTCCTGCCCTGAGATAACCAGAAGTCGTTAACCTTAGCTAGGATTTGTCCGGACATCTGATTTACTACGAATAACCATGCAGGAGCTGTGGGAACAGATGAGGCTGGCTGTGCCAAATCCTTCCATGGGGCTCTGCAAGTGGGAAAGGAGGGATCTGCTTAGCTCACGTTATTTGAGGGAAGAGAGGAAGAAAAGGGGGAAGAAGAATGCAAAGTCTTTTCTTTCATTCATTTGCATGGATTTTCTGGACTGATTTTCCTGCTCTGACTCAACATTAGTAAGCCCTTGTTTCCCAGCGTGTAATTGTTCTCTGCTGATAGAGGAGGAAGGCGGCTGTCGTCATATGCAGTTGGTGAAATGGCCTCTGACATTTCTGTTAACTTGTTTAAACAAATACATCTCAAAACCAGTTCTGTTTAAGAGGGCAGTGCGCAGAGGTTAACTCTGTGTGTGCTAGTAACTACTTGTATACAAAGTTCTACTTTTTCAAGGAGGCAGAGATATATTTTCATAGAGCTCGAGCTCCAGGCAGCAGCTGATTTTGGGTTGTTTAGCAAGATGCAGCTCCATTGCAAGTAAGTTAATATGAATGCATTTTCTGCTGGTTGTGGAGTTTATCTTGCTCTTTAGATGAATATAATGAAAATATTCTGTTTGCCTATCCAGACTTTCAGATATGTTATATAAAGTGCGGTCTTGATTGTGAAACTGGTAAGATTACAGCATGATAATCTTTTCTGGTTTTTAAGAGGGCTACAACACAGAGCTATTATAAATAGATAAAAATTATCAAAGAAGCCTGTGACGGTGTTTAATAGTGATCTCTCTTTGTCCTTCCTTACTGCAGGCATGTAGTCTGCTTTCTCCCAACAAATTCATGACATCCTTTGATTAATCCCTTGGATGGCACACGTTTTAGTCTCATGTTCCTGCATGTCTCAGAGGGCGAAAGAAGTGTAGTCTGGCAAGAAGCAGCTGGAAATCAGGAGGGATTTTATGAGCTGTTTTCTGTCACTTTTGTTTCACTGACCAGTTGCAGTCTATCCAAGGGGGCTGCTGCCACCTCTTCAGGACCACATAAAGCCTGGATGTGGGGAGCCACGTGCTCCCACTGAAGCCCCCTGTTTTCCATGCTCCTGGAGCAACGTGATGAGTTTCCAGATGACTGGCAAAAGGTTTCAAAGTGAAATAATGCCCAGGCTTGTTCTGTTCCTGACATCCAACCCCCCAGTTCTCACTCTGGCATCTCAGACACTTTGTGAAATTCAGAAGCCTGTACTGTACCCTGTGTGCAGCAGGTTCACCGAGGGCTTTTGGAAAGTCCCTGACAAAGACCTTCCTTGGTGTGCTGAGGTAGAGAAGTCTTTTAAGGATTGGGGTTAGCTAAATTCTGATAAGCTGCCGGAAGAGATTTTTAGTCTGCCTTGAGCTCTAGGGAAAAAACTTTAATCCCCAAATCACACCTCGCTGAAGGAGGTTTTGTTTGGTGTAGCTTGTCAAATAGCAGTTTTTCTGTGTTTCCATTTCCATTTAGAGCTTAGGAAAAGCACTGGCTTATTTGAACCCTGGAAAGGGCTGTCCAGAAGCTGACAAAAGGAAAGACCTTCTCCCCAAGAGCAAAGAGCCACCTGAGTCAGACCTACCTTGTGTGAAGGCCAAAAAATGACCCAGTCAGGGTGTGAATTCAGACCATGAATTGTGAGCTGGAAAAGAAGAACAGCGCAGAGAGACGCTAGTGATAGCGGCTGGTCCAAGAAGAGAGTCCTGTCCAGGTTTATGCTTGCTTTTGGACCTATGATTATTATTAATCACAGAAAGTCCCACCTGCACTTCCACTGAGGTTCCTGTCCTCGGTCCTCCACTCTCAGGGAAAGCCCACAGAGATGCGGGCAGCAGTGGTAAATATCCCAGTGCTTGAGGAGGTGTTGTGGGGGAATGCTCTCCTGAAGCACATCAGACAGTGCAGGTGTCCTTAGCCTGTTACCTCTCTGCTGAGACCACCAGCTCAGATCCAGTTTGTGATCCTGGTGTGCCAGTGGCTATGCGGCACACCGAGCGGGTCTCGGGCAGGTTGTAGGCAGCCTGTGGGCCTTAGGGAGCTCTAGCTTGCATTTTTGCAAACATTTAGCATTTGGGAGCTGTGTTTGTGCCCACAGGATCAATTTATGTAAACTGTTCAGCAGCTGGCATGCTTTTGCTCCTGTAGGAATCTGTCTCTTTGATTCCTCTCCAGTGCCCATCAGCATAACTGGAGAATCTCTCCAAGAATCTCCTTCTGTTACTATTATTTTTAGCGCCAAACTGCGCTTTCTTCTCTGCCAGTTCAATAATCCTTCCCAGAATGCACCCTCATTCTTGCTGCTTTTTTTTCCCCATGCAGACATGACCAGCAAGATTTCTAGCTAACAGACATAACTTGTGTGGCTTCAGATGACCTTGACATCAGAAAGCAGTGCTTCTGTTGCTGATCGTCTTGCACAGAAGTGTTTGACACAGTTAGTTATTCAGATGTTTGATATTAAAATAAATCCAGGGAGTGGAGTCTTTGTAGATACAGTTTGGATGAGTTCACTTCTCTGCAGGGAACAGACTGGGGCGAGCAAAGCCTGCAGAGATCTTCTTATCCCTCAGGGGTGCACCTGGGGTGGCTCACTGATGGCCATCAGGCAGGAGTGATGCTCCTGTGACAGCTTCTGACTGCACAGTGTCACGCAGACACTTGGAGCTGATTATGTTTCACCACCTCAGCGTGCTTCCATGGTCCAAACCTCAGCTGATACGAACAGGTTTCAGTTCCACGCACGTGTCTTTCCATTCCCAACATGATCTCTGTGCCAGGGTTGGGAAAACCACCCTCGGAAAACTGGCTGTCGGCTGACAATCCTCCCTGCAAATGGCTGGTGAAGAGCAACCTGTCTCTGAAGCGATGTGAGCCCCGTGGAGATGTGGATGGAAAGCAGCTGGCCATTGGGAGCTGGGCAGTCTCCTCCTCATGGACACTGCAAGGAGGTGTGCTTCTGTCAAGGCTGCGCCAGCTGGGAACAGAAGTTGTGGGGGGTTAAAGGAGCTCAGAAAGCCCTGGGTGCAGTTGGGCAGGTGGTGTGGAGGTGTAGCTGCAGGCTATACCCTGGGGGCTCCTTGGCAGCCCTGGTAATGGGAATCGGGCGCCAGAACTTCGGGGCTTGGGAGTACCATCTTCCAAGAGAGAGGAGCATAGTGCTGTAAATCCCAGTTTCCTGGCTCTTCAGGTGAAACTTTGGAAATATTTTTTCTGAGGCTTGGCCCGCAAACAGCTTTGCACGAGTGTAGCTGAAGTGGGTTTAAACCAATACTGCACCAGTCCTCTCGGGAGACTCATTTATTGAGAAATGGTGTACTTCTGTTTGACTTGGACCAGGAGGGGCTTGGATATGGCTCATGGACAAATGTCTTCTTCCAGCTCCTGCCTTCGGAGCAGAACCATCTGCTTTTACAGCGGTTTCTTCAGCTCTACCGCTGGAGGAGCCCAGCCTCTTCCAGTCAGAATGAATTGGGTTTGGAGCTACTGTTTATATGTTTATACATATAACTTCTGTGTACTGGTGGACTTGTAAAGTTTACAGCAACTGTTTTCCTATCAATGTTGCTTGCGAGCTTTTCTAACAAAGACTAATCCTTGACGAGTGTTTCACAGTCCCACCACTAATATCAGCACTTGAAGGGCACACGTTGGAGGCCTCTCGTGTGGCAACGGGTTTTGAAATTTGTGCTTTAACAACTTGGTTCTGGTTGCTGGAGTGCGATTTCCCACTCAGTGCTGCAGGAACAAACACGGCTTGTATTTGATCCGTGCTTCAAAGCCAGCCTTGTGCTGCTGGTAGGATAGAGCCCGCTCTGGAGCCCGGCACCGGCACCAACCACCATCCCAGAGTAGTGGTTCCACCTGCTGCAAACATCCGGAGTGGGGGCATCTCCAGGGGTAATGTGTGAGGGTGATGTTTTCTGACAAAACATTTTTTTAAGGGAGTCATCCTGTTTGCGTGGAGGGTTGGCAGCATGTTTTTTCCTTTATTGTCTTTGGGACTCAGCGTGTGCTTGGAGCTTCGCTCTTGCCAGGAGAAGGGTCACTGGTTTCAGGCCCTGGGGGAAAGACCTCATGACTCCGTGTTTTGGTTTCCCTTTCTGTAAAATAGGTGTCACAGTTTAACCCCAGGGGGCTGCTAGAACCACACAGCTGCTCCCTCCCTCCCTCCAAGAAGGGTGGGGGGAAGAGGAAAGAAAAAGAGGGGAAAGGGAGAAAAACCTCTCCTGGGCTGAGATAAAGACAGTTTAATAAAAACAATAACAGAAAAGGAAAAACAACAATAATAATAATGACACTGTTCACTCTCACCACCCAATGCAGGGTATAGACTCACACCATTCCGAGCAGTGATCGTGGATTCCCACCCCGCAGCTAATACCCATTTCTATACTGGGCATGATGTCTATGGTATGGAATGTTTTATTGGCCATTCCATAGTTTTGTCTGTTCTTCTATGGGAAGCTGAAAAAAGTCCTTGAATAGTGTAAGTACCACTTAGCACCAACTAAAAACAATAGGTATTATTGACATTCTTTTCATAGCAATCACTGGAAAGAAAATTAACTCGTTTCCAGCTGAAACCAGGACAATAGGGTTAGCGATGCCTCCCTCACTGTCGCACTGAATCCATCTTGTAGATAAGGACGTACTTCATGGCGACAGTTAGTAAGTACAGACTGCCATTGTGGGATGAAGCCACATGAAGCTCTTTAGAAATGGAAAGAAAAGGGAAATCGCTTAATCTCTGATTTCTCTATTGTGAATGATCTTTTTAGATAATATATCAAATCAGGAGCGTTGCACTGAGATTACAGAGCAGTCTGTGGTGCCAGGTATTACTAAGTTTCTTTTGCAGTTGTGGGCCCATCTGAAGTGGTATGAGATGCAGCAAGTCACTTATAACGTGTCTGAGCAGGCAAAAGAAATAAAAAGACTAGTATTCTGGTAAATCAGCAGATGTAAAGCGTGGCAGTTAAGTGTGTCAGGCATACCTCGACTGGCTTTGTGCTGGTTAGTTCAGGTAAGGGAGCATTCCATCAGGACAACACGGCTTTCAGCACAGGGTTATGGGAGTTGGCTAAATAAATACATACACACTTAGTCCCTGGTCAGACCTTGTGCTGCTGCAGGTAAATTTCTACAGTAACCCTAGCCACTGTGCTTTAGTGAGAGGTGTCAGCAGTGTAAGTGAGCACCAGTGTATCATGTCCTGTAAAACATCGCCGTTTTGAGATTACTGCTCTTGCAGTTGCCTTTGCATCCAGTTATATTGGTGCCTGAGAACATTCTCTGGCAACTCTGATTCATTTGCTTTGTTTTCTTCTGGTAGCTGTTTCAATGTGGTTTTTTTCTAATTTTAACTGTGTTTAAGCAGAAAACTTAAATGAGTAGAGATTATTTAAACACTGTGAGAGGTAAAAATACGAAATAAAGCAGTTTATTTTTCCTGTCCTAGCTAGCCAACCATTAGCCTACTCAGTCAGCCCTCCCAGTCATGGCTGGATCCAGCCCATCGCTCCCACCCCAGATGGCAGTTAGGGAACAGACCCATTGTTCCCAGCTAATTGCTTTCTCCTGTACAGAAGCTGGCTTCCTTTGAACTGCAGTACAATGTGACACCAAGCATCGCACTGCCTTCTACCTCACTCTCCTGTGGCATGTAGTGACCCGATACAGCTATGACCGAGGTAAATGCACCTGGCTGTTAAAGTCAACGTGACTTTCCTGTGTTTTATGAGAGCGTTGAACAGAGCAATGCTGATGTGATGTGGTCTGGCTCAAGCCTTCACTATTGTTGGTATTAACTAGACTGATCGTCTTCCCTGCTTTCAGACCAGCTAAGCTGTATTCATCACTTTATAAAACCACGGTGCAATTGGGTAAGCTTTCTGTAGGCTCAGAAACATGGGAGAAAAAGCAGCATAAATCTTAGTCTAAAGCTAAGACTTAGCTTCATCTGAGCTTTAACTGGGCTGACCAGGTTCTTTCACAGGCAGCTTGTTTCGGTTTTCTGCCTTACCCCTATAACTTGTTAACTCCCGGGCTTTCTCGGCTCCCTCTGGCCTCTGAAGTCTTAACATCTTCATGTCATCCTTGAGCAACTCTTCCCTCTGGTTGCTTTCACTGCCCTCCTAGTCGCTTGCTTGGCTGCAGCATGTCAGGATGTAAATTAATATCCCATTGTCCAGCACTTTCCTTCGGCTCTGGTGATGGATTTGCAATGTGAAAGCAGTTGGAGCACTCAGAGTTCCTCCCAGCAGCAAGCCTTGCCCCACCGTGGCACCGTGTTGTAACTCAGTGGTGTCCCGTCTGTGTCCCAGCCTGCTCTGGCATGCACAGGTGAGATTAAAGCATTTTTTTTATTGCAAGTCCTGGTTTGGTGGGATTTTTTGGTTTTGTTTTGAAGGATTATAACATAGGGTTATTACATGGTTGTACTGTGAGTTGTTCTTCTCCCTGGCAGAAGAACAAATGCTGCTGCAAGTCACTCCCTCTGCAGGGTAAATAACTTGCAGATGGGCCCACAGTCTTTTGAGATCCCTTTGCACCTCGCAGCTCATATGACATGCATCAATAGCTGCTATTTGTTCAAGTGAAAGAGGGAGCGTTTCTTCCTAGCGCCGGTCCCTTTTGTGTGCCTGTATGCAAATCCCTGATTATACTCTCTATTCAAAGAAATTCTGGGGATTCCCTGGTGTGCTTTAGGTGACTCGCAGCAAATTTTTCATTTTGGTATTGCTTTGCTTTTAGGCTGGGGTTGTGGGGTTTTTTTCTGTTTGTTTGTTTGCTTGTTTTTAAAAGCAGAAATAAATTTGGCCTGTTTTCTGTGAAATGACAGTAGCAATGGAAGTTCCTTATGTAAGAAACTTGTTCCAGCTTCTTCCTAATAAGGATGAATTTGGATGCACGGAATAATGTTTCATCACTTGGGTAAGGAGTGATTGGACAATATTCGTGTAGTAAATGTGAGTAACTGCATCCTTAACCTTGTGAATGACATTGAAGAAGCAAGAAGGAAACCTGTGTGCCTGTAGCCACTGCCACTCTCCCCAAGACAGTTCTGGGTCATCAAGTCTGGGCAGTGTTTTTCTCTACAGCCTCTACAAGATGACCTGGCTCCATGGATTCAGCTCTTGACTCTTCTAAGGCTGGTTGTATGGACGTTCTCAAGCAACTGTGTGCTGTCTGCCCAGCTGGATGTGTCCCATTTTAAGATGCGCTGGGTTAGGGGTTGGTCTTGCTGGTGCTTTCAGATACTAGCAGATTAATGTTAGGGTCCTCATTATGTATTCTGGTATGTACATATGCTACTATTCAGGATTTACACTGTGTTAAATTAATTTCATCATGAATCATTCCCAAATGCTTCAATATCTCACATGAAAGTTGATTTGAAAGCAAAAATGAATTCCTATCTTCAGAGGGACAAGAATTAAGTGGAGTAACTTGTTGATTTAAAGTATTTACCAAAGAACCAAGATACGAAGGTGCTAATCCTGCATGACGTCCATTTGTTGTGTCACTTTATCTAAATCAAGTTTCCGATATCTCCGTTTCCATATGTTAAAGCTGGGACACTGCTATGCTGGGGCTCCAGAGAACCCCTGATGGGCTGGAGGGCATTGCCCATTAAGAAGGTTGTCAGAAGTGGTTAAAGTACGAAGTTGTAGTTGATCCCCCTACCTAACAGACATCACCACGTGAAAATCAGGGCCTGCTGGTGGAAAGGATTTGTGGGGTCCTGTTTACGCACATATTGTGTACGCTTGAAGGAGACAGAGCAGCAGAAAAAAGAGAGGGAGTGGAAAAGTAATCACAGCTGTAGCAGGAGTTCAAAGAGTTATTCTGGAATGGCCATCCCACTACAACTATTTCCGATTAACTTGTCTTGCAAACGTACTCCAGGTTGAGGAATTTTTTTATTGTGGATTAGCTTAATGTACTTCCAAAGGCATTTTTGCTCTAGAACAGCAGTCTCTGTAGCATTCATCCAAAATAGCTATTTCACTTTAAAATTGTAGTATTCCTTGATTTGACTTAACTTTCCCAAGGAAAGCGAGAGAACCCCTGGGGTTAAGTGGTAACTCTCAGGAGGAAAATTAGTGCAAAGAACCTGGCTGCTGCTACTGAGTTCCTTTAGCATGCAGAGACATAGGAATTTGCATGTTCCTTGTACATAAGTCCACTCACTGATTTTAAGTTTTAAAGTAAAATTAAATTTTCACAGAGTTACTTTGTTGCTTTGATGGGTGACCTGAAAATAAAATAAATTTTAAAAAAGAAGTGAAATTCTTACCAGTTGACTCCTGCCTTGTTTTAATAGGAGAATTAATGTGGATTTCCTACTTCTTCCCACATAGCATGGTTGGGGCAGGGAGTGCTGCTGCTTCATCATCTGCTTATTAATGTAAATTTTAAACTTCCTCTTTGCTCTCAATGAGTGGGTCCCATTGGATTTATGAGCCTGGATTCCATGGATTAAAATTGTATATGTATTAATTTTCTGAAAGTTAGTGGCCGTCAAATAAGGCAGTTGCATAAATAATTTCATTAGAAGAAGCCCTCTGTAGTAATGTTTGTCTTTGCTCAAATGCAGAAGACTTCAGAGTCAGTAAGATAATTTTCAACAACAGTCAACGAATGGCAGAGTCTTCAGTCCCCAGCTTGAGCTACCACATATTTTATAAATAATTACGTGTGGACATGGTCTGTTAGAACAAGCGGTGTTCCTGCTGCTCTCTGCTTATGCTGAAAGTTGTAATAACTCCAGAGTGGTTCTGCTATGGCTGCTGACAGCTGCAGAGGATGATTTTTCTCTCAGTGTCCCCACAGTGATGGTCTTTAGTCAGTGTTGCAAATAATCTACTGGCAATGCTAATCTCTGTAACCTGAAGCAAACAAAGAGAAACAGAAATACAAACCAGGCAGGATGTCCCGCTTCTTACAGAAGTGCACTGGGAGACTTGAAAATATCCTGAATCTTTTCTCTCCACTGAAATAAAAATCCCTGGATGGTCAAATAGCTGATTAAGAATCTATCTAATGATAGATGCCTGTGCCCTGGTGAGGAATCCCAGTTCCTGTCTGATTTGTTTGCTGGTTAGGCATGGTGGTGGCTTTTTCTATTTCTGAGTGTAAGGGATTTTTTTGTTTAATAGCCCTGCAGAAAGCTGATGTGCTTTGACTAGAACTGTGTGTCATCAACCAGCTCAAGTGTGATTCTTGATTGTGGATGGTCAGAGATGAAGTCAGAATAAATGGGAGAGATTTTGTCTTCCCCCAGCGCTGGTTCCCATGTGCTGTGGCAAATAACTCCCCTAAAGGGAATTATCTTGGGGCAAATACTACACTTGATAGCTATAGTTGGCAGTATGTTCCCTGAGCAAAGCCTTGGCCATGGGACAAAGGGAGCTGCAGAGCACAAGACCCTTGATCTCTGCATGCAAAAAATACAAAATGTCTTCTCAGCTTGGCCAGGGATCCTCTCACTGTCTCCCAGCGGTGCCCGTTGGTGTAACATAACTGAGCATGAGAGTGGAACCCCTACCATAAGGTCTCTTTGCCCATAATAAAATTATTCAAATGTCCAGATCAGATGCTATCCTCCTTGCTCAGAGAGCAGGTGAGAGAGATCCAGTGATTTTTTGTCTTAAGTGTAAAGCTATCCACGGAGAGCCTTTAGGATAGCTTATCAAGCCAGCCTGGACCTTCTGATTCCACCCCATCCTCAGGGTGTGGGCATCTGCTGTAAAGCCTGGTTACAATTTAAGTGTTAGAGATAAATGGACATGCAAGTTTGAACTTCAAACTGAAACTGTGACGCAAGTCCTGTGGCCTGGGGAAATCAAGGTGCATGACCGCAGAGGGCTCTCCAGTCTTACGCTCCTTGTCCTCTGTGGAAGCAACATTGGCTTTGGCTTTAAGATGTGGCTAGCAGTATGAGACAGTCTTAAAATTACTGAAATGTCTCACAGCTATCAAGCCGACTGGTTAAACTGAGTATTTGTGGATGGACTTTTTTTCTTTTTTTCTCGTGAAAAACATAAACGTGTTGTTCTTACTGAATACTAAAGTCAGCCTGTCAGTGTGTATCTGTTACTAACAAGAAAAACAAACAGAAACGTGATCCAGAGAGAGAAGCAGTTCTGGGTTGGAGTTTAAAGACAAAGAGAAAGCTCTGATCTTGGAGTTCTTAATTTTTCACAAATAATCTGAGCTATGACTTCCTATCACTTCCCTCATCTGGACATGTGCTACATGACATATATTTGTAACTACCTTTATTGCGGAGCTTATGTATTTTGGGGAAATGTGTCTCCTGCAGTGTGCTTCACGAACCTTACCTGGTGAAGAGTAAGTAGGCTGGAAGCCAAGAGATGCGGCAGTCAGTGGCAAGTGGCGCAGGTCATCAAGGCTGTCCAGCTCTTGCTGCCACTTCTTCCGGAGGTATGTAGACCAAAATAGGGAGGACTGCAACTTCTGTGTGCTTGGTAATGCGGTTTTTCCGTCTGATGCGAGAGGAGACTGTTTCAAGATGGTCATATAAAAACGTTTGATGGTGGGATCTGGGACAATGGCTGGCAGTGAAGGGGCTGCTCGTGCTTGGTGGGTGTGTGGGAGGACAGTGGCGTCAAATTTAAAGCTGCTTTTGATCCGTTATAATGAATTTTCATAATGCTAGATATTTAGTGGTTTTCTTTTTTTAAATTCTTTTTTTCAGCTTTGAAATATAGCGTTTTAATGTTCTGCTATGTAACTGGGTATGTACAACAGTGATTAGCTTGGGGATTTCTTCAGATCTTTAGGGATGCCACAGTTTTTTTCCTTGATGATATAATAATATATAAGAGCCCATCTTGGATGCAGACTGTGGTAATTAGCTTGTTTTGGTATAAAGTTGTTCTAACAGTGCTTTGAAGCTATGCCAGCTGACAGAACCCTTCAACTCAGCTAGGGCCATGCGCGATGCTGAGAACTGCAGGTTACTTTTTATTGATGTTGGTCTCTAAAACTACGTATGGAAAATGTCACAGACAGCAGAGATCCAGCTGGATCCTGTGGGTGCAAAGACTATCAAGAAGCCCTGTGTAAACACTGCATTTTCGTAAAAATATTCCAGATCAGCCTTCTTCCACAAGGCAATATGAGTGAATAAGCTAGGCAACGATGGTCTAAATAAACGATAAAACTCATCGGTACGGTGAATGTGAGATGGATTAATACTTACCTAAATCAGACATTGATAGGCTCTGTTTTTATTTTCTTTTGACTACAACTGCTCCTGTGATGATCAAATAAGCTGAATTACCTCCAAAAGCATACATCTTTCAGAGGCTTTGAATGGTTACATGAAGTATATTTTTAAAGAAACCTAGAGGGATGCTACTCAGAAGATACTTTCCATAGAAAACAAAAAAATACACTGGAAAAGGCAGTGAAGAGGAGAGGTTGGGAGCCAAATCTAATGAAACAGTCCAAGAACAGGATTCCTGAATGATCAGATGCATTTGTCTGTATGCATGCTTCTAAGAGTCTTTCAGAAACGACTTCAAGATTTAAGTACTTTTTCTCGTAGTAATGCAAGTCTTTGCTAACACTTCAGCTGCATTTCCTTTATTTATTATTTGTAACATATGGCTTTCTTTACTGTGCATGCTTTCTCCTTGTAAGTAAATAACACCTCATAAGCATTTGAGATTATATCTTTAAATGAAAATATAATATCCTATGTTTGTCCTAACGAGCAAACAGCTATAGCACAACATATTATTTACCTCTCTGGGTTTGAGGAAACAAAGCTGCAAAAGAACTTTGATGTTCAACAGTGACTACAGCTGAATACAAGTAGTTTTGAAGACTTCTGCTTTCTTGTCTTTTATTGTGTGACTGCTTATCTTTGCTTACGTTGTATTTCTTCAGAAAAGTTTGACTTTAATAATCAGCATTCACCTCCTCAGAACATTGTAAAAGTACCTACCGACTCCTTCTCCCATCGTCGAGTCTAGAAGCTGTGTGACTTTTGGGCATCGCCATCAGCCACTAGCTGAACTGGTATGGAGATCTGCACCCAAATGCCAGTAAGATCACAATGAGAGATTGCTGTGCCAGTTCTTCATTATGTTTGACCACATCACAACGCCCAGTGAGGCTACAGCTTGCATGAGATCAGCTCATGGAGGAAAATCAGCTGCCATGGCAGACAAAAAGCATTCTCGGGGACAGAAGAAAGCATTCTGAAGAGTCTAAAGACAAGGTGTGGTGTCCTTGGTTAAAAGTACAAAGCTGTAATTGTCCAATTCCATCTGCAATTTAGGAGTGCTGTTGGATTTCAAAGTGCTTCTAAGCTTTCTTGCAATAGCACCCACTCGTCACTCTTCCCAGTACCTCAGATTGGCTTGAAGTCTTGGGTCATTTCACTCATTTTACCAAAATGTTCCCACAAATGGGCAGAGAGCTATGAACTCGTATTGTTCAATGTCTGCTGGGCATTTTTCAGTCAGGTCTAATAACAAGATTCCACCCCTGCTCTAAGCAGGCGGCTTCCCTCTAGACTTGTCCTTTCTTCCACCTACAAGTTTTATCTGAGGGGAAGCTGGACATTTTGTATGTTTGTTGGAATTCCTGGATGTCTGGAAACCCAGATGTGCGCACTGGGGTTTCAGTGTTTTCTGTCTGCTTTGGACCTCTTGTACCTTTCTGGCAGAGATGGGCTGTAGGTGTTACATCTGATGCATTTGGCGTGTCAGGTGTTTTGCACTTTTGCAGTCTGTGCTAGTGCGTTCTCAGTAGGTTGGGTACCTCCCAAACACTCTGGTGCTCTGAGGCAAATTATGCCTCAAAGAGATGAGGAAAGTGAGCTGCAGGTGCCTTGCTGTCTGTGACAAAAGGAGCGTTGGATACAGGTGAGGTGAAAATGAAGGATTTGAGTAGCTCCACAGACAGTGCTCTTCTGTCGTATACCTTTGTCTGTGGTCTTCTCTATCATCTCCAAGGGAATGATGAAACCTGCCACTGAATTCCTCCTGATTTCATCCTCTTCTCCTGCTCTTTCCTTGATGTCCTGTATTGGCCAGTGTGAGGAACAGGGTTAGGCTAAATTCACTGTTGGTCTGATCCAGCCTGACCCACTATGGTGGTTCTCTCCATCCTAAAGAGTGCAGTGAAAAATATAGCCTTTGCTCTTATGATGGAAGTCCTTGGTCTTTAGTATTATAACACTTGAAAGCTGGAAGGATTTGAGGTTCATTTGGGTTGGGTTTTTTGTTTTGTTTTTTCTTTAATGTGAACCTAACCCTGCAGAAACTAATGGGTGCAAATGGCCCCAGAGAGTAAAGAGGACTTGTGAGGACCGCTGTGGGGTGGGGGGAGCAGCAGGAGCAAGAACTTGCCTGGTGTGACAGGGCTGAGCACCAGCCACTGTCTATTTTGGGGATTCAGGTCTCAAAGTCTGCTCCTATAGGAGGTACTCTGCAATTATACAGTCTGGTGCCTTTGGGCTTCAGGAAAAAAATATGATTCTTTTGATACTTTTTTTGTTAGACTTTTCCTACTGCTCCCATCAGGCGAAACATATCCAGCTGCTGCTGGACAGGTGTTGCCATTCCAGCTTTCTCATCCCTGGTGCTTCAGTGGGGGCTTTCCCTGCCTTGCCCAGCCATGCGGGTTTCACACAGGGCTCCAGGGCTGTTTGTTGGCTCTTGATCTGCTTCACAGTGGAAAATTCTTCCACAAGCGTTACTTACAGGAAGCGAATGAACATCTCCTTTAAATGGTCTGGCTGCACCAGGAGGAAACAGGTAATTTTGTGAAGTATACTGTTTACCGGATAGCCAATGGACCATCTCCAAAATATATACTTAGCCCAAAGGAAGAAAAATATTTGAGGTGATTCAGTTTTATGTCAGTGCTTAAATATTACGTAGTTCATAGCTAATGAAAATGTGCATTTTTATGTGGGCTAAAACCATCCTATCCTGTACCAGGAAAATGGTTTTAAATTTAAGTAAAAAATCCCTGGTGTGTACAGCTTGCCAAGTTTTATTTTACTGCAACACTTTATAACTTCATTAGAATGGTTTGTGGTAGGGTTATGAAACAAAGGTAATGTCTCCCAGTGACACTGATATATTTTGTACTTGTTTTACTCAGTAATTCTAACGCAGCAGCCAGTGCAATGCTGGAGCAGGATCTCGGTTTTATGCAGGGCTGTTTTCTTGATGTCTTGATTTATAATTACAGTTTCTGCCCAGCGTCTCTTTGGTATTTTTGGTCCAACCTCAGGCTGAAGGGAAAGTGCTGCATTCCCTAACCCAAGAGACATGAGTAAGCGTGTCGACATGGATTCGGTGCAAGATTAGCGCTGCTTTGGCTTCGGATTATCTAGATCAGATGCTATCCTGTAATGTGATACTCATTCATTCAAATTCAAAACACTAATCTGGCAAAAACAAAATGCAGGCAAACAGTGTTTAATGAGGAACTAAGGCCAATTTTTTTTTGCCATGGCACGGATACTGCATGGTTGCCAGGGAAGGCAACGGCAAGTGAACCTGTGTATGTGAGTGAGCGCAGCACCGGGTTGTTGATGGTGCTTTCGGGGAAACTGCCTGTAAGCAGTACAGAAACGGCTCTAACATTCATTACGTGGGTGCTCATTGCTTCATACTGTTAAATAAGTATCTTCTTCTGATAAATGTCACATGTAAAAGAAAATAGCAAAAAAGCAGCACAAATCTCTAGGTATAGAGGCTGAGCTCCGTGAAAGTAAGCAGGACATTTTTGGCTCCTCTAAAGGTTAGTAGTTGGTGAAACACCCAAGAGTCATCCAAAGCTTCATGGTCAACACTTGAAACTGTGATAGAGCACAGAAAGGACGCTGCATGTGTCTGTGTCCCTAGATCAGCTCTGTCATCTCTCTCAGATTTGGCATTATCAGTTACGTAATTTCTTACGTTCCCAACAAGGAGATGTTTGCACAGTGGCTAAGAGCCTTAGTTTCCATCCAAAACCACTCATCAGTTTGGTAATTCCACCATCATCATCTTCATGTGATTCCAGCGCAATGTGGTTATGACTTTTACTTGAAAGTGCATTCAGGGCTACGGCAAACTCCTCTGAACTGTTTTGTTAAGCAAACTCCCATATCTCTAGACTTTGCTTAACAATTGCAAAATGTTTAGCCAGTTAATATTTATCCTATTGTTACTAAAACTCACAATTCAGTGTGTCTTACTTCAGAGAGCAGTATATATGTCAGTAGTAATTACAAGCTGTTCCTTGAGTTAGAGCCTCCCATGCTAAATTAAAAGCAACTGTGGCTTGAGCTAAATGACTAAAAGACATGTTTTCAAAGGCAGCCAACCCCTGAAAAGATGCAGTTACATCCGGTTCCTATCACCTATCCTTTTGGATGGGAACTTCATTCCTGATTTACTATGGGATCTTTGTGAGTCCCTGGCAATATCTACCCACCTTGAAAAAAATAAATACATTTAAAAAAAAAATTAAGTCCTGCTTGAAATCTCCCAGCTGATGACTGTTTCAGTCTAGCATCTTCTATGGATGACATGCAGAATGGCACAAACCACATCCTGTCTGGAGACTGCATCATTTCATGAACAGCAAAAAATCCCAGCAGTGATCAAGGAGAAAAACAGTTGTAGAGCTGTTCCACCAACTGTAGGTTTTGAGAATTTTTTAGCACTCTGAGTTAGGATGTCTCAAAGGGACAAGATTTGTGTGAAGTTGTCTGCGAGACAGTGTGAGTAAGACCCAGGACATGATACAAAGGAGGGAAAGGTGGTTTTAATCTGTCTGCCCTGGCTCTGGGTTGTAATGGTCTGTGTGCAAGAGCGCAGCCGGTGCCCACCTCCTTTCAACTCCTCGGGAGCTGTGCTGCCTCTTGTATCCTGGAAAGCGTCACAGCTACCTCCGTTGTTTTCCAGACTATGCACGGTGCCTGTGAGACGCTGGGAGACGTTAAAAAACTCCTTTTTGTGTTGGGCAGGTCTCCATCAGCCAGAATCGCTCGCTCAAAATGCAGCAGCTGGCTCTTGAGAGGGCTGCTAGGGGATCCAGTGCGCTGGATTGCCTGTGTGCCTTCAGCATAAAAGTGGCTGGAGGTCCTTGTCACAAAGTCACGTTTTCACAAGGACTTCTTTCCTAGTGTAGAAGGAGCAACTTTGATCCGGTTTGGAGTAAGTTGGCTGCTGGCAGGCTGGCCGGTAGAGGTGATTCAGTGCGGCCAGCCGCTGCCCGGGAAGCCATGCCCAACCATGCAGTTCCTGCGCCAAACAACTGGAAAAAATGACTTGCTTAATGGGATGCAAGCTCACGAGCTGAATCAGCGTCGGCAGGGTTTTTGTTGTTTCAACTGTTTCTTGTATTGAAAACTCCGCTCTGCAGCCATCTGTGAAGGCTGGCGGTGCACCAGTGGTGTCCAACCAGCGCTGATGGTCGGAGTTAACTGGGAAGGGCAAGCCCTGCCCCGGGGCAGCGAGGGGAGGTGGAGAGTGGCAGCTTAAACCTCAACCCCTTGCTCTGGGGCAGCTCAGCTGAGACGAGGGGCGGCATAGAGCCTGGCCAGCCGTGCACCTCCTCCCGCAAAGCACAAACCGTGCATTTTTGTGGAGAGCAGAGAGACAGCAAGAGGGTGGCAGCTGTGTCAACCCACACTGCATGCTTGGTCTATTAAGGTTTTGTCTGTCAAATGCACGCTGGCTCTGCTGCCTCCAAACTTTGTTGGCAGCCACAGCCACTGCTGCCCTTTGTTTGGTGTGAGCAACTGTGCTGGGGCTGTGCTTGCCGGGGGGCTTTCAGAACCCAGTGGCTTGCAAAGGGAAATGCTTTTCAAACCTCCTCTTCCCCTGCAATGTAGAAACAGACACTGAGATAAATGGGGATACAATCAGGAGGCACCCCTTCCACTTGCCTCCCTGAATTTCTGGCTGCCTTTGCCTTGCCTCCATGCAGTGAAACTGTACATTCGCATTACATAGCGGGGGACTGTGCAAGGGGACTGTCACGCCGCCTCAGATAATGAGCAGTTTAGCCAGTAAGACCCAAGCAAGTGATTCTCCTGCCGTGTTCAGCAGAGGTGCGGCTACAGCTGAAATTCTGGGTCTGAGTTTTGCATGCTGTAGGTGAAGAAAGTGGTGGATCACACTAGAGAAGAGCAGCAAAAATAATAGTGGCAAACCCCAGCAAAAGTAATAGCAGCGCTACTCCCCCTGTCCCCCGTAATCTGTATGTAACAACTGAAATAAGAGTTATCCAGCCTAAACAACAAAGAATTAAAGAGGGAGAGAACAGGCTTCAAGTGGGAAGTCAGGGACATACAAAAGGACCTGCTCCCCCGGTCTGTGGTGGATGGCACAAGAAGAAATGGGCCAAAGCTGCAGTGAATCGGGTTGGTGGGAGGCAGGAGGAGCCTGGGGCTGGACTCCTGCCTTTCTGCTGCAGGGAACACAATCTCCATGGTGTGTGCAAAGCGTTGGGTTCCCTTTCCTGAGAAATGGGGATAACGATGCTTCCCTCTTTCCGTGCACGCCTTTATCGTGAGGGCCCTATGGGAAAGAGCACTGCGCAAGTGTTGGGGGTGGAACCTGCAGGAGCAGTTCTGCAGCAGAAGAAATAATGGCTGGTTGCTTCTATGCCAGCAATCTGCTTGTTTCTGAACTACTCGAGTGCTGTAGAGGTGGAAGGGAGCCCAGCCAAGCGTTGCACTTGAGCAGCGGCTTGTGTTTACGGTGCAAGGCTGCTGGTGAGCATGTGCACACATGAGGAGCGTGTGTGTGTGTCCCCGAGCCGATGGCACTCCCCACACGCACAGCAGATGCTCCCTGCATGTACAGCCACACGAGCCTGGTGGAGAGCAAACGGAGAGCAGCCGGTGTTTTGTCTTGTGACTACATCAGCATGGCTGCTGGCATTTTCAGGTCTGTTTTAAAGCATGGCAGAGGGTTGGTGCTATATACAAGAAAAATTCAATTTTGCTGTCAGCAGGCTCCTGCACTGAGCTCGAGGCCACGAGAATTTACGCAGACAACATTCTCTTTTGCGAGTCTTGTGGGTGGCAGAAATAAGGCCCAAAGCAGGGATGTGGCTTGCCTTTTGTCTCCCAGAGCCTCCTCAACCATATGCGCAGACAACTTGATCAGCTCTTGAGACTCCATCGTGAGTCTCAAGATATACTTGGTGGCTTCACAAAGAGACAGTGGCTTGATGCGCAATATTTCAGGGAAGCCTAAGTATTCTTTTAAAGGGAGATGAGGAAGACAGGATGTTTCTAGTTCCTGTGCTGCAGAAAGAGACTTGAAAATGTGAAGAGCTGATAATCTCTTTTTCATGTTAAGCATAGGTTTTAAGTTCAGATCTGTGAAAAGTTTTGTACTGGTATTACAGCCTCTTGAAAAGCACCTAATTCAGAGTATTCCACTCCCAGGCATTGTGCAAGACTAACAAACAGCAAGGAAATTACTGCTAACAGAAGTAATTCTTTGTTTGGCTTGTCCGGCAAGCTGAAGAAGGTGCTTTAGGGGGCCTCGTAGGCTGGCTGTGGGGTAGAGAAGTGTGATGGGAGAAGGATGATGCTGGGGAGAGGCTGGGAGGGACAGAACTGCGACTCTAGGTTCCCTTGAAATCGCCACTGGTTTAGACAACCAGCAGCATGCCTGCAGCAAGGGTTGTCTGTGTGGGGCTCAGCGAGTCCCCACGAGGTGAGAGGCTGCTCGCGTACACGTTTGCTCTCTTTGTCTGTACCTGAGTGCTTGTGGTTGGCTTCAGCTGCCAGCAAAGCCCCTAAAGTCCTTTCCAGGTAGCCAGATTGAGTGCTTCTGCCGTTCTTTTCATGTGAGGATCTGAGCACCTCGGGTCTGAGGGAGCGCTGGCGTTTAAGCATTGTGCCAGTGCCTCCAGTTTGCACTTTTGCAGCATTTTATAAATAGCAGGAAATATGGTTGTTTTCAGTGTGCTTTTCTAAAAGCCTAATTACTCACCCTGCGGTGCAGCATCTTCTACAGTTAAGGCCGTCTATAATTTCTAGCCTTGACAGCCTTGACTGTGACCTGGCTGGAGTCAGACCTTGCTGAGCCCTGCAGAGCATCTTGGAAGGATGCTTCAGCACAGACCTGCTTCTGCTTGGATCCGATGCACGGAGCTGAAAACTCTCTGTGCAGATTGCTCATTGAAATGCAAACCTCATCCCAGTAAAGCTTCTGTCTGCCAGCATCCCCTTTGACAAACTGATAATCCATGATAATGGAGAATTTTATCTCCATTCTTAAACATCGTCAAGCATGATTATTAATGTCTTCCTATTGCACAATAAACAACACGGAGCCCTCAGGTTTACTGAAAGCGGGAGGCATGCAAGTTACATCTGCACTGTGGGCGAGCGGTGCATTTGCTGCTTCTGCAATCAGCCAATAAACCCCTCCAGGTTCCCGACGCCAGACTGTTGCTGCTAGCAGCTTATCTCCTTACTCAACAGCAGGGCAGACTCTCAGGGTGAAAAGCTGGGCCTGTTGAAATCAGTGGCAAAGTCCTGCTTGTTTTACTTGAGTCAGGATTTCTCACTCGATCTCTTTGTTTCTGAGTGGGCAGAAGAAAAAGTCCTTTCTGTTCTGGGTGCCTTTTTTGGAGCGCAGGCAGTGTAGATGTTCTGCTTTTGGTCGTGCAGAAGGCGTGCAAGGTGTTAAGAGGTCCTGCAGCCCCGGGTGAGCTGGGCTTGGGAAGGCAGGAGCTGGGGGACTGGGTCTGTGTCTGCCTGTGCCCCCCGTGCATGGTGTGTGGCTCACCAACCCGAATACAGTACCTGCTTTTCACCCCATCGGGATTGAAACACATCTCAACAACATACCCTGAAGAATTCTGGTTAACGTACAGGCCAGGAACTTCTCTTCTTGGATCCTTTGCTACCTTGTGTGGCCTCCTTTGATTAGGCAAACAGTTTGTTTAGTGCTGCTAGAATCAGGTTTGTAATTCTCTTTGCCAAACGGGAACTTCCCTACAGGCAGCCTCGACTTGTTCGCAGGTATGCATGCGGAGTACTACTCTTGCGTCTAAGGAAAGTACAAGGGCTTGTGCCACCTTCCCGGGGGCTGCAGCAGGCAGTGACACAGCTGAGAGGTCCACAACAGTCTGTGAGAAATCCAGTGGCTGCAACCTGGCCATATACATGTTTATGGCCAATTTCGAATCAGAAAAAAAGCCCTGGAATTAGCAGTTCAAAGATGATTTCTGACCACGTAAAGGTCAAATAGCCACCATGCTCCGATCTAATTGGGAACAGAAACTTGTATAACTCAACTCTGTTACTCATTGTGACGCACTAAGGGCACGGGCATTGCCAGGCGCTGTGGAAAGTACCTTGCTGCTTTCCAGAGGATACTCTGACCCGCCAACTGGCTGCCTCCGGCTTCTGTGAGCAGAGCACAGTCCTGCGACCCAGCTGCCCTGGAGGGCAAAGACCCTGTGCCTCGCCCCTCCGGCACTGCTGCAGAATTGGCTTTTCTTTCCTGGTTCCTGAAACCTGCCCTCATTTGCTGTCTAAAGAGCAATTACACAAGCCTTTATCTCATCTGCTATTTTTTGCCAAGGACCTCAACTGTACCTGGGTGTTTTTTGTTTGTTTTGTTTTTTTCTTCCCCTTTATCTTCTACATACTTTGATGCGCCTGGTCCCTTGTTCTTAGGACACCACCCTGATCACAGAGCACTTTACAGATAATTCTGGTTGTCTTGTGTCAAGACATTTCCTCTTTCTCTCTCTCTTTTTGTGGTGAATGTTGGTAGAGCTCGCTGAAATGCTGGCTGAACCTCTAGCCCAGTATGAGTTTTTGCTTTTGGAGAAATTCTTCTAGGATGTCTTTCTTTGTGCTCCAGAAGCGCCCATAAGAAAATCCTCCCAAGTAAGGTGGAGGTGGAAGGAATGCAGCTGTGAGTAACTGTGCTTGCAGGGATGTGGGGCTTGCTGGTTTTGACCTGAGTGCTGCCCCAGTGCCCACATGCCCGCGCTGCACCTCTGCAAAGCTGACGTGCACTTGAGTCACCGTTAAAACCTGCTTCTGGCACAGCCTTTGTCAAACTTGATCAAATAAGGGAAAAACAGAGGTAGAAGACAGAGGCTGGCTGCTCTGCAGGTGGGCTCTAGGCTGCCGCTGCAGACGTTTTCTGACAGCCATCTGCAGAGGGAGAATTTGGCAGCCCTGTTTACCAGTGCCACGGAAGGTGGTTCACGTTTTCCGTTTTTCATTTTCATGCCATTAAAATAAGCAACGCCCCTGTGGAGGTGACCCAGCGTGAAAAGGTGGCAGGAGGGTTCCCAGCTCTTCTCTCCATGCTGTGAGGGCCTGGTCTCTTCTCCCCTACCCAGCTACTGCTGGAGGCTGGGCAGAGATCCCTCCTTGCCAAGGGAATTGCACTCCGGAGCTAGGCTGGGCTGTGCATTCTCCACTGCGCTCCTGTGGGAGCAGGAGCTGCTCCCGTTGCCCCCTTCCCGCTGTCCCAGAGGGGTGGTGGGGTGCAGAAGAACCCCTCCAGCACCTTCAGACCTGCTGCTGCGAGGGACTGCAGGGATGGGGCTGCTTGGCCAGCTCTGCCCTTGCCCCTGCGCAGCCTCCTCCAGAGGAGCATGTGGAGACATAGCACCAGGCAGGGGCTCCAAACAGACTTGGTGCTCCCTCTCTGTGTGCATGGCCATAGGCTTTGCTCCATAGTCACTTGCAGTTGTTTAGTGAGCTTTCCCTGAGCCCTCTCCCCTTCTCAAGTGTGCCGATGACACCAAGCTATGTGGAGCGGTTGTGCACTGTAGGGAAGGGATGCCATCCAGGAGGACCTGGACAGGCTTGAGAGGTGGACCCGTGCCAACCTCATGAAGTTCAACCAGACCAAGTGCAAGGTCCTGCAGCTGGGTCGGGGCAATCCCATGCACAAACACAGGCTGGGAGGAGAATGGATGGAGAACAGCCATGAGGAGAAGGACTTGAGGGTGTTGGTGGATGAGAAGCTCAACACAAGCCGGCAATGTGCGCTGACAGCCCAGAAAGCCAACCACATCCTGGGCTGCATCCCCAGCAGTGTGGCCAGCAGGGCAAGGGAGGCAATTCTGCCCCTCTGCTTCGCTCGGGGAAGACCCCCCTGCAGTGCTGCCTCCAGCTCTGGGGGCACCAACACAAGAAGGAAATGGACCTGTTGGAGCGGGTCCAGAGGAGGCCACAAAGATGATCCGAGGGCTGGAGCCCCTCTGCTGTGAGGACAGGCTGAGAGAGCTGGGGTTGTTCAGCCTGGAGAAGGCTCCAAGGAGCCCTAAAGGGGCTTCAGAAAAGCTGGGGAGGGACTCTTCATCAGAGAGTGCAGCGTTAGGACAAGGGGTGATGGTTTTAAACTGAAAGAGGGGAGATTTAGCTTAGCTAATAGGAATATTAGGATATTCTTTACTGTGAGGGCGGTGAGACACTGGCCCAGGTTGCCCAGAGAAGTTGTGGAGGCCCCATCCCTGGAGGTGTTCAAGGCCAGGCTGGATGTGGCTTGGAGCAATCTGGTCTAGTGGGAGGTGTCCCTGCCTGTGGCGGAGGGGCTGGAACTAGATGATCTTTAAGGTCCCGTCCAAGTTTCACCATTCTATGACTCTCAAAACACCCAGCCATGTCCCCAGCCTCTGTGCTGTCAGGTTCATGTTTTACCCAGCACTGTTCACTTGCATGCCAGCTCTGCTTATCATCTTAGTGGCCTGGCTTTTTGTGATATAAAAATGTTCCATCTTGATGTTTCATCAGACACTTCCCCTTCACTGAAAGCCAGTGCTGCTTCAAGAATTGGATGGTCTGTGTATTTGCCTTCCAGACATGGTGGTGGAACAAAAGCGACTGTGAACATTGACAGAGTGGCAGTGCTAGAAATAAAGGGTCGCCTCCTTAGGGTCTTCTTTTGGCCCACAATAACAGGATGCAAACAGCCTTGCAGTCCTCGCCTCGTGCCGTGGTTTGGATCTGAGCCCTGTGCCATGCTCAGCTGCCATGGCAGAGTTTGGTGACTGGATGGTAACATCTGGGATCCCAGGATATACAGGGGGAAAAGACCTGAAAACAAGCTCAGTTGAAGGCTTCATTTTGATACCTTTTTTTCTTTTTTTTATTAGCAAAACTGATACTGGAATCTCTGGGACACACCAGCTCTCAGTCACTTGTGGCTTGATGCAGTTCACACAAACTCACCTGGTCTTTGACTGCAACTGAAGCTTCTTTGTGCTCCCAGCAGTGACTGCACCCCTCGGTATTCCCAGCAATGTGCGCCTACCAGGTAAGAAACCCAAGTAATCATTAGATCATAGGAAAATCTTTGAGGTGTTTCATTTTGGTGGGAACCATGGTGAAGTATGCTTGCCCCGTCCTTTCATCTCTCACAATGGCAGTGTTAAGCTGCTATCTGTCTGCAGGAGCAGGGCTGGACTAGAAAGACAGTTTCTGTTGCTCCTCACTCAGCCGCAGGCATTGGCGTTGAGCAACCCTGGGCACACCTTCCTCCCCCCCAGCCCCAACATACTGCCTGCACACGTGCTGGTGCCCAGCTGCAGCAGAGCTCCGCCACCGGCGCCGTGGTGCCACCGGCCCCTGGCAAAAGCAGGAGCAGCAGCGCCGAGCCCCTGCCTGGCTTTCAGAGCTGAGGATGTAAATCCAGCAGCTGCTCCAGCGCGAAGGCGAGCAAACCCTTATCTCTGGGGCTGGACCCAATCCCAAGTGTCTGCTGTGGGCATGCTAGGCATGGCGTTAGCTGGAAGCGGGAGCTCCTTTTGCAGAGAAATATGTGTTCGTGTGTGTCTGTGGGCACTTGCATGCCCAAGACACTAAATTGCTTCCTTTATATTTGGATTACCACCTATTTTCATGCATTTAAACATTGCCAGCTGCGTTAATGATGGCTGCAGCACATCAACTGCTTCTGTTCTCTCCCAGACTTGTTATTTTTCCCACTGGTTGTTCTGTCTATTTCATGAGAGTGCTATAGTGCAGTTTCTTTCACACACAGAGTCTCAGGTAGGAAATTGTAGTGTAGGCTATGTACTTCAAGAACTACATAATTGGGACTGGCAGGATCCTGGGTTTGTTAGAGCAGAGAGAGACCTCATAGCTGGGATCAGCTAGCTACAGAGGCTGAGGCAGACTGGGGGAAAAAAAAAAAGAAAAAAAAAAAGAGCATTTTATCATCTTTTAAAAGATTTTTAAAAACATATGCCTCCTCTCCAGTACTCCAGATTATTGAGCTTTATCAGTTTTACTGCAAACTACAAATGCTTTTTGTGCAATGACAGCTCTTTAATTAGAACTTGGAAGCAATAGCATCTGCTGATTATAGCATGGTCCAGCATGTTCATATTCCTCAGTTTTATTTCCAGTTCTGCAACTAAATTGTTGCATGCCTCAAGGCAAGTGACTTCACCTCTTAGTGTCTTTACTGCCACAAACAGGATTAAAACCTCTGCTGGAGATCCGGGGACAGAACCTGCTCAAATGACACGGTCTTGGGTTACTTTTCCACCCTGTGCATGTTAGGGAACCCACGTATCAGTCCAGTGGATGAGGTTCTGGGATTTGCCTTGTCCAGGCATACCCTGTGAGGTACTCCAGGTTTGAACAATGGAAATTTTATAGGCTTCAATTAACCAGCTGGGCAAGAAACAACAGCTTCACAGTAATGAGTCCTCACTTGCATGGAATGCTATTCAGTGTCTGATCTCTCCTCACCGAAGAAAGATATTAAAATCTGTTGATCCAGAGTGCGTTTCTAGAGTGATGAAAAAGGGGGAAAACCCTTCTCAGTTTGAAGCGATCCTCAGTTTTGTTAGCAAAAGGGCTTGTTTCCCAAGAGGGATATTATATACTAGCGGTTATGGAAAAAATGAAGCGACTCAGTTCAGAGAGAGACAGCATGGCTAATTCTGCTGTCTGCAATCTTCCCCCCCCACCCCAGTGGGGATACTGGTGTCGACGAAGGAAGATGACAGCAGTTGCTCTCTCTTTAAACTCTTCATTTTGGAATTGCCAGTTTGAACAATGGGAATAGAATATTTATCCTTACAGACAAAGGTAGCAGAGTGCGGTGCAGTTCCAAACAATGTCACTGCAGTCCCGTTCATTAGGGATTTCAAATGCAGGCAATGAAAGATTGTTTTAAAGTAGCCCCAGTCACTAGATCAAACTGGGTCAAAGTCAGAAGGGAAGTATGCAAGGAAACAGAGGTCAGATCAGTACTGAGAAGTGGCTGAAAGGACAGTAAATTAGCGTTAAGTATGCTTACGGGCAAGCAGTGGTGTAAATCACAACAAACAAGTTGCAATTTTTTTCTAGTTTTACTTAAAAATGTTCCCAAAATCTGTGAGTACAGCATCACAGAACACCTGATATTTTGTAATGCTGCAAATGCTGACCTTAAAAGACACCAGAAATCTCACTGGGAGTTTTATCCATTTGCAGTGAAAATATGAGGTCTTTAATAGTAAGAATGTTTCAATAACTTTCTGGGATTTTTTTCCACTTTGGCACAGCTGTTCCCTGACAGATTGCAAAAGAGAGGAATTCAGTAGTAACAGCGTGATCCTGCAGTATGCTAAAGCCTTTCTGCCAAGGGCCGTGTGCCCTCAGCCCCTACCCAGAGCAGCTCAGCATCTCACAGGATTACTCAGCTTTTTGCAATGTGGAGCCTTTCTTACCCACTTGGCCTTGCCACTGACTTTTCTATTTCTCTTTCTGTGGAAGTGAGCCAAAACTGGTGCCATTCTCTGAAGGGACTCATTAGCCTTTCTGTCTAGGAAAGGGCTCGGTGTTGTCATAGGAAAGCTGCGGAGAGATGATACGACTCAAAAATTTGTGCCTGAATATTTCCCTCTTAGAAAAGCAGCATCTCGACTCTACATTTAGTAACAGTGGCAGCAGAACTGAATTGTTTATTACATTGTATTAAGGTTATGTAGAGGAAATGTCAAGGGAAATGCCTTCCTCCCCCTGTTTCTAAAACTAAGTATAGACTCAAAATGGGTGTTTATTCTGATAGAATTTAACAGTTTGGGAAGGAGTGGTTCTTTTGGTTGATTAAACAGGAAAAAAAAAAATTGTATCCTTGCTACGGCTGGCATGATCAACGTTAACTAAACCCCTCATTCAGACATAAAATACCCACTATTGCATAAACAGTGCCTGGGCTTTACCCATACAGCACTAATAGAGTCAATGGTAAAGTTCTTGCCAGCCTCAGCAGGCCAAAGGGGTTTCACGCTGTTCTGGCCCTTCCTGGTATTTGCTGCCTCACAGATCAGTGTATTGCAGAATCCTCTGTTGTTGCAAAGAAGGCAGAAAACACATTTTCCCTCTTTTTGCCCTGGCCTTTCCTTGTCAGAACAAGGGAGAAGAGCAGGAGGTTGAAGCAAAGCACATGTGAGCAGGGCAGGGTGGTATTTGGTTACTTTGGAGGCAGCTTAGCTGGGGCGACGTGCTCGCCAGTTTTAATACCGCTGTGGTAGCCTATGTAAGAGGAAGACATCCCCGCTTCCCACCAAGCACCCCCAGGCCCTGCCCTGTGCAAGGTGATGCTTTCCCCAGAAACAGCCCCAAACTGCTGCACTGGGCTGGAGCTGGGAATGGCCGTTTTGCTCTTTACCCGGTGCAGCACCCAGAAATCCCACCTCCTCGCAGCACAGCATGTTGATGGCTGCTTTGGCACTGATACCAAATTCCTGAGCGCAGCCAAGGGGAGAGCATAAAGCCAACACCTTCCCTGCCTAGTTTTGGAAGTCCCATATCTTACGCTGTGAGGGCCCCTAGAAGAGCCTATGCTGCAGGCAGAAAGGATGGCCAGACCACCACGGGTGAAGTGTTTGAGTCCCTTGCCAAGGACACAGGAGCCTGTGTTGTTTCTGTTCCCAGGGCGTAATCAGACAGGACACCTCCAGTCAGCTGCGGCAGGGAGTTTAAACTGATCAGGGTGGTACTTTTCAGCTGCTGGAATGGTAAATATTTTTTTAAATTGCTCCAACTTGATTGCATGAAATCATCTGCTCTTCAAGGAGAAAATGCAAAGAAGTATGTTTTAACACTGAGGTCAACCTCTTCTAATTACTCCTCTAGGTCTACTTTGCAAATTTCCTATTTGACCGGTGTTGAAACTCAGGCGAGCATTTATCCGAATGGAGGCTGCTTTAGCTGTCCTTCACTAACCTCTTGGTCATTAACTCTAGAAATTAATGTAGGGTTTCAGCTCGTACATATATTAAAAATAGATATATAAAGCCACATTGGATTACAGTCCACTGAAGTAGATGGGTAACTAAGTGCATCATATCCTACACTTCTCTCATTCCTGCAATGATTTTTTTAAAACATAAAGCCATGTGTAAGTAACTTCAAATGTAAGCCTTGCTTTGGTTGGTTTGGTTTCTTTTTTTTTTTTTTCTTTCCTTTTCTTAATAAAATGCTTTTCAAAGCTGAACTGTGAGGCCTGGCTTTGCAGCTGTTGGTCTGGCAGGACACGGCGTCGCGCTGGTTCGGCAGGTGTGGGACTGGGAGCAGCCGGCCCTGGCTCGGGTGCTCCCGAGGACCTGCTGTCCTCACTGCCGGGTTCCTGCTCCCCTGGCACTCCTTTCCTGCCTCCGACAAGCAGAGCTTGTTCCTTCCCTCCTCCCAACAGCAGTGTGACCTTGCATGTTTATTTGGAAAAGCCGTCTGCAAAACTATTTAGGGTTGTTCTCTATTGTAAGGGGAAAAATTAAAATCAAGTGAACAGTCGCTTCTTTGGAAAAAAAACCAAAACAAGTGATTTTGCTTTGTGTAGCAGGGTACACTGGCTTCTGCTTCTGCAAAGGATAATGGCTACAGGTTTTTTCTGTAAAAGTGACTTATGCCTTAAATTTGTCCCACAAGTCCCTAAGGCCAGGCCTACATTAGAAACTTATGATAATAAGGAAATGTTGCTTAAAGAAAAGATTTCTTTTATGCCATTTCTGTATCATTAAAACACCATTGTAGGTGTATAATTAAATCAACATGATTTTTTTTTTCCTGTTTAGATTATTTTACTTACTGAACTGGGAGATGCTCTGTCAGCAAAAGTACCCTTACTTGGAAAGTTTGTCATTTTTACTGCATTGAGACAATCCGGTTTTAGAGACAGGGCTGGTATGTCGAGGCTTTTTTTAATCTAGACTGTCTTCAGACCAGAGATTTAAGAGTATTTTGGGTAGCAGGTAGTTACCAAGCTGCCTTTAGCAGCCTGACTCCTGGGGACGAAAGCCCATTGACTGTCAATGTCATTTCTGACAAGGTGACCGCCTGTTTGTACCACCCAGCAGTGCTGGTCTTGCTGACAAAAAATGAATTCTGTTAGAGACGGGATATGTAGTCTTTCCTGCAGATATATCAACATCAGAAGCATTGGGAAAAAAGATATATTTCACTTACATGTACTGCTTAAATGAATAGCATAACTGAGGTATCAAAGCAACTTTTGAGTGGAGAATCTGAGTACTCCTTTGATTCTGATTCAGCAGACTGTTTAAGCATATGCTTATCTCTGCTATAGATCTGCCTGGTTAAAAAATAAAAGAGAGAACTGAAGTGCAGTAGCCAAATTTCCAATGCTGATTTAAGGCTTTTCTTCCCTCTGTGGTTTCCATCTGTCTGTGGTTTATAGGGGGTGGGGGGGGGAGCAGAGAGCAGCTTCTGGCTGGTCTGGCAGCCCTGAACAGTGGCAGAATGGCCTTTTATCCAGGGAGGAGAGCAGCAGATTTAACGCACGGGAGGGAGGAGTTGTTCCCACATTCTCCTAGGCTTGCAATGGCGTTTGTCAAGCCACAGTCCTGCTCAGGGAGCCAGGGGAGCTATTCCTGACATCGGGCATCCCATCCAAGAGTGGTATTGTGTCCTGCATTTTTAGCATTGCTGAGTTGATAACAGATAAGGAGAATAGGCTGCTAAAAAGAGTAAGTGAAGTAGGCTCCCAGCTTGGATTACAACAGAGAGGGAAGGCACAAGGTCATGGCTGGAACATGGGCAGACCATGGGGAGTCCAACCCACAGAGCGGCCACAAAGCCAGGGGAGCAGAAAGCTCATCAAGCGCCCATGCAAGCGCTGGAAAGGTTTGCTGCCCTCATTCCCAGTGGGCAGCAAACAGATGTGGTCATTAAGGCAAACGACCTCATCATCACGTACAGGTATTTATGTTCAGAAACGCTGACAGCTCAGGAACGGGTTTGGTGGTTCAAGCGATAGATATGGAGAGCTGCTGGGCTGTACCCAGCATGGTCTGCTGCTGGGACAAGCAGGGCTGGGCTCCTGACCTGCCCGTTCTCTCCCTGCCTTAGTCCTTCCCCCATGAGCCTCCAGCTACTGTTTTCCTCACCGGCCTGAAACCCTGTGCTCTGCCTACGAGAGATTTGAATTTTGAGCAAACGTGGGCTAAGGTAGTTATTTTAGGTGGAGATTCTGTAAAAGCTTTTTACTTTGAGTTTTGGGTGGAAACCTGCACTCAAAGGGAGGTTCGCGTACTGCAAAAGAACCAGGCAGGAAGCATTCACACAAACTTCTGAAAGTTGAAGTTTCAGATTTGTTCAGCCCCAGAACACCTTCTTTTTGGTTCCCAGGGTGCTGGGGTGTAAAAGTGTCTGTCAGCGAGAATGGAGGCAGTGTGCATCCTTCTGCTTCTATCCCTTCTCCCTCTCCAGCCTTATCTCCAGGAGATTTTATTGGAGGGGCTTCTGGCCAGCATCTGACTGGATCGTTCTGCCAGCAAGGGCACCCTAACCTTGTCCGCTGTGCATGGCAGTGAGACCCCACAGCACAGGCTGCCTGGTAATGCATTGACTGTCGGCCCTTGCAGAGTGGCCCTGGCTGAGGAGATGGGGTAGATGGGACCTGCTGCTCAGCCTCTGGAGGGGTGGTGGAGGAGAGAGGCAGGGCAGAGTGGAGGTCATCCCACCGGGGGGTACAAATTTGAGGGCCTGCTAAAGCCAAGGGGAATTGCGTGGCTGGGTGCTTTAATGGCAAAAAGGGTAGGAGCCTGGGATTTGAGTCCCAAACTTTCTTCTGATTGTGGAAGCTGTGAACAGTAAAGGTGGGCCTCTGAGAAACATGGGAACAGTCGACCCTCCTTAGCAGGGATGGCAATATAGAGTGGTAGCCCAGGCTGCAGCTGTCCTGCTGCTTATCTGTATGGCCCTACAGACTTTTTGGCCCTTTTGGGGCCAAATAGGGCCTGATATGTATGGGCCATTGAATATAATGGTTGAACCTTAGAGACTCTTCACCTCCTTCTCTGGCTGTGGGCGTGTTGCTGGTTCCCAGGTAGATACTTGTCCTGCTGTGTGGGTAGTATCTGGGCTCCTATCAAGCCTAGATTTTGAGAGGGCTGTATATCAATGAGATCAATCTTTATTTAAAAGCTAATCCACTGGCAGGTCAAAGATGCAGTTTTCTTTCCCTTCCCTTGTCCCATAGTCCTAGTTGGATGCCTTGGCTGCATGTTGAAGGATTGCCCCATGTTGTGAGGTTGTGGCTGTCGCCTTTATGCTATGACAAGTTCAGTATCTTTTGCAAATGCCTGGGCTGAAGTTTGTGAGTAGGGAAAGAAGGGACCCAAGTGCCGGTGGTGGGCTCCCAGCCCTCCCTTCCTTTCCAGCCCCAAGGGAGAATCCCTACAGGTCTCAGGACGCAGTGCGGCATCTGAATTCATATAATAGCTCTGTCCTGTAACAGGTTAAATGAAGAGCCAACTATTACGACTACAGAATGTTGGGGGAGCCTGTCTGATCTGAGATCCAAATGTGTGGTGTGTTTCTAACTATGTGTCCATCCCTGAAGCCACCCCCTCTCCAAATATACAAATGGAGTACCTAGAAGAAAGGAGCTCTGTGACTTCCCAAGCTGAGGACAGACACTGCTCCATTTGTCTTCCTCCAGCGTGCTCTCTGTGCTGGAGCTGGAAGTCATTAACTGACGTGTTTCCACCTACTCTGGATTCTGATATAAGCTTATTATGGCAGAGTTTCCACTGTGGATCTGTGCAGTGCTGGTTTTGCTGCTGCTCTGATGAAAGAATAGCTGTTTGGCAGCTTAAACACTACCTCCCCACTTCCAGTACGCCCTTGTGACCCTCTCAGAAGATATGGGCTTAATAAGGCAGGATTGTAGGTATTTACGGTCCCACCTGTGCAGTGGGAAGGAATTGTGTGCCTGTTTAAATGAGAAGCTGTCTGGGATACAGGAAATCTGCTCCAGAACAGGCAGCACCGGAAGGCCCTGGCAGTATATATGAGCCATATGTAACCTGGAGCATTATTAAGTACATTTCTTGTCCCAAGGGACAAAATGAGGAAATGAGCAGCATGCATTGTTGCAATCAGTGAGACTTTGTCTGAGCAAGTGGGGTAGGACTCAAGATGTTGACTAACCTTCTGATGAAAGCAAGGATTAAACTGAAAAAGCGTAGTGCTGCACCAACTCTGCCTGTAGGGAACTCAGTAGACGGGGACAAAAGGTTTTAAAAGTAGGGTATCAAAAGCAAATCTGTGACTAGGTGGTCCTGGAGAGATTTAACTGAGGGATATCTAAACTGTTTATCCTTTCCCAGGGGTAAGGAGATCCATGAATAAACCGATGTGTGCTTTGATTGACAGTTAATGGCTGCATTCAGTTCTGTCCCTTATCTCACCATGAGAAATGGTTATTGAACAAAGCCCTGTCCAGCCTGGGTGTATAAACGTATTAAACAGTTTCTATTTGAACCTGATGTGCTGATATTGCATTCTGTAAATATACAGATACACGCCACTAGTGATAGCATGTAGTTTAAAAAGGAAAAAATACCGCATTATTCTGGCTATTGTAATGATCACTGAGGGTGGGTATGGTTTCCCTGAGAATAGCTGCTATTTCAATTTACTGTATAAAGGATTTTGTGGCACTTTAAGTTACCTGATCCTCACGCAGCACACAACCTCTGCTGAATTTTTTCCCTTCCTTCTTTCCCTTTCCTCTTTCCCCGTTCCCTCTCCCTGTAACAGTTGTTCTAGAGTTTGAGCTCCTGAGAGAGGTTTTGCTCCCTTCTTCACCAGCTTTAGGCACTGCTCATTTACAGGGTCTATGCTGAGCCAGCTACAGTGAGGATGTGGCAGGAATATTTCCATGCTTGGGGTGGTGGATCTGTTGTGGATGTTATGCTTCTAGCCTCTGAATATACACATCTAAACCTCTTGGTCAGTGGGCAGCAGGGTGAGTTCCTCCTTACAGATTTACTTCTCGTGGCTGGGCATGTACAGCAGGCACTGACACCATCTCTTATGTGCAAACCCCTATCTTCACAGAACGCATAGGACTGTGTAAGGATGGTCGTGTCTATGCTGCCCTGTTTCAGCTTCGCCCCGGCCGTGACCTTAAGACTAAATGTTTTCCCGTCCGAGTTGCTGAGATGATGCTGTGGGCCAAGGAGGGGCTGTAAGGGAGGCTGAGCAGGTGACACAGGTAGAGCATAGACCTGCTTTTCTCAAGCAATATCTCAGCCTGCTTTAGCATCTCTGTTGAAAGTATGGGAGCTGCCAGTGCTGAAGGCAAAATAATGTGAGTTCAGCCGCCAGCTCTGGAGGGAGATGCCAGCTATCCCATAGACAGCCCCACTGATCGCTCCTTCACGTTGCGCTGGCAGAAGGCTGAGAAGGCCAGCACCCAGCAGGCAGAGCAGTCCACACCAGCGGCAGTGCCGAGGACCGGGTGCGGAATCCGCAGCATTGCCAGCCTCGGTGGTGGGCACTCCAGGCTGAGGTACCTGGCCTGGCAGCAGCAGCTCTTATAAGTGGAGGTGCTAATTGGATGTTGAGACAGCTGAGGGCTGCACGGCTTTTTCTTTGGGTTTCTTCTGCTGAGCCTTGCAGATTGGTACTGGACACCTCTTAATGAGCATGCAAATGAGCAGCCCAAAACCTGAGTATCACATCCAGAATGTATGGACGACCATACAGACCAGCTGTATGGGGACAGCTTAGGGCACTTTGTTACCTTCTTCCCCTCAGAGCTTGGCCCAGGGCCCCTGGGAGCATGAGCTTCAAAGAGGCGCCGGGGCACAGGGGGGAGAGAGGGACCTGCCCGTGCCGGACTTGGCCAGCTCTGGTGGAAGCGTGGGGCCCTCCAGGGAGCTGTGGACTCTGAGCTGTGCGAGCTTGTTCCCGTAGATTGACCCAATCTCTCTTCAGCTGCCCCGGTTGTGCCGTGACTGGTGTGTGCAGCTTGCAGGCAGAGGGCTGGCTTCTGAGTAAGAGTGGGGGTTTTTGTTTGTTGGTTTTGGCTTTTTGTCTTTCTCCTGGTTCAGCACTGTCAAGCCTGGGCCAGCTAGCAGGGCTGCAGCAGCCTTTCTGCAGCAGGCTGTGCCATCTACTTGCACTGAAGGAAAAGTGGGGTTTGTTTTGGTTTGCTTTTTAATGAAAAGAAAAATCTTTCCTTTTATTTTTTTTTTTCTGGATCAGTGCTCTTTCCAAGAACATTAAACTGGCTTATTTTTCCTTACCCAGTCCTTTCCACAAAACACTCTACTATACTTGTCTCTCTTAACAACTTCTCTTGCTCGAGTGAAGCATCCTAATTACAAAACAGTCCTGGGCTGCTGGTGGGGGCTTGACGAAGCCCGTGCAGCCCTCTGAGATGGATGCCCCTACAGCTGTGCAGGGCAGTGCCGCGGGTGTGAAGCCCCTCTGGAGACAAGGCAGGAGGGGAGATGTGGTGCTCTGCTTGGTTTGTACCCCAAGAGCAGGGGCCTGAACAAGGCTGCCTTTTCTGGGATTGCTGGCAAGAGTGAGTAGCATGGCGTGGGCTTGTCAGCGCAGCCAGGCTGCATATTGTGACAGGTGGAGGAGAGAGAATGGTGGATGTGGAGAAGTGTGGGTGTAGAGAAACTACTCAGTGGAGGGGTGAGGTTAGAAGGAGTGGATAGGGAAGAGCCAGAGGCGTAGGTGTCAATTAGGATACGGGTGAGGTGGATCCTGCCCATGTGCCTCCCCTGGCATCATGCATGACCTTCTTCTGGACAAACCCTCTGTGATGGGGTTGTTGGAGTGAGGAGGGGCCTCCCAGAGCATCTCACCCTCTGAAACCCTCAGGAATTTATCAGAAGGTCCTGGAGCTCTATGGAATGACAGCCCTGGTGTCTCCAGTTGTCAGGGTTCCTGCCCAGCAGCAATGGGTACAGATTTGTGCCCTGTCTCGCTGCAGGCACAACTGAAGGTGTAATGGCATACAAATATGTGCCACCAATGTTACTCAGCCTCAGAGACTTCTGAGGTGACACTGGTGCTACTGGACTTGCTGGTGCTGCCCAACCGTGCTACCAGCTGCTGGGCATGGTTCTGTCTGGGGAGCTTTGGCAGGGACAGATACTGTGTCATGGCAGGTGGTGCCCCCTGTGGTGCCATAGCCATCTGGTTCTGAATCATAGAATCATAGAATCATAGAATGGTTAGAGTTGGAAGGGACCTTAAAGATCATCAAGTTCCAACCCCCCTGCCATGGGCAGGGACACCTCTGACTACAGCAGGTTGCTCAAAGCCCCATCCAGCCTGGCCTTAAACACTTCCAGGGATGGGGCCTCCACAACTTCCCTGGGCAACCTGTTCCAGTGCCTCACCACCCTCACAGTAAAGAACTTCTTCCTAATATCTAATCTAAATCTCCCCTCTTCCAATTTAAAACCATTACCCCTTGTCCTATCACTAGACTTCCTGACAAAGAGTCCCTCTCCAGCTCTCCTGTAGGCTCCCTTCAGATACTGAAAGGCTGCTATCAGGTCTCCCCGGAGCCTTCTCTTCTCCAGGCTGAACAGCCCCAGCTCTCTCAGCCTGTCCTCATAGGAGAGGTGCTCCATCCCTCTAATCATCTTAGTGGCCCTTCGCTGGACCTGTTCCAACAGTTCCATGTCCTTTCTATGTTGAGGACTCCAGAGCTGGACACAGTACTCCAGGTGGGGTCTCACAAGCGCAGAGTAGAGGGGGAGAATCACCTCCCGTGCCCTGCTGGCCACGCTTCTTTTGATGCAACCCAGGATACGGTTGGCTTTCTGGGCTGCCAGCGCGCACTGCCGGCTCATGTTGAGCTTCTCATCCATGAGCACTCCCAAGTCCTTCTCCTCAGGGCTGCTCTCCAGCCATTCTCTGCCCAGCCTGTATTTATGCCTGGGATTGCCACGTCCCAGGTGTAGGACTCTGCACTTGGCTTGGTTGAACTTCATGCCATTTACATTAGCCCACCTCTCAAGCCTGTCCAGGTCCCTCTGGATGGCATCCCTTCCCTCCAGTGTGTCAACCGCGCCACCGAGCTTGGTGTCATCGGCAAACTTGCTGAGGGTGCACTCGATCCCACTGTCCATGTCTCCAACAAAGATGTTAAAATAGCACTGGTCCCAGTACTGACCCTTGCGGGACACCACTCGTCACTGGCTGCCATGTGGACATTGACCCATTAACCACAAAAGTGGTTATCTGAAGTGGTCATCTGCCCTTGCTCTCCTTGGCAGAGTATTTCTCCTCTTCTTCCCCAGCCCTTGGAGCCACAGCTTTTCCAAGTGTGCTGGAGAAAGAAGCTCCCTAGGTGATGGCAGGCAGGGCTCCTTACGTCAGACAGCACCGCTGCCTGGCTGGGGGGGCACATGTGTGTTGGGGACACCAAGCATCCTTGGATGAGGAACAGGTGGTCCTGGCATTATCTGCCCCCTCTCACTGTATGTGGTGCCCAGTAGAGACAAGGTAATAATGAAAGTTGCTTTTTCCCCATCTGCTTCTTTAAATGTTGGTGCCATGTAACTCAATCCCAAACCTCAGGGAGGTGCACTGAAAATTCAGGAGTCCACAGCGAGGTCACTCATGGGTCACAAAGCAGCAAAACACTGTCTCTGCCACCACGGGGCAGGGAAGGAGGTTAATGTTTCACGGTGTAGTTAGCTGAGTGGAGTAGCTCTGTCAGTGTTTCACTTGATAGAAATTATTTATTGACAAGGAGGGTTTCCAGACTGTCCCAAGGAAAATACTTTGGGAAACTGTTGGGATTTCTTCCAAGCTAAGAGGAGCTATTTGGATCATGAGTTGAAAACTGACCCAGGGATGCACACTCCCGTCAATCAGTTACGTTTAGGAAAGGAAAGATTAAAAAACTCTTGAGGCAGGGCCAAGCACTTAAAAGGCAGAAGTTTTTGCATTTATTCCAGTGGTAAAATGCCAAGCCTTGTGATGTCCTGGACCAAGTGTAGAGAAATGAAAAATATGAGTAGGCCAAATACTGAGATCCTCATTACAGAAAAGGGCCACTTGAGAGTACCTACGATCTGGCCTCTCATCGGGGAGACGCAATAATTGAGGAAGCTCTCATTGCAGTCCTCAGCCATATCCTTGTGCTCAGCATCCTCAGCAGCCTTCTTTTTCCTCATCTGACAGCTTTCTTTTTGTTCCTATTCCAATTAAAAAAAAAAAAAAAAAGAAGAGATGAAACTACCTGCTCTATTTTTAATCCTATTTGTCTGTAGATAAACTGCATGTTAGATGATTCATAGATCTTTATCACTTCATAAAGTTTAGACTATAAAAAGCCTACCCCTCTTTTTTCTTTAATGATAAACAACCATGTAAGCCTTGCTGCTGTTACTTGAAATTTAAGTTAGACACAGCACTTCTGAGAGCATTTGTTAGTTCCTCAGGGCGGCCATGTGGCCTTTGCAGAGGCAGACGGGGGTTTGTCCGCTTGTGTGGCCTTCAGGAAGCACGACTGCCCCGTTTCATCCAGGAAGACCAAGCTATGGAGCCCATCTGGTTAAGGAAAAGTCGGGCAGGGGCACAGCAGTCTGCATGTGGTGGTCGTAACTTTAAACCCTAGTGCTGCTAATTAAATTAGAATTTGCATGTGATGAGGGTTTGGGGGTTTTGGCACCAGTGAGGCTCTTCACACTGACCCCACTGTTCCTAGGGCAAGTGCGGCGGCCAGCCTTGCAGTGGTTCTATGTCCATGAGTTGTTCAGTGACTGTGGTAGGGGCCTGATGCTTGGTGATAAGAGGAATGAATGAATGAATGAATGAATGCATGGTGTGATACCTCCTGAGTTAGGAGTTCGGTTACTTCTCTTGAAATGAGACTCACCAATGGAGCTAACTGCCATTGACCAGTCTTTGAATTTTGTACTCAATCCTTCTCTAATTGGCACATGTCTTCTCCAAGGTGAATGGAGGTGACCCCTAAATCCACAGGAGAGGAATTTCAGCACAAAAGGGCGCCCAAGGGCACTCGAGAAATTAGTGGTGGCCTCCGTGGGCAGGATTTCCTTGTTAGTATTGTATTTAGAAACAAAAAGAATTGGGTGAATTTGCCTTTTTTCTTTTTTTTCTTTTTTTTCTTTTTTCTTTTTTTTTCTTTTTTTTTTTTTTTTTCCCCCCCCAAATAAGAGCATAGGCTGGAATGGCATGACATTTGGGCAGGCATCGGACAAAGCCTGAAAAAGCCTTGACCTCAAATGTACTTATCAACAGAGGCTGGAGCCTCTTCTGAACGAAGGCCATGGATTTGGATTAAACTAGCAACTTCTTCTGTCACTGGAAGAAGACCAAATCTGAGCCTGTGCTTCTGGGCCTCCTCAAACTTTGTACATTGATCTGCTTGCCACCAAGCCCAGCTGGAAACTGATGGTTGCCCATAAAGACAGTATAAAAGCTGTTGCAGTGTGGTATTTTATGGATGCTATTAAATCCGTCAGCTGACCAAATCTGTACCTGAAAATGTTTATCTTCTATCACACATTCACCTTCAATTAACAATTCAGTGGTTGCAAAGACTTTTTAACCTTTGTCCACAGGTTTTTTTCTGATTTAAAATTATATATTAGCCTTCTCTCCTTGTTAATGTGTATTACTATGCTTCACGCAGTTGCTTTTTAAAATGCAGTCTAAAAGGAGGGAGGGAATAGTAGTGAGACCTCTCCGGCTTGCTAACCTTTTCAGGCTACCGAAGATCAATGGGAAAACTGGAGGCTCCTCTGCAGATTATTTTAGCAATTGTGTGTGAACGCTTTGAAACCTGGACAACTGCTTGCACAAAGAGGATTTCGGTTCTGAAATAGTATGTGTGTATATAGTGTGGAGGAGGATGTATAAGGAGGAAGGGAGCAAGTTTGACCTATCTTAAATCATGATTGGTACCACTCGTATAGAGAGCAGCAAATATTTTTCATTCCAGTGGACCAGACCCAACCCCTTCACTTAGAGGTTTGCTACTTTAGGGACTCTTCTGCTTCTTCCAACATTTTTCCTCAACTCTTCTGTGGCCAGTGACACAACTCATCATCCAAACTGGTTGGAGACTGACCCCTCTGATTGCTGAGATACTAGTGAGGGTGCAGCTTTGGGAGCGCAAATGGTCTTCAACATCAGGGTAATCAGATGATACTTGTTGGGGCTGGAGCTGTCACTAGAGGCTGACATAGAAGCTCAAGGAATTGGAGGATGGCTTCTCCCTCTGCATGTGACTGGGAACATGTGAGTCCCAGCTGGGAGTGTTGAGGGGGTAGGTAGGTGGTGAATTCCAGCCTCAAGTAGCTGTCCTACCCATGAGGCAGCAGCGGTGGTGGAGCTGGAGGGAGCGCTGTGCCAGGGATTAAAGCCAGTGTGGCAGGTCTGTTCTTCCAGCACTCCCAAAATCTAAGAAGGAAGAGCCCCACCTCTCCTGCTTTGGTATAATTACCAATGGTAATTATACCAAATGGTACAAAAAGGGTACCATCCTGTAGACCCTTGTCATCTCCTCTTGTGAACAGCCTAGATCAATACTCCCCATTCCTCCAACATGCCCAGGGATCTCATTTTGCTTTATGTACAAACCTTTGTAGCAAGTTATGAAGACCGGGTTTATATGGTCACTCTACTGGGACACTGACAATGGGTATGGAGAAGATCTGTCAAGTGGTGTTTTCTGCACTCTATTAATCCTGCACAAATCCTGTTGTGCAGGATGCAGCAAAGAAAACCTCCATATCAGCCAGCTAAAAATAATGTCAACATTAATTCAGGCTGTTTGCAAACTTGATCTTGAAGGCTTAGAAATGCCTTCAAGAAATTCTTGAAGAATGCCTTCAACTTGAAATGAAAGGGGGGGGAATGTCTTTGCATGAATAGGAAAAAATAGAAAAATTCTGATTAAGAATTTACCTTGGTGAGCTAAGAACCAATGTTACTGCGTGAGTTTGGCATCCCTTAATGGTTGTACTTTGTGTACCTTGTATTTTCATGCTGAGCACTAATCTGAATGCTTCTCTGTGGATTTGTTCGGTTACAAACTATTTGTTATTTAGCCTCATGGCCACTTCTGGAGTCTGTGTCTGTATTGCTGGTTAAATGGTTGCTTATTACCTTTACAGAGTTATAGAGCCAACAAGGTGTCATAGAGCCAGGGGTGTCATCGTAACACTCTCTCTGCTAACAAGGAGGAGTTGCACAGAATTAAAAAGAAAAACCCAACCCCCCAAAAACTAGCATGCGAGATGTGTGTTTATATTGAATTGTTGGATAAAGTTGTGCAATCCTGTATGCAACCAAGCGTGGTCAGGCTGCCTCTCCTGCCAGGGATGCCACCCACATCTGTCTGGGTTAAGCCTGCATCAGCTGTTTCCTCCAGCCCTCCACCTTGTGCTGAGCCTGCCGTTGCTGGGTGTTGCTGCTTTAGCTCCTGAAGCTCCTGGAGGCTCCCTGGGGCTGAGGCTCTGCTCCTCGTCACACCTCCTCCTGCAGGCAGCCGCTCCTGCTCCGCCTCAGGTGCCCCAGGTCTCCTGAGCCTGCTCATCCCAGAGACCCCGATGTGCCAAGGCGATGGAACAAGCCTGGAGGTAAGTAAGCCCTGAATAAAGAAATGGTTTTTATCAAGGTGTCTGTAGAGAAATGGCAAAGTACAGCAGCGATTCAGCAAGTCCTTGTGAGGAATCACCAGGCAAGGATCCCACGGGCAGCCCTTTGCAGGAAGTGTAAAATCTTGCTGGAAATATACTGAAATTCAAGAAACACCATGTACGGAGCTACAGCACTGGTTGTTGGATCAATTTTTTCAGTAGGTTATGGCTTCTTCTGAGAGTGGAAATGGAATTTAACTTTCAATAGTAAACCCAGTATAATTTCTACACTTCTTCAGGGACCAGTTTGCCCACTTCTATGCATGAGGTAATGAAAACAAACCTTCCCACTCCATAGCTCCTAATGCTCTTTCTGTATTGGTGGCCTATTTTTCTGCTTAAGGACAGGGAGGGACTGTTGAGTCACACACAATCTCATGCCCTCCTCCTCCTCCTCTCATTTAAATATTAATATGATGAATTATTACTAGAGTAACAGCTGTGCACTACTCATATCACAGCAACATAACCTTCCCCTCCTCATCGGAGCACAGCTATTCCTGACTCGCGTTTTCTGGTTGACCTTCTCACTTCTTCTGGATGACTTTTTAAAAATTACTTTGTTAGTTCTGGTGTGGTGTCATTAGGATAATTGTTTGTTCTGTTCTTTCTGCTTAAATATTAATGATACTGAGGAAGTCAAAAGATAGCTTCAGTAATGGTAAGTTAAATGTCTGTGTGTATTCTCCTATCAGATCCGTTTGTTTAGAGAGAAAGAATTGTAAAGGATTAAGATCAGTCTTTCTAACTAACACTTTAAAACATCTCTGTCTTTGAGAATTACCCAAATTACCCAAATAATGATATATTGTCTTTTATATAAATAAAAGCATTATATATTAGTCAGTAAGTGCCTCTAGATAATTCAGAGGAATAACTAACATTCTACCTGGAAGTACTAATGCATTACATCTCTGTAGATAAAGTATTACAAGAGAGACTGCTAATAAAATCATGAGACAACTCCATATAGACTGCTGAAAATAAATATTTGGCATCAAACAAAGAAGGGGAGGGGATGTGAAGGAAAGATAAACCACCATGACTTAGCTCAATATGATTGGAAATACCAAGATAAAGCATTCCCAGACAGCTTTGGAAATGTTAGTAGATGTTAAGTTTTGCGGGTAAGGGTCCTCGTCTGCCGAGCACCTTTTGCACGGTTCTCGTGTTTGTGCGGGGGGGTGTGCGGTTTACAAACCCACAGGTTTTTTTCCTTGAAAATGTCGCTCCTTGGAGTACTTTAATGCTGCAGAGGGGGTGACTGGGTTTGTTGGTTTCTGGACAATTGCTGTGGAGAACTTAATGCCAGCAGAAGTGTGTAGAAATCAGGTTTGCTGGGTTTGCTCAACTGCTCATTGTTTCATTGGATGAAACTTAACTTGCTGCTCTTGTTACTTAGGGAGAAAAAAAATCTGAAATACTCTGACAAAGATTTTAAAATGAAATGTCCACATTTTGATTTGAAATTTTTCATTTTAAAATTTTGTTTTAGTAAATCAGTGTTCTTAAAGTCAAACAAAATGCTTTCCATATGAATAAAATATTGTTTTATTGCTTTGTTGGGGTTTTTTAAATAGCTCATAAATATAATGGGAAACCTGAAAAATTAATCCCAATTTGTAAGTGATGCCCTTCTTTTCCCATCACTGAAGAAGTCAGTAAAAACTTTTTTCGCAATCAGCCTTACCAGTGACAAGAGAAAGGGAGGCAGGAGGCTGCTACTGCCTGAGACCTCTTCCCATTCAAAATCATTGTCTAACCCCATGCCTGGTTAGGGGTCGGGGAGAAAAAAGAGT